>JAJNNQ010000207.1:0-130271 GCA_027886175.1 Phylloscopus collybita | reverse complement strand
ACCATGAAAAAAAAAAGGGAAAAATACCTGGGAAAACCAGGAAAAAATCGGGAAAAAAGGGAAAAAAAAATGGGATAAAAACCGGGAAAAAAACCCGGGAGAAACAGGAAAAAAAAAACGGGAAAAAACCCAGGAAAAACGGGAAATAAACTGGGAAAAACGGAAAAAAAAACGGGAAAAAAGGGGGAAAAAAACCGGAGAAAAACCCGGGAGAAACGGGAAAAAAAAAACGGAAAAAACCCGGGAAAAACTGGAAAAAAAAAACGGGAAAAAAACCCGGGAAAACGGGAAAAAAACCGGGAAAAAATCCAGGAAAAACGGGAAAAAAAATGGGGAAAAAAACCCAGAAAAATGGGAAAAAAACCGGGAAAACCCGGAAAAAAACCGGGAAAAAAAACTGGGGAAAACGGGAAAAAAAAACGGGAAAAACCGGAAAAAAAATGGAAAAAAACCCGGGAAAAACAGGAAAAAAAGGGAAAAAAAAAGGGAAAAAACCCAGGAGAAACGGGAAAAAAAACCGGGAAAAACAGAAAAAAAAAAGGGAAAAAACACAGAAAAACCAGGAAAAAAAACGGGAAAAAAACGGGAAAACCGGGAAAAAAAACGGGAAAAAACCCCAGGAAAATCGGGAAAAAAAACGGAAAAAAACCCGGGAAAAATGGAAAAAAACGGGAAAAAAAACCAGGAAAAAAAGGGAAAACCGGGAAAAAACCCGGGAAAAAAACTGGGAAAAAAACCCGGGAAAAATGGGAAAAACTGGGAAAAAACTGGGAAAAAAACCCGGGAAAAAAAAAAGGGAAATAACCCGGGAAAAAAACCGGGAAAAAAAGCGGGGAAAAAATCGGGAAAAATGGGAAAATAAAATGGGAAAAAACCCGGGAGAAACAAAAAAAACTGGGAAAAAAATCTGGGAAAAAAATTGAGAAAAATGGGAAAAAAACCGGGAAAAATGGGAAAAAAAAACCTGGGAAAAACGGGAAAAAAACCGGGAGAAACGGGAAAAAAAACGGAAAAAAAAAATGGGAAAACCGGGAAAAAAACGGGAGAAATGGGAAAAAAACCGGGAAAAACGGGAAAAAAATGGGAAAAAAGTGGGAGAAACGGGAAAAAAACTGGGAAAAAAAACGGGAAAAAAGGGAAAAAACCCAGGAAAACCGGGAAAAAAAACGGGAAAAAAACCAGGAAAACCGGGAAAAAAACGGGAAAAAACTGGGAAAAAAACCGGGAAAAAAGGGAAAAAAACGGGAAAAACAGGAAAAAAAAGAGAAAAAAAAGTGAAAAAATGGGAAAAAAACCGGGAAATACGGGGAAAAAAAGCGGGAAAAAAAGCGGGAAAAAAACCAGGAAAATGGGGAAAAAAACCGGGAAAAAAGGGGGAAAAAAAAGGGAAAAAAACCGGGAAAAACGGGAAAAAAAGCGGGAAAAAAACCAGGAAAATGGGGAAAAAACCCGAGAAAAACGGGAAAAAACCCGAGAAAAACGGGAAAAAAACGGGAAAAAAAGGGGGAAAAAAAAGGGAAAAAAACCGGGATGGGCCAGGGGGATGCCAGACAGAGGGGAGGTGACAGGTGCCAGAGGGGGTCGGTGACAGACAGGGGGAGGTGCCAGGTGACAAAGGGGAGGTGACAGACAGAGGGGAGGTGACAGGTGCCAATGGGAGAGGTGACAGAGGGGGGTCGGTGCCAGGTGCCAGCCAGGGGGGGTCGGTGACAGACGGAGGGGAGGTGACAGAGGGGGGGGAGGTGCCAGACAAAGGGGGGAGGTAACAGGTGCCGGGGGGGTCGGTGACAGGTGCCAGCCAGAGGGGGGAGGTGACAGGTGACAGACAGAGGGGAGGTGACAGGTGACAGGTGACAGACAAGGGAGGGGAGGTGACAGGTGACAGGTGACAGACAGACAGACAGAGGGGAGGTGCCAGGTGCCAGAGGGGAGGTGACAGGCGACAGACGGGGGGGGGGGGAGGGGGAGGTGCCAGGTGCCAGCCAGAGGGGGGTCGGTGGCAGGTGCCAGAGGGGGGAGGTGACAGACAGAGGGGACGTGACAGGTGCCAGCCAGAGGGGGGGAGGTGACAGGTGACAGAGGTGCCAGGTGCCAGGTGCCAGCCAGAGGGGGGTCAGTGACAGACAGAGGGGAGGTGACAGAGGGGGGGGAGGTGACAGACAAAGGGGGGAGGTGCCAGGTGCCAGAGGGGAGGTGACAGGTGACAAACAGAGGGGGGGAGGTGACAGGTGCCAGCCAGAGGGGGGAGGTGACAGGTGACAGAGGGAGGTGACAGGTGACAGACAGGGGGAGGTGACAGACAGAGGGAGGTGACAGGTGACAGAGGGGAGGTGACAGGTGACAGCCAGGGGGTGTCGGTGACAGACCTGTCCCCAGCAGGCGGCGGCGTGCAGCGGCTCCCAGCCGTCGCAGTGCCAGGTGACAGGCAGAGGGAGGTGACAGGTGACAGACAGAGGGAGGTGACAGGTGACAAGAGGTGACAGACAGAGGGAGGTGCCAGGTGCCAGAGGGGAGGTGACAGGTGACAAAGGGGAGGTGACAGACAGAGGGGAGGGTGCCAGGTGCCAGGTGCCAGGTGACAAACAGACAGCCAGGGGGGTGTCGGTGACAGACCTGTCCCCAGCAGGCGGCGGCGTGCAGCGGCTCCCAGCCGTCGCAGTGCCAGGTGACAGACAGAGGGGAGGTGACAGGTGACAGAGGGGAGGTGACAGGTGACAGAGGGGAGGTGCCAGGTGACAGACAGAGGGAGGTGACAGGTGACAGAGGGAGGTGACAGACAGAGGGGGGAGGTGACAGACCTGTCCCCAGCAGGCGGCGGCGTGCAGCGGCTCCCAGCCGTCCACAGTGCCAGGTGACAGACAGAGGGGAGGTGACAGGTGACAGACAGAGGGAGGTGACAGGTGACAGAGGGGAGGTGACAGGTGACAAACAGACAGAGGGGGGAGGTGACAGACCTGTCCCCAGCAGGCGGCGGCGTGCAGCGGCTCCCAGCCGTCGCAGTGCCAGGGTGACAGACAGAGGGAGGTGACAGGTGACAGACAGAGGGAGGTGACAGGTGACAGCCAGAGGGGTGTCGGTGACAGACCTGTCCCCAGCAGGCGGCGGCGTGCAGCGGCTCCCAGCCGTCGCAGTGCCAGGTGACAGACAGAGGGAGGTGACAGGTGACAGACAGAGGGAGGTGACAGGTGACAGCCAGAGGGGTGTCGGTGACAGACCTGTCCCCAGCAGGCGGCGGCGTGCAGCGGCTCCCAGCCGTCGCAGTGCCAGGTGACAGACAGAGGGAGGTGACAGACAGAGGGAGGTGACAGGTGACAGCCAGAGGGGGGGAGGTGACAGACCTGTCCCCAGCAGGCGGCGGCGTGCAGCGGCTCCCAGCCGTCGCGGTCGCGGCTGTCGGGGCGGGCGCCGCGCTCCAGCAGCAGCTCGGCCGCCTCCAGGTACCCGTGGGCGGCGGCCACGTGCAGCTGCAGGAGGGGACAGACGGGGTTGGGGGACAGGGTTGGGGACAGGGGTTGGGGACAGCGGTTGGTGGCACCCCCGGGGTGGCGGGGGCGGGGTGGGAGGTTTTGGGGTTTGGGTGCTGGCGGGGTCAGTGGGGGAGACTGGGGTGGTGTCACCCCGATCCCACCCAGTGACCCCCAGTGTCACCCTGACCCCCGCAGTGTCACCTCAACCCCCTCCCAGTGCCACCCTGACCCTCCCAGTGCCACCCTGACCCTTTCAGTGTCACTCCAGTCCCCTCCCAGTGTCCCCCAGTGTCACCCTTATCCTCCCAGGGTGACCCTGTCCCTCCCAGTGTCACCTCAACTCCTCCCAGTGACCCCCAGTGCCACCCTCATCCCCTCTCAGTGTCCCCCAGTGTCCTCCCAGTGTCCTCAATGCCATCCTGACCCTCCCAGTGTCACCCTGTCCCTCCCAGTGTCCCCAGTGCCACCCTGACCCCACCTCAGTGACCCCCAGTGTCACCCTGACCCCCCTCCCAGTGTCCCCCACTGTCCCCCAGTGCCACCCTGTCCCTCCCAGTGTCACCCTGACCCCTCCAGCGTCACCTCAACCCCCTCCCAGTGTCCCCAATGCCACCCTGACCTTCCTAGTGCCACCCTGACACTTCCCAGTGTCACCCTGATCCTCCCCCAGTGTCACCCCAATCCCCTCCCAGTGTCCCCCAGTGCCACCACGTCCCTCCCAGTGTCACCCTGACCCCTCCCAGTGTCACCTCAACCCCCTCCCAGTGTCACCCTGATCGCCCCCAGTGCCACCTTTATCCTCCCAGTGTCACCCTGTCCCTCCCAGTGACCCCAGTGCCACCCCTGACCCCACCTCAGTGACCCCCAGTGTCACCCTCACCCCCTCCAATGTCACCATGGCCACGGGGACCTTCACCCAGTGACCCCCCCCAGTGTCACCTTCATCCCCTCCCAGTGTTCCCCAATGCCACCCTGACCCCTCCCAGTGACCCCCAGTGTCCCCCTCACCCCCCTCCAATGTCACCATGCCCATGGGGACCTTCACCCAGTGACCCCCAGTGTCACCCTGATCCCTTGCAGTGACTCGAATGCCACCCTGTCCCAGTGTCCCCCCAGTGTCACCCTGTCCCTCCCAGTGCCACCCCAATCCCCTCCCAGTGTCCCCCAGTGCCACCCTGACCCCTCCAGTGTCACCCTCACCCCCTCCCAGTGACCCCAATGCCACCCTGACCCTCCCAGTGCCACCCTGAGCCTCCCAGTGTCACCCCAACTCCTCCCAGTGTCCTCCAGTGTCACCATGTCCCTCCCAGTGTCACCCTCATCCCCTCCCAGTGTCCCCCAGTGTCACCCTTATCCTCCCAGGGTGACCCTGTCCCTCCCAGTGTCACCTCAACTCCTCCCAGTGACCCCCAGTGCCACCCTCATCCCCTCTCAGTGTCCCCCAGTGTCCCCCCAGTGTCCCCAATGCCACCCTGACCCTCCCAGTGTCACCCTGTCCCTCCCAGTGTCCACCAATGCCACCCTGACCCCACCTCAGTGACCCCCAGTGTCACCCTGACCCCCCTCCCAGTGTCCCCCAGTGTCCCCCAGTGCCACCCTGACCCTCCCAGTGTCACCTTGATCCCCATCAGTGTCACCCTCACCCCCTCCCAGTGTCCCCAATGACACCCTGACCCCTCCCAGTGACCCCCAGTGTCACCCTGACCCCCCTCCAATGTCACCATGCCCACGGGGACCTTCACCCAGTGACCCCCCAGTGTCACCTTCATCCCCTCCCAGTGTCCCCCAGTGCCACCCTGACCCTCCCAGTGTCACCTCAACCCCTCCCAGTGTCCCCCAATGCCACCCTGACCCCCACCTCAGTGACCCCCAGTGTCACCCTGACCCCCTCCCAGTGTCCCCCCACTGTCCCCCAGTGCCACTCTGTCCCTCCCAGTGCCCCCCTGACCCTCCCAGTGTCACCTCAACCCCTCCCAGTGTCCCCAATGCCACCCTGACCCCACCTCAGTGACCCCCAGTGTCACCCTGACCCCCTCCCAGTGTCCCCCACTGTCCCCCAGTGCCACTCTGTCCCTCCCAGTGCCCCCCTGACCCCTCCAGTGTCACCTCAACCCCCTCCCAGTGTCCCCCAGTGCCACCCTGTCCCTCCCAGTGCCACCCTGACCCTCCCAGTGTCACCGTGACCCCTCCCAGTGTCACCCTGTCCCTCCCAGTGCCCCCCAATGCCACCCTGACCCCACCTCAGTGACCCCCAGTGTCACCCTGACCCCCTCCCAGTGTCCCCCAGTGTCCCCCAGTGCCACCCTGTCCCCCCCAGTGTCACCCTGTCCCCCCCAGTGTCACCCTGTCCCCCCAGTGCCCCCCTGACCCCTCCAGTGTCACCTCAACCCCCTCCCAGTGTCCCCAATGCCACCCTGACCTTCCTAGTGCCACCCTGACACTCCCAGTGTCACCCTGATCCTCCTCCAATGTCACCTCAATCCCCTCCCAGTGTCCCCCAGTGCCACCGCGTCCCTCCCAGTGTCACCCTGACCCTCCCAGTGTCACCCTGACCCCTCCCAGTGCCACCCTGTCCTTTCCCAGTGTCACCCTCACCCCCTCCCAGTGCCACCCAACCCCTCCCAGTGTCCCCCAGTGCCACCTTGACTCTCCCAGTGTCACCCTCATCCTCTCCCAGTGACCCCAGTGCCACCCTGACCCCTCCCAGTGTCACCCTCATCCCCTCCAATGTCACCATGCCCATGGGGACCTTTACCCACTGACCCCCAGTGTCACCCTGACCCTCCCCCAGTGCCACCCTCATCCCCTCCCAGTGTCCCCCAGTGTCCCCCCAGTGTCCCCAGTGCCACCCTGACCCCACCTCAGTGACCCCCAGTGTCACCCTCACCCCCTCCAATGTCACCATGGCCACGGGGACCTTCACCCAGTGACCCCCCCCAGTGTCACCTTCATCCCCTCCCAGTGTTCCCCAATGCCACCCTGACCCCTCCCAGTGACCCCCAGTGTCCCCCTCACCCCCTCCAATGTCACCATGCCCATGGGGACCTTCACCCAGTGACCCCCAGTGTCACCCTGATCCCTTGCAGTGACTCGAATGCCACCCTGTCCCAGTGTCCCCCAGTGTCACCCTGTCCCTCCCAGTGCCACCCCAATCCCCTCCCAGTGTCCCCCAGTGCCACCCTGACCCCTCCAGTGTCACCCTCACCCCCTCCCAGTGACCCCAATGCCACCCTGACCCTCCCAGTGCCACCCTGAGCCTCCCAGTGTCACCCCAACTCCTCCCAGTGTCCTCCAGTGTCACCATGTCCCTCCCAGTGTCACCCTCATCCCCTCCCAGTGTCCCCAAGTGTCACCCTTATCCTCCCAGGGTGACCCTGTCCCTCCCAGTGTCACCTCAACTCCTCCCAGTGACCCCCAGTGCCACCCTCATCCCCTCTCAGTGTCCCCCAGTGTCCCCCCAGTGTCCCCAATGCCACCCTGACCCTCCCAGTGTCACCCTGTCCCTCCCAGTGTCCCCAATGCCACCCTGACCCCACCTCAGTGACCCCCAGTGTCACCCTGACCCCCTCCCAGTGTCCCCCAGTGTCCCCCAGTGCCACCCTGACCCTCCCAGTGTCACCTTGATCCCCATCAGTGTCACCCTCACCCCCTCCCAGTGTCCCCAATGACACCCTGACCCCTCCCAGTGACCCCCAGTGTCACCCTGACCCCCTCCAATGTCACCATGCCCACGGGGACCTTCACCCAGTGACCCCCAGTGTCACCTTCATCCCCTCCCAGTGTCCCCCAGTGCCACCCTGACCCTCCCAGTGTCACCTCAACCCCTCCCAGTGTCCCCAATGCCACCCTGACCCCACCTCAGTGACCCCCAGTGTCACCCTGACCCCCTCCCAGTGTCCCCCACTGTCCCCCAGTGCCACCCTGTCCCTCCCAGTGCCCCCCTGACCCCTCCAGTGTCACCTCAACCCCCTCCCAGTGTCCCCAATGCCACCCTGACCTTCCTAGTGCCACCCTGACACTCCCAGTGTCACCCTGATCCTCCCCCAATGTCACCTCAATCCCCTCCCAGTGTCCCCCAGTGCCACCCTGTCCCTCCCAGTGCCACCCTGACCCTCCCAGTGTCACCGTGACCCCTCCCAGTGTCACCCTGTCCCTCCCAGTGCCCCCCAATGCCACCCTGACCCCACCTCAGTGACCCCCAGTGTCACCCTGACCCCCTCCCAGTGTCCCCCAGTGTCCCCCAGTGCCACCCTGTCCCCCCCAGTGTCACCCTGTCCCCCCCAGTGTCACCCTGTCCCCCCCAGTGCCCCCCTGACCCCTCCAGTGTCACCTCAACCCCCTCCCAGTGTCCCCAATGCCACCCTGACCTTCCTAGTGCCACCCTGACACTCCCAGTGTCACCCTGATCCTCCTCCAATGTCACCTCAATCCCCTCCCAGTGTCCCCCAGTGCCACCGCGTCCCTCCCAGTGTCACCCTGACCCTCCCAGTGTCACCCTGACCCCTCCCAGTGCCACCCTGTCCTTTCCCAGTGTCACCCTCACCCCCTCCCAGTGCCACCCAACCCCTCCCAGTGTCCCCCAGTGCCACCTTGACTCTCCCAGTGTCACCCTCATCCTCTCCCAGTGACCCCAGTGCCACCCTGACCCCTCCCAGTGTCACCCTCATCCCCTCCAATGTCACCATGCCCATGGGGACCTTTACCCACTGACCCCCAGTGTCACCCTGACCCTCCCCCAGTGCCACCCTCATCCCCTCCCAGTGTCCCCCAGTGTCCCCCCAGTGTCCCCAGTGCCACCCTGACCCCACCTCAGTGACCCCCAGTGTCACCTTTACCCCCCCAATGTCACCACAACCACGGGGACCTTCACCCAGTGACCCTCCCCAGTGTCACCTTCATCCCCTCCCAGTGTCCCCCAGTGTCCCCCTGACCTTCCCAGTGTCACCCTCATCCCCTCCCAGTGTCCCACAGTGTCACCCTGTCCCTCCCAGTGTCACCCCAATCCCTTCCCAGTGTCCCCCAGTGTCCCCCTGACCCTCCCAGTGTCCCCCAGTGCCACCTTGACTCTCCCACTGTCACCGTGACCCCTCCAGTGTCACCTCAACCCCCTCCCAGTGTCCCTCAGTGTCACCCTGACCCTCCCAGTGTCACCCTGACCCCTCCAGTGTCACCTCAACCCCTCCCAGTGTCCCTCAGTGTCACCCTGACCCTCCCAGTGTCCCCCTGACCCTCCCAGTGTCACCCTGATCGCCCCCAGTGTCACCCCAATCCCCTCCCAGTGTCCCCCAGTGTCCCCCAGTGCCACCCTGTCCCTCCCAGTGTAACCCTGACCCCTCCAGTGTCACCTCAACCCTCTCCCAGTGTCCCCCTGACCCTCCCAGTGTCCTCCAGTGCCACCTTGACTCTCCCAGTGTCACCCTGACCCCTCCAGTGTCACCTCAACCCCCTCCCAGTGTCCCCCAGTGTCCCCCTGACCCTCCCAGTGTCACCCTGATTGCCCCCAGTGTCACCCCAATCCCCTCCCAGTGTCCCCCAGTGTCCCCCAGTGCCACCCTGTCCCTCCCAGTGTCACCCTGACCCTCCCAGTGTCACCCTGACCCCTCCAGTGTCACCTCAACCCCCCCCAGTGTCCCCCTGACCCTCCCAGTGTCCTCCAGTGCCACCTTGACTCTCCCAGTGTCACCGTGACCCCTCCAGTGTCACCTCAACCCCCTCCCAGTGTCCCCCAGTGTCCCCCTGACCCTCCCAGTGTCACCCTCATCCCCTCCCAGTGTCCCCCAGTGTCCCCCAGTGTCACCCTGACCTTCCCAGTGTCACCCTCATCCCCTCCCAGTGTCCCACAGTGTCCCCCAGTGCCACCCTGACCTTCCCAGTGTCACCCTCACCCCCTCCCAGTGTCCCAGTGTCACCCTGTCCCTCCCAGTGTCACCCCAATCCCTTCCCAGTGTCCCCCAGTGTCCCCCTGACCCTCCCAGTGTCCCCCTGACCCTCCCAGTGTCCCCCAGTGTCCCCCTGACCCCTCCAGTGTCACCCTGATCGCCCCCAGTGTCACCCCAATCCCCTCCCAGTGTCCCCCAGTGCCACCCTGACCCTCCCAGTGTAACCCTGACCCTCCCAGTGTAACCCTGACCCCTCCAGTGTCACCTCAACCCCCTCCCAGTGTCCCCCAGTGTCCCCCTGACCCTCCCAGTGTCACCCCAATCCCCTCCCAGTGTCCCCCAGTGTCCCCCAGTGCCACCCTGTCCCTCCCAGTGTCACCCTGACCTCCCCAGTGTCACCTCAACCCCCTCCCAGTGACCCCCAGTGTCACCCTGATCCCTCCCAGTGTCACCCTGACCCGTCCCAGTGTCCCCCAGTGTCCCCGTGACCCTCCCAGTGTCACCCTCATCCCCTCCCAGTGTCCCCCAGTGCCACCCCGACCACGCCCCCTCCCCATTCCCCCCCTCCCCCACCCTCATTCTCCCCTCCCCCCCGCCCCCCCAAGCTGTCCCCAGCTGTCCCCAATGTCCCCACCAGGGTGGCCCCGTGTCCCCGGGGCGCGTCCAGGTCGGCTCCGTCCCGGATGAGCCCCCGGATCTCCTGGAGCATCGAGCGCTCGGTGGCCGCCCGCGCCTCCTCGATCCGCTCCTGGGTGATCCCTGCCGGTGACACCGACGGTGACATCGGTGACAACCGGGGGGAGGTGACACCGGTGACGCCCCCCCGGGGGTGGTGGCACCCACCTTGGCGGGCCATGGCGCTCTCCAGGCAGTCCAAGGTGGCCTCGTCCTCGCAGAGGTCGTAGGGCATGTTCCCGTCCGAGTTCACCGCCAGCAGGTCCGCGCCGCTGCGCCGGGGGAATTCGGGAATTCGGGGTTTGGGATCGACTCCGGGATCCGGCTCGACCCCCGGGGTGGGGGAAATTCGGGATCGGTTTTGGGATTGGGGGTGGGAACTGCCCCATCCAGGGGGGAATTTGGGATCAGTTTTTGGGATCGAGTCCGGGATCCGGCTCGTCCCCCGGGGTGGGGGAAATTTGGGATCGGTTTTGGGATCGAGTCCGGGATCCGGCTCGTCCCCAGGGGGAAAATTTGGGATTGGATTTGGGATTGAGTCTGGGATCCGGCTCGTCCCCCGGGGGAAAATTTGGGATCGGTTTTGGGATCGAGTCTGGGATCTGGTCCATCCCCAGGGCGGGGGGAATTCGGGATCGGTTTTGGGATCCAGTCCAGGATCCGGCTCGTCCCCCGGGGGGAAAATTCGGGATTGGATTTGGGATCGGGGGTGGGATCTGGCCCATCCGGGGGGGAATTTGGGATCGGTTTTTGGGATCGAGTCCGGGATCCGGCTCATCCCCAGGGGGAAAATTTGGGATTGGATTTGGGATCGAGTCCGGGATCTGACCCATCCCCAGGGCAGGGGGAATTCGGGATCAGATTTGGGATCGAGTCCGGGATCTGGTCCATCCCCAGGGCGGGGGGAATTTGGGATCGGTTTTTGGGATCGAGTCCGGGATCCGGCTCGTCCCCAGGGGGAAAATTTGGGATCGGTTTTGGGATCGGGGGTGGGAACTGCCCCATCCCGGGGGAAATTCGGGATGGGGGTTTGGGATCGAGTCCGGGATCCGGCTCGACCCCAGGGGGGAAAATTTGGGATCGGTTTTGGGATCGAGTCTGGGAACTGGTCCAGCCCCGGTGTGGGGGGAATTCGGGATCGGTTTTGGGATCGAGTCTGGGATCCAGCTCGTCCCCCGGGGGGAAAATTTGGGATCGGTTTTGGGATCGAGTCCGGGATCTGGTCCAGCCCCAGGGCGGGGGAAATTTGGGATTGGATTTGGGATCGAGTCTGGGATCTGGTCCATCCCCGGGGGGGGGGGGGGGGGGGGGGGGGGGGGGGGGGGGGGGAATTTGGGATCGGTTTTGGGATCGAGTCCGGGATCCGGCTCGTCCCCAGGGGGGAAAATTCGGGATCGGTTTTGGGATCGGGAGTGGGAACTGGCCCATCCGGGGGGGAATTTGGGATCGGTTTTTGGGATCGACTCCGGGATCTGGTCCATCCCAGGGCAGGGGAAATTTGGGATCGGTTTTCGGGATCGAGTCCGGGATCCGGCTCGTCCCCCGGGGGGAAAATTTGGGATTGGATTTGGGATCGAGTCTGGGAACTGGTCCAGCCCCGGTGTGGGGGGAATTCGGGATCGGTTTTGGGATCGAGTCTGGGATCCAGCTCGTCCCCCGGGGGGAAAATTTGGGATCGGTTTTTGGGATCGGGGGTGGGAACTGGCCCATCCCGGGGGAAATTCGGGATGGGGGTTTGGGATCGACTCCGGGATCCGGCTCATCCCCCGGGGGGAAAATTTGGGATCGGATTTGGGATCGAGTCTGGGATCTGGTCCATCCCCAGGGCAGGGGAAATTTGGAATTGGGTTTGGGATCGACTCCGGGATCCGGTCCATCCCCGGGGGGAAAATTTGGGATCGGTTTTGGGATCGGGGGTGGGAACTGGCCCATCCGGGGGGAATTTGGGATCGGTTTTGGGATCGAGTCCGGGATCCGGCTCGTCCCCAGGGGGAAAATTTGGGATCGGTTTTGGGATCGAGCCCGGGATCCGGCTCGTCCCCAGGGGGAAAATTCGGGATCGGTTTTGGGATCGAGTCTGGGATCCAGCCTGTCCCCGGGGTGGGGGAATTCGGGATCGGATTTGGGATCGAGTCCAGGATCCGGCCAATCCCCAGGAGGGGGGAATCCGGGATCGGTTTTGGGATCCAGCCCATCCTGAGGGAGGAAATTCGGGACCGGTTTTGGGATCAAGTCCGGGATCTGGCCCGTCCCTGGAGCAGGGGGAATTTGGAATCGGTTTTGGGATTGATTTGGGATCCGGCCCATCGCCAGGGCAGGGGAAATTTGGGATCGGTTTTGGGATTGGGGGTGGGATCTGGCCCCTCCCAGGGGGAATTTGGGATCGGTTTTGGGATCGATTTCGGGATCTGGCCCATCCCCGGGGAGGGGGGTGGAAATTCGGGATCGGTTTTGGGATCAAGTCTGGGATCCAGCCTGTCCCCGGGGTGGGGGAATTCGGGATCGGATTTGGGATCGAGTCCGGGATCCGGCCAATCCCCAGGAGGGGGGAATTCGGGATCGATTTTGGGATCCGCCCCACCCTGGGATCCGTTCCCATCCCAGGATCCATCCCACATCCCCGCTGTCCCTGCTGTCCCTGCTGTCCCTGGTGTCCCCAATGTCCCCAATGCCCTCTCCCTGTCCCCACTGTCCCCCCAGTGTCCCCTCTCTCCCCGCTGTCCCCACTGCCCTCACTGCCCCTGCTGTCCCCACTGTCCCCTCTGTCCCCTCTCTCCTCACAGTCCCTGCAGTGTCCCCAATGTCCCCAATGTCCCCTCTGTCCCCAATGTCCCCACTGTCCCCTCTGTCCCCAATGTCCCCACTGTCCCCTCTGTCCCCAATGTCCCCTCTGTCCCCAATGTCCCCACTGTCCCCTCTGTCCCCAATGTCCCCACTATCCCTGCAGTGTCCCCGCTGTCCCCACTGTCCTCGCTGTCTGTCCCCACTGTCCCTTCTGTCCCCTCTCTCCTCACTGTCCCTGCAGTGTCCCCAATGTCCCCAATGTCCCCCCACTGTCCCCAATGTCCCCAATGTCCCCAATGTCCCCGCTGTCCCCACTGTGTCCCCTCTCTCTCCGCTGTCCCCTCTGTCCCCAATGTCCCCCCAATGTCACCTCTGTCCCCAATGTCCCCACTGTGTCCCCGCTGTCCCCTCTGTCCCCACAGTGTTCCCAATGTCCCCAGTGTCCCTGCAGTGTCTGCAATGCCCCCAATGTCCCCCCAATGTCCCCACTGCCCCCTCTCTGTCCCCTCTGTCCCCAATGTCCCCACTGTCCCTGCAGTGTCCCCAATGTCCCCGCTGTCCGCAATGTCCCCCCAATGTCCCCTCTGTCCCCACTGTCCCCACTGTCCCCTCTGTCCCTGCTGTCCCCACTGTCCCCAATGTCCCCACTACCCTCACTGCCCCTGCTGTTCCCGCTGTCCCCACTGTCCCCTCTGTCCCCGCAGTGTCCCCAATGTCCCCGCAGTGTCCCCACTGCCCCCTCTCTATCCCCAATGTCCCCAATGTCCCGCCAATGTCCCCACTGTCCCCAATGTCCCCTCTCTCCCCTCTGTCCCCGCAGTGTCCCCAATGTCCCCCCAATGTCCCCCCAATGTACCCAATGTCCCCACTGCCCCCTCTCTGTCCCCTCTGTCCCCTCTGTCCCCTCTCTGTCCCCTCTGTCCCCTCTCTGTCCCCTCTGTCCCCTCTGTCCCCGCAGTGTCCCCAATGTCCCCACTGTCCCCGCAGTGTCCCCTCTATCCCCGCTGTCCCCAATGTCCCCACTGTCCCCTCTGTCCCTGCAGTGTCCCCTCTGTCCCTGCAGTGTCCCCTCTATCCCCTCTATCCCCGCTGTCCCCACTGTCCCCGCAGTGTCCCCACTGTCCCCCCGCTGTCCCCAGTGTCCCCCCGGGTACCGCTGGACCAGCAGCTGCACCAGCCCGCGGTGGCCGCAGGTGGCGGCCGCGTGCAGCGGCGTCCAGAGCTCGGCGTCCCGGGCGTTGGCGTCGGCGCCGGAGTCCAGGAGCAGCCGGACCAGCGGGAGAGAGTCGTCGATGCAGCACTGGGAATGGCGGGAATGGGAATGGAAAAATGGGAATGGGATTGGGATTGGGAATGGGATTGGGATGGGATTTCATGGTCCAGGAGCAGCCGGACCAGCGGGAGAGAGTCGTCGATGCAGCGCTGGGAACGACGGGAATGGGAATGGGGATGGAAAAATGGGATTGGGGATGGAAAAATGGGATTGGGAATGGTGGGAATGGGATTGGGAATGGGATTTCACGGTCCAGGAGCAGCCGGACCAGCGGGAGAGAGTCGTCGATGCAGCACTGGGAATGGTGGGAACGGTGGGAATGACGGGAATGGGGGCGGAAAAATGGGAATGGGGATGGAAAAATGGGATTGGGAGCAGAAAAATGGGATTGGCGATGGTGGGAAGGGGATTGGGGATGGGATTGGGAATGATGAGATTGGGATTGGGAATGACGGGAATGGGGTTCAGAATGGTGGGAATGGGATTGGGGATGGGATTTCGTGGTCCAGGAGCAGCCGGATCACCAGGACAGAGCTGTGGATGCAGCACCGGGAATGGGATTGGGAATGGGAATGGGAATAGTGGGAATGGGAGTGGGACAATGGGATTGGGAATGGAAAAATGGGATTGGAATGGTGGGATTAGGATTGGGATGGGATTTCATGGTCCAGGAGCAGCCGGACCAGCGGGAGCGCGTCGTCGATGCAGCGCTGGGAACGGTGGGAACGGTGGGAATGATGGGAACGATGGGAATGATGGGAATGATGGGAATGGGACTGGAAATAGAAAAATGGGATTGGGGATGGCGGGAATGGGAATGGAAAAATGGGATTGGGATTGGGAATGATGGGATTGGGATGGGATTTCGTGGTCCAGGAGCAGCCGGACCAGCGGGAGAGAGTCGTCGATGCAGCACTGGGAACGATGGGAATGATGGGAATGGGGGTGGAAAAATGGGAATGGAATGGAAAAATGGGATTGGGATTGGGAATGATGGGATTGGGATGGGATTTCACGGTCCAGGAGCAGCCAGACCAGCGGGAGAGAGTCGTCGATGCAGCACTGGGAATGATGGGAACGGGAATGGGAATGGAAAAATGGGAATGGGAATGGAAAAATGGGATTGGGGATGGGAATGATGGGATTGGGATTGGGATGGGATTGGGAGTGGTGGGAATGGGATTGGGATGGGATTTCATGGTCCAGGAGCAGCCGGACCAGCGGGAGAGAGTCGTCGATGTAGCGCTGGGAACGATGGGAATGACGGGAATGGGAATGGAAAAATGGGAATGGGATTGGGAATGATGGGATTGGGATGGGATTTCATGGTCCAGGAGCAGCCGGACCAGCGGGAGCGAGTCGTCGATGCAGCACTGGGAATGATGGGAATGATGGGAATGGGAGTGGAAAAATGGGATTGGGGATGGGATTGGGATTGGGAGTGATGGGAATGGTGGGAATGGGATTGGGAATGACGGGAATGGGGTTCAGAATGGCGGGAATGGGATTAGGAATGGTGGGAATGGGATTGGGAATGATGGGAATGGGATTGGAAAAACGGATTGGGAATGGGATGGAATTGGGATTGGGGTGGGAATGATGGGAATGGGAATGGGAATGGGAATGAAAAAATGGGATTGGGGATGGAAAAATGGGATTGGAATGGTGGGATTAGGATTGGGATGGGATTTCATGGTCCAGGAGCAGCCGGACCAGCGGGAGCGCGTCGTCGATGCAGCGCTGGGAACGATGGGAATGATGGGAATGGGGGTGGAAAAATGGGATTGGGAGTGGTGGGAATGGGAATGGGATTGGGAATGATGAGACTGGGATTGGGAATGATGGGAATGGAGGGAATAGAATTGGGAATGACGGGAATGGGGTTCAGAATGGCGGGAATGGGATTGGGAATGGTGGGAATGGGATTGGAAAAACGGGATTGGGAATGGGATGGAATTGGGATTGGGGTGGGAATGGTGGGAATGGGATTGGGAATAGAAAAATGGGATTGGGAATGGAAAAATGGGATGGGGAGTGGTGGGAATGGGAGTGGGAATGGGATTGGGATGGGATTTCATGGTCCAGGAGCAGCTGGACCAGCAGGAGAGAGTCGTCGATGCAGCGCTGGGAACGATGGGAATGATGGGAATGATGGGAATGGGGGTGGAAAAATGGGATTGGGAATGGGAGTGGGAGTGGAAAAATGGGAATGGGATGGAAAAATGGGATTGGGAATGGAAAAATGGGATTGGGAATGGGATGGAATTGGGATTGGGGTGGGAATGATGGGAATGGGATTGGGAATAGAAAAATGGGATTGGGGATGGAAAAATGGGATTGGGGATGGAAAAATGGGATTGGGGATGGGATTTCATGGTCCAGGAGCAGCCGGACCAGCGGGAGAGAGTCGTCGATGCAGCGCTGGGAATGGGATTGGGAATGGGAATGGGGATGGAAAAATGGGATTGGGATTGGGAATTATGGGATTGGGATTGGGATGGGATTTCACGGTCCAGGAGCAGCCGGACCAGCGGGAGCGCGTCGTGGATGCAGCGCTGGGAACGATGGGAATGATGGGAATGATGGGAATGATGGGAATGGGATTGGAAATAGAAAAATGGGATTGGGAATGGTGGGAATGAGAATGGAAAAATGGGATTGGGGATGGAAAAATGGGATTGGGATTGGGAGTGATGGGAATGGTGGGAATGGGATTGGGAATGACGGGAATGGGGTTCAGAATGGTGGGAATGGGATTGGGAATGGTGGGGGTGGGAATGGGAATGGTGGGAATGGGATTGGGAATGGTGGGGGTGGGAATGGGAATGGTGGGAATGGGAGTGGTGGGAATGGGATTGAGATTGGGAATGATGGGATTGGGATGGGATTTCATGGTCCAGGAGCAGCCGGACCAGCGGGAGCGCGTCGTCGATGCAGCGCTGGGAATGGGATTGGGAATGGGAATGGAAAAATGGGAATGGGAATGGAAAAATGGGAATGGGAACAGTGGGAATAAGATTGGGAATGGAAAAATGGGATTGGGAATGGGAATGGAAAAATGGGATTGGGAATGGAAAAATGGGATTGGGAATGGAAAAATGGGATTGGGAATGGGAATGGAAAAATGGGATTGGGGATGGAAAAATGGGATTGGGAGTGGTGGGAATGGGAGTGGGAATGGGATTGGGATGGGATTTCATGGTCCAGGAGCAGCTGGACCAGCGGGAGAGAGTCGTCGATGCAGCGCTGGGAACGATGGGAATGGGAATGGGAATGGAAAAATGGAATTGGGAATGGAAAAATGGGAATGGGAACAGTGGGAATAAGATTGGGAATGGAAAAATGGGATTGGGAATGGGAATGGAAAAATGGGAATAGGAATGGGAATGGAAAAATGGGATTGGGAATGGAAAAATGGGATTGGGAATGGAAAAATGGGATTGGGATTGGGAATGGGAATGGGGTGGGAATGATGGGAATGGGGTTGGGAATAATATGTCTAGAAATAATGGGATAGGGAATAATGGGATTGGGAATGGGATTGGATTGGGATTGGGATGGGAATTACGGGAACAATGGGAATGATGGGAATGGGATTGGAATCATGGGAATCATGGGAATCACAGGAATCATGGGATTGGGAATGGGAATGGGAATGGGAATGATGGGATTGGGATTGGGGATGGGATTTCATGGTCCAGGAGCAGCCGGATCACCGGGATAGAGCGGTCGATGCAGCACCGGGAATGGGATTGGGATTGGGAATGGGACTGAGAAAACGGGATTGGGAATGGGAATGGTGGGAATGGGATTGGGAATAATGGGATTGGGAATGGGACTGAGAAAATGGGATTGGGAATGGGAATGGTGGGAATGGGATTGGGAATAATGGGATTGGGAATGGGATTGGATTGGGATTGGGGTGGGAACGATGGGAATAGGATTCATGGGAATCATGGAATTGGGATTGGGATTGGGGATGGGATTTCACGCTCCAGGAGCAGCCGGACCATCGGGATGGAGTCGTGGATGCAGCACCGGGAACGGGGTGGGAATGATGGGAACGGTGGGAACGGGGCGGGATCCCCGGCGTCGGGACGTCGGAGGTTAACGGGATGGGACGGAGGTGGGAAACATTGGGATTTGGGATCCGTGGGCGGAGAGGGGACGGGAAGGAGCTGGGGATGGAAACGGGGCTGGAAAAGGTTTTGGGGTCACTGGGATAGGGAAGGATCCGGGATCGCCGGGGACGGGATCCGGGAAAAACCTGGATTTGGGAAGTCAGGGGTCGGGATCACCGGGCAATGGGATGGGAAAGGACCCGGATCTGGGATCAGCGGGATCTGGGATCAGCAGGTAATGGGATGGGCCTGGATTTGGGATCCGCAGGATTTGGGATCACCGGGATTTGGGATCAGCAGGTAATGGGATGGGATGGGAAGGACATGGAGATGGGACAGTGGGATCTGGGATCAATGGATGGAGCTGGGATGGGATTGGCCTGGATTTGGGATCACTGGGATCTGGGATCAGCAGGTAATGGGATGGGATGGGATGGGATGGGATGGGATGGGATGGGATGGGATGGGATGGGATGGGATGGGATGGGATGGGATGGGAAGGGCCTGGATTTGGGATCACTGGGATCTGGGATCAACAGATGGAGTTGGGATGGAAAAGACCCGGATTTGGGACATTGAGATCCAGGATAATCAGTTAACGGGATGGGAAGGACATGGAGATGGGATATTGGGATCTGGGATCAATGGATGGAGCTGGGATGGGAATGGCCTGGATTTGGGATCAGCAGGATCTGGGATGGGATGGGAAGGACGTGGAGACGGGATATTGGGATCTGGGATCAATGGATGGAGCTGGGATGGAAGAGACACGGATTTGGGATATTGGGATCTGGCATCACCAGGTAATGGGATGGGATGGGCCTGGATTTGAGATCACCGGGATCTTGGATCACCAGTTATTGGGATGGGCAGGACATGGAGATGGGATATTGGGGTCTGGGATCAATGGATGGAGCTCTGATGGGAAGGGCCTGGATTTGGGATCACTGGGATCTGGGATCACCAGGTAATGGGATGGGATGGGATGGGATGGGATGGGATGGGATGGGATGGGATGGGATGGGATGGGCCTGGATTTGGGATCAGCAGGATCTGGGATGGGATGGGAAGGACGTGGAGATGGGATATTGGGATCTGGGATCAATGGATGGAGATGGGATGGGCCTGGATTTGGGATCACCGGGATTAGGATCAACAGATAATGGGATGGGATGGGATGGGATGGGATGGGATGGGATGGGATGGGATGGGATGGGATGGGAAGGACCTGGATTTGGGATCAGCAGGATCTGGGATCAGCAGTTAATGGGATGGGATGGGAAGGGCCTGGATTTGGGATCAGCGGGATCTGGGATCAGCAGTTAATGGGATGGGATGGGATGGGATGGGATGGGATGGGATGGGATGGGATGGGATGGGATGGGATGGGATGGGATGGGCCTGGATTTGGGATCACTGGGATCTGGGATCAATGGATGGAGTTGGGATGGAAAAGACCCGGATTTGGGACATTGAGATCCAGGATAATCAGTTAACGGGATGGGAAGGACGTGGAGATGGGATATTGGGATCTGGGATCAATGGATGGAGCTGGGATGGGATTGGCCTGGATTTGGGATCGCTGGGATCTGGGATCACCAGGTAATGGGATGGGATGGCATGGGATGGGATGGGAAGGGCCTGGATGTGGGATCAGTGGGATCTGGGATGGGATGGGAAGGGCCTGGATGTGGGATCAGTGGGATCTGGGATGGGATGGGCCTGGATTTGGGATCACCGGGATCTGGGATCAGCAGTCAATGGGATGGGATGGGAAGGGCCTGGATTTGGGATCACTGGGATCTGGGATCAGCAGTCAATGGGATGGGATGGGAAGGACCTGGATTTGGGATCAGCGGGATCTGGGATCAGCAGATGGAACCGGGATGGAAAAGCCCCAAATCCGGGATATCAGAATCAGTTAATGGGACAGGAAGGACCCGGATCCTCCAGGATCACGGGAAGGACCCGGCTCCGGAACTCGGGGAGGCGGGATGGCCGCCGGAGCCGGAACGCCGGGAATGAACACCGGGAATGCCGGGAATACCTGGTGCAGCGCCGTCAGCCCGTCCTCGTTGCACAGGTCGGGGCTGATCCCGCTCTCCAGGAACTGCCGGACTGCGGAGGAACGGGATCGGGAATGCCGGGAATCCCAACGGAACCGCGGAGCATTCCCATGGAACCACCGGGAATTCCATTGGAACCACTGGGAATTCCCATGGAACCACCGGGAATTCCATTGGAAGCACCGGGAATCCCAAGGGAGCCATGACAGATCTCAGTGGCAATTCCCAGGATCCCAAAGGCCATTCCAAGGATTCTGATGGAACCACCAACTACCCCAAAGACATTCCCAAAGATCCCAACGGAACCGCGACCATCCCGATGGCGCTTCCAAGGATTCCAATGGAACCACCAGGAATCCCAATGGTGATCCCAAGGATTCCAATGGAGATCCCAAGGATCCAAATGGCGCTTCCAAGGATCCCAATGGAGATCCCAAGGATCTTAATGGCAATCCCAAGGATTCCAGTGGAACCACCAAGGATCCCGATGGCAATTCCCAGGATCCCAGTGGCCATTCCAAGGATTCCAATGGAATCACCAGGAATCCCAACGGCAATTCCCAGGATCCTACCGGCATTCCCAAGGATCCCAATGGAACCGCCATGAATCCCAATGGCAATTCCCAGGATCCCAATGGCGATCCCAAGGATCCCAATGGAACCATGGATCATCCCAATGGCGATCCCAAGGATCCCAATGGCAATTCCCAGGATCCCAATGGCAATCCCAAGGATCCCACCGGCAATTCCAAGGATTCCAGTGGAACCACCAGGAATCCCAATGGTGATTCCAAGGATCCCAATGATGATCCCAAGGATCCCAATGCCAATCCCAAGGATCCCAATGGAGATCCCAAGAATTCCAATGGAACCACCAAGGATCCCAATGGTGATTCCAAGGATTCCCATGGCAATCCCAAGGATCCCAATGGCAATTTCAAGGATTCCACCAGCATTCCCAAGGATCCCAACGGATCCATGGATCATCCTAATGGTGATTCCAAGGATCCCAATGGAACCAGTGAGTATCCCAATGGCAATCCCAAGGATTCCAGTGGAACCACCAAGGATCCCAACGGCAATCCCAAGGATCCCAATGGCGATCCCAAGGATTCCACCGGCATTCCCAAGGATCCCAATGGAACCATGGATCATCCCAATGGCGATACCAAGGATCCCAATGGCAATTCCCAGGATCCCAATGGCAATTCCAAGGATTCCACCGGCATTCCCAAGGATCCCAACGGAACCACTGAGTATCCCAATGGCAATCCCAAGGATTCCAGTGGAACCACCAAGGATCCCAATGGCGATCCCAAGGATCCCAGTGGCCATTCCAAGGATTCCAATGGAACCACCAGGAATCCCAACAGCAATCCCAAGGATCCCAGTGGAACCACCAAGGATCCCAATAGTAATTCCCAGGATCCCAATGGAGATCCCAAGGATCCCAATGGAACCACTGGCATTCCCAAGGATCCCAGTGGAAACACAAAGGATCCCAATGGAGATCCCAAGGATCCCAATGGCCATTCCAAGGATCCCAATGGCAATTCCAAGGATCCCAATGGCCATTCCCAAGAATCCCAGTGAAACCACGGATCATCCCAAAGGCCATTCCAAGGATCTCAACAGCAATCCCAAGGATCCCAATGGAGATCCCAAGGATTCCAGTGGAATCACCAAGGATCCCAATGGTGATCCCAAGGATTCCACCAGCATTCCCAAGGATCCCAGTGGAACCATGGATCATCCCAATGGCGATCCCAAGGATTCCAAAGGCAATCCCAAGGATCCCAATGGCGATCCCAAGGATCCCAACAGCAATTCCAAGGATTCCAGTGGAACCACCAGGAATCCCAAAGGTGATTCCAAGGATCCCAATGGAACCAGTGAGTATCCCAATGGCATTCCCAAGGATCCCAATGGAGATCCCAAGGATCCCAATGGCTACTCCAAGGATCCCAATGGCAATTCCCAGGATCCCAATGGATCCATGGATCATCCCAATGGTGATTCCAAGGATCCCAATGGAACCAGTGAGTATCCCAATGGCAATTCCAAGGATCCCAATGGCGCTTCCAAGGATCCCAATGGCGATCCCAAGGATCCCAATGGCGATCCCAAGGATCCCAGTGGAACCACCAGGAATCCCAATGGCAACTCCAAGGATCCCAGCGGAACCACTGAGTATCCCAATGGAGATCCCAAGGATTCCGGTGGTGATCCCAAGGATCCCAATGGTGCTTCCAAGAATTCCACTGCCATTCACAAGGATCCCAATGGAACCATGGATCATCCCAATGGCGATCCCAAGGATTCCAAAGGCTACTCCAAGGATCCCAATGGCGATCCCAAGGATCCCAATGGCAATCCCAAGGATTCCAATGGAACCACCAGGAATCCCAAAGGCAATTCCCAGGATCCCAATGGTGCTTCCAAGGATTCCCATGGCAATCCCAAGGATCCCAATGGAACCACCAGGAATCCCAAAGGCGATTCCAAGGATCCCGATGACAACTCCAAGGATCCCAATGGAGATCCCAAGGATCCCAATGGCAATCCCAAGGATTCCAGTGGAACCACCAAGGATCCCGATGGCAATTCCAAGGATCCCAGTGGCCATTCCAAGGATTCCAATGGAACCACCAGGAATCCCAACAGCAATCCCAAGGATCCCAGTGGAACCACCAAGGATCCCAATAGTAATTCCCAGGATCCCAATGGAGATCCCAAGGATCCCAATGGAACCACTGGCATTCCCAAGGATCCCAATGGCAACTCCAAGGATCCCAGTGGAAACACAAAGGATCCCAATGGAGATCCCAAGGATCCCAATGGTGCTTCCAAGGATCCCAGTGGAATCACCAAGGATCCCAATGACAATTCCAAGGATCCCAATGGCCATTCCCAAGAATCCCAATGGCCATTCCAAGGATCTCAACAGCAATCCCAAGGATCCCAATGGAGATCCCAAGGATTCCACCGGCATTCCCAAGGATCCCAATGGAACCATGGATCATCCCAATGGCGATTCCAAGGATTCCAAAGGCGATTCCAAGGATCCCAATGGAGATCCCAAGGATCCCAACAGCAATTCCAAGGATTCCAGTGGAACCACCAGGAATCCCAAAGGTGATTCCAAGGATCCCAATGGAACCAGTGAGTATCCCAATGGCAATTCCAAGGATCTCAATGGAGATCCCAAGGATCCCAATGGTGATTCCAAGGATCCCAATGGAACCACCAGGAATCCCAATGGCAACTCCAAGGATCCCAGCGGAACCACTGAGTATCCCAATGGCAATTCCAAGGATTCCGGTGGTGATCCCAAGGATCCCAATGGTGCTTCCAAGGATTCCACCGGCATTCCCAAGGAGCCCAATGGAACCATGGATCATCCCAATGGCGATCCCAAGGATCCCAATGACAATTCCAAGGATCCCAATGGCCATTCCCAAGAATCCCAGTGGAACCACGGATCATCCCAAAGGCCATTCCAAGGATCTCAACAGCAATCCCAAGGATCCCAATGGTGATTCCAAGGATTCCACCGGCATTCCCAAGGATCCCAATGGAACCATGGATCATCCCAAAGGCGATTCCAAGGATTCCAAAGGCAATTCCAAGGATCCCAACAGCAATTCCAAGGATTCCATTGGAACCACCAGGAATCCCAAAGGTGATTCCAAGGATCCCAATGGAACCAGTGAGTATCCCAATGGCAATTCCAAGGATCCCAATGGAGATCCCAAGGATCCCAATGGCAATTCCCAGGATCCCAATGATGATCCCAAGGATCCCAGTGGAGATCCCAAGAATTCCAATGGAGATCCCAAGGATCCCAATGGTGCTTCCAAGGATCCCAATGCCAATCCCAAGGATCCCAATGGAGATCCCAAGAATTCCAATGGAACCACCAAGGATTCCCATGGCAATCCCAAGGATCCCAATGGCGATCCCAAGGATCCCAAGGGAACCCTCAGCCACCCCAACCATCCCGGCTCCGCTCCCACCCCCCTCCGGCTCCCCGACCACCGCGCAATTCCCATAAAAAAAAAAAAACCGGGAATTCCGGGATCCACCCACCCTCCTCCACGTCGTGCCGGCCGGCCGCTTCCAACAACCGGACGCTGTCCGGGAATGTCACCCTCTTCCCGGTGCCGCCGCCGCTGCTCTTCCTCCTCCTCCTCTTCCTCTCACCCGCCGCCGCCGCCTTGGGAATTCCCGGGATTTCCTTTTCCGCCTGCGCCCACTTCTTCAGCTGCTGGGCCCGGCGTTTCTGGGCGTGCCGGAGCCTCTCGGGAGTGCTGAGCCGGGAAACCGCCGGCATCTCGGCCACCAGCTCCTGGTGCTCCGCCATCCTCCTCCTCCTCTTCCTCCTCTTCTTCCGGAATTCCCGGGGGAAAGCTCGGGAATGAGGGACGGGAGCTGCTGAGGCATCACCCCCTCCCCTCCCCCCTCCCCCGGCGGGGTTTTATCCCTCTATCCTGAGGGTTTTCCCGGGATCCGGAGAGGAGGGGAGTTTGGGAAGCGGCGGCATCTCCCTCTTTGGATTTCCAGCTGGAATTCCTCGGCGGAAAATTCCTGGAGGTTTTTTTTGGTGTTTTTTTGGTGTTTTTTTGGTGGTTTTTTAATATTTTTTTGTGGTTTTTTTGGTGTTTTTTTGGTGTTTTTTTGGTGTTTTTTTAGGGTTTTTTGGGGTTTTTTTTTCCGTTTCCCGCTCAATTATCCCGGTTTTTTTTTTCTGCGACGCTTCTTCCCGGGGAAGATCCCGTGGGATGAATCCTGAGGGAAGAGGGGGGAAATTAAAAAATAAAAACAAAAAAAAAAACCCATAAAAAGATGGATAAATCCAGGGAGAGAGAGAGAGAGAGAGGGAGAGGCTCGTGCCCAACCCACGGCCGGTTTTCCCGGTTTTCCTAATCCGGGATTGACCCGGAATCCGGGAATTCCCAAGTTACGAAACGACAAAATGTGGAGCGTTTTGGTTTTTTTTTTTTTGTTTTTTTGGGGGGAGAAGGGATTGGGAAATTCGAGGATCCGTGAGAATTCCGGGCGGGGAAGGAGCGGAAAAAACCGGGAGCGCCTCCGCCTTCCCCGCCCTGCCGGGCAGGACCGGGCGGATTCCGGAGGATTCCGGCGGAGCCGGATTCCCGAAGCGGGAGCTCTGTTCCCTCCCAGGCTCCGGGAGCAAAGTCCAGGGAAAAGGGCAAAAAGAATTCCCTTCATCCCGAGGGGTAAATCCCTCGGGAATGCCGAGGGAAAAGCGGGGAGGGGGTGGGGAAAAGATCCCAAAGGAGCCGAAGTTCGGGAATCCTGAGCTGGAATTGCCAACACCTCTTAGGAGCTCCTCAGATCTGAAATTCCTTGGAATTGCCCCAAAAATTCCTGAAAATGGCCCCAAAAATCCCTCAAAATGGCCCCCAAAATGGCCCCAAATTTTCCCCAAAATGGCCCCAAAAATTCCCTCAAAATGGCCCCAAAAATTCTCTAAAATGGCCCCAAAAATTCCCCAAAAATCCCTCAAAATGGCCCCAAAAATTCCTCAAAACGGCCCCAAAAGTTCCCTAAAATGGCCCCAAAAATTCCCCAAAAATCCCTCAAAATGGCCCCAAAAATTCCCCAAAAATCCCTCAAAATGGCCCCAAAAATTCCCCAAAAATCCCCAAAATGGCCCCAAAAATTCCTCAAAATGGCCCCAAAAATCCCTCAAAATGGGCCCAAAATTCCCTCAAAATGGCCCCAAAAATCCCTCAAAAAGGCCCCCAAAAAACCCTCAAAAAGGCCCCCAAAAATTCCCCAAAAATCCCTCGAAATGGCCCCAAAAGTCCCCAAAATGGCCCCAAAAATCCCTCAAAATGGCCCAAAAATTCCCTAAAAAGGCCCCAAAAATCCCTCAAAACTGCCCCAAAAATCCCCAAAATGGCCCCAAAAATTCTCCAAAACGGCCCCAAAAATCCCTCGAAACACCCCCCAAAATTCCCCAAAAATCCCTCAAAATGGCCCCAAAAATTCCCCAAAAATCCCTCAAAATTCCCCAAAAATCCCTCAAAAATCCCTAAAAATGGCCCAAAAAATCCCTCAAAATGGCCCCAAATTATCTCCAAAAAGGCCCCAAAAATTCCCCAAAAAGGCAACAAAAATCCCTCGAAATGGCCCCAAAATTCCCTCAAAATGGCCCCAAAAATTCCCCAAAAATCCCTCGAAATGGCCCCAAAAATCCCTCAAAATGGCCCCAAAAATCCCTCAAAATGGCCCCAAAAATTCTCTAAAATGGCCCCAAAAATCCCTCAAAATGGCCCCAAAATTCCCTCAAAATGGCCCCAAAAATTCCCCAAAAATCCCTCAAAATGGCCCCAAAAATTCTCCAAAACTGCCCCAAAAATCCCTCGAAATGCCCCCCAAAATTCCCCAAAAATCCCTCAAAATGGCCCCAAAAATTCCCCAAAATTCCCCAAAAATTCCCCAAAAATCCCTCAAAATGACCCCAAAAATCCCTCGAAATGGCCCCAAAAATTCCCCAAAAATTCCTCGAAACAGCCGCAAAAGTTCCCAAAATGGCCCCAAAAATCCCTCAAAATGGCCCAAAAATTCCCTAAAAAGGCCCCAAAAATCCTTCAAAACTGCCCCAAAATCCCTTGAAATGGTCCCAAAAATCCCTCAAAACAGCCCCAAAAATTCCCCCCAAATTCCCCAAAAGTTCCCTAAAATGGCCCCAAAAATTCCCCAAAAATCCCCAAAAATCCCTCAAAATGGCCTCAAAAATCCCTCAAAAATCCCTCAAAAATCCCTCGAAATGGCCCCAAAAATTCCCCAAAAATCCCTCAAAATGGCCCCAAATTTTCTCCAAAAATTCCCCAAAATGGCCCCAAAAATCCCTCAAAACAGCCCCAAAAATCCCTCAAAACGGCGCCAAAAATTCCCCAAAAATTCCCCAAAAATCCCTTGAAATGGCCCCAAAAATCCCTCAAAAAGTCCCCAAAATGACCCCAAAAAATCCCCAAAAATCCCTTGAAATAGCCTCAAAAATTCCACAAAATGGCCCAAAAATTCCCTGAAAAGGCCCCAAAAATCCCTCAAAATGGCCCCAAAAATCCCTCAAAACAGCCCCAAAAATCCTTCAAAACTGTCCAAAAATCCCCCGAAATGGCCCCAAAAATTCCCCAAAAATCCCTCAAAATGGCCCCAAAAATGGCCCCAAATATTCCTCAAAACGGACCCCAAAATTCCCTGAAACAGCCCCAAAAACCCCTCAAAACAGCCCCCAAAATCCCTCAAAATGGCCCAAAAATCCCTTGAAACGGCCCCAAAAATCCCCCAAAATGGCCCCAAAAATCCCTCGAAACTGCCCAAAAATCCCTCGAAATGCCCCCTAAAATTCCCCAAAAATCCCTCTAAACAGCCCCAAAAATCCCTCAAAACGGCCCCAAAAATTCCCCAAAAATCCCTTGAAATGGCCCCAAAAATCCCTCAAAACAGCCCCAAAAATTCCCAAAAATTCCCCAAAAGTTCCCTAAAATGGCCCCAAAAAATTCCCCAAAAATCCCTCAAAATGGCCCCAAAAATTCCCCAAAATGGCCCAAAAATCCCTCAAAACTGCCCCAAAAATCCCTTGAAATGGCCCCAAATATTCCCCAAAAATCCCCAAAATGGCCCCAAAAATCCCTCAAAATGGCCCCAAAAATCCCCCAAAAATCCCTCAAAACAGCCCCCAAAATTCCCCAAAATTCCCCCAAAATTTCCCCAAAAATTCCCCCAAAACCTCCCCAAAACTCCCGGCAGTTGACCCAGCCGGCCGCTGGGGAAAATCCGCCACCGGATTCCTCCTCCCGCCCAATTTCCCTTTCAAATTTTCCTTTTTTCCAAAACCCAACTCCTGATCTTTTATTGATCGCCATTGACGTCACGAGCTCCGGGACCGGGAGAAAGGATTCGGTGTCACCCAGGAGGGGCCACCCCCGAATGTCCCCAAAAAAATGTCCCCAAAAAAATGTCCCCAAAAAAGTGAGAATTGTCCCCCCAAAAAATGGGAATTGTCCTCCCTCCCCTGCCACCTCCAATTCCCAAATCCGAGAGATTTGGGGGGAGAGATTCCCCAATCACCCCCAGGGGACCCCGATGTCCCCAAGGTCCCCCTGAGGCCACCCCCGTGTCCCCAAAGTCCCCTCAAACCCCAACCCCCCCCCCCGAGGTGTCCCCCCCTCACCGCTCCCAGGACCCCGCTGTCCCCAAATCCCCCCTCACTCCAGGACCCCCCCAACCCCCTCCCTGTCCCCGATGTCCCCGATGTCCCCGATGTCCCCTCACGGCTCCCCCCGCTGTCCCCAAGTCCCCCTCAGGCCGCCCCTCACGTGACCGCCATTTTGCCCGGCCCCCTTTGCCAGCGCCCCCCCCCCCCTTCCCCCTCAGCGGGGTCTCCCCCCCCCCCGCCCCTCTCACCCTGCGGGGTCGCCGCGCTCCCGTTACCGGCCGCTGTCGCCTCGCCGTCCCCTCGTTGTCCCTTCGCTGTCTCCGGTGCGGCCTCGGGCCCTGCCCGCCGCGGCCGCCGCTGCCTGAGGCGGGGCCGTCGCCATGGCAACGGCGGCGCTTCCGGCGACGCCGGAAGTGAGTGAGAGAAACCCGGAAGTGCCGGGCGGCGGCGGCGCCGCACTCAAGATGGCGGCGCGCCCCGCGGCGCCCCCTGGCGGACGGAGATGAAATGACGGCGGATTTGGGGAGGGGGGGGGGGGTCCCAAAATTTGGGGTCCCCCCCTGAGGTGTGGCTGTGTCCCCCCCAGACCCTTCAAGGCTTCCAATAGAGGGAAACCCCCTCAGGGTATGAATGGTACACCCCGCCCCCCCAATTCCCACCGCCAGAGCCCCCCAGTAATGGGACCCACCCCCCCCCCTCAGTGTTCGGGTCCGTTTCGGGCGGGTTCAGGTCGCTTCGGGTCTGTCGAGTGAGTTCGGGTCTTTTCGGCTTCTCTCGGGTCGGTTCGGGTCGATTCGATTGGGTTCGGGTCAGTTCGGATCCTCTCAGCTTCTCTCGGGGAAGTTCGGGTGGGTTCGGGTTCCCTCGGGTCTGTTCGGGTTCCCTCGGGTGGGTTCGGGTCAGTTCGGGTCCCTTCGGCTCCGCTGGGGTCGGGTCGGGGTCGCTCGGTCGGGTTCGGCTCCGCTCGGCTCCGCCCGCCCCAGTCGGTCCCGGTCGGTCCCAGTGCTCCGAGTGCCATTCCCAGTGCTCCCAGTGCCATTCCCAGTGCTCCCAATGCTCCCAGTGCCCATCCCAGTGCTCCCAGTGCCATTCCCAGTAGTCCCAGTGCCATTCCCAGTGCTCCCAGTGCTCCCAGTGCCACCAGTGCTCCCAGTGCTCCCAGTGCCATTCCCAGTGCTCCCAGTGCCATTCCCAGTGCCATTCCCAGTGCTCCCAGTGCTCCCAGTGCCATTCCCAGTGCTCCCAGTGCCATTCCCAGTGCCACCAGTGCTCCCAGTGCCCATCCCAGTGCCCCCAGTGCCATTCCCAGTGCCACCAGTGCTCCCAGTGCCATTCCCAGTGCTCCCAGTGCCACCAGTGCTCCCAGTGCCACCAGTGCTCCCAGTGCCCATCCCAGTGCCATTCCCAGTGCCATTCCCAGTGTTCCCAGTGCCATTCCCAGTGCTCCCAGTGCCATTCCCAGTGCCACCAGTGCTCCCAGTGCCCATCCCAGTGCCATTCCCAGTGCTCCCAGTGCCACTCCCAGTGCTCCCAGTGCCACCAGTGCTCCCAGTGCCATTCCCAGTGCTCCCAGTGCTCCCAGTGCCATTCCCAGTGCCGCTCCCAGTGCTCCCAGTGCTCCCAGTGCCATTCCCAGTGCCACTCCCAGTGCCACCAGTGCTCCCAGTGCCCATCCCAGTGCCATTCCCAGTGCTCCCAGTGCCATTCCCAGTGCTCCCAGTGCTCCCAGTGCTCCCAGTGCTCCCAGTGCCACTCCCAGTGCTCCCAGTGCCCATCCCAGTGCTCCCAGTGCTCCCAGTGCCCAGGAGCCCTGACCCCATGCGATCCCCAGCCCCCCCAATCCCTGAACCCGCCAAAATCCCAAATCCCTGAGCTCACACAAACCCCGGTCCCCCATCCCATCCCATCCCATCCCCCCAAATCCCAAATCCGTCGAATCCCCTCAATCCCTACAGCCCCAAATCCCAATCCCAAAACTCTGAATCCCCAATCCCATCACCCCAATCCCAAATCCCTGAAACCCCCAAATCCCCAAATCCCAAATCCCTGAACCCCCTCAATCCCTGACCTCCCCACTCCCAATCCCAAATCCCCGAATCCCCCCAAATCCCAATCCCAAATCCCTGAACCCCAAATCCCCAAATCCCTGAATCCTCCCAAATCCCAATCCCAAATCCCCGAATCCCCCCAAATCCCAATCCCAAATCCCTGTATCCCCCAAATCCCAAATCCCTGAATCCCCCCAAATCCCAATCCCAAATCCCTGAATCCCAAATCCCCAAATCCCAAATCCCTGAATCCCCCCAATCCCAATCCCAAATCCCATCACCCCAAATCCCCAAATCCCTGAATCCCCCCAACTCCAATCCCAAATCCCTGAATCTCCCCCAAAATCCCATAATCTCAAATCCATCAATTCCCCAAATCCCAATCCCAATCCCAATCCCAAATCCCTGAACGCCCCAAATCCCAAAACCTCAAATCCCCAAATCCCAAACCCCAAATCCCAAATCCCCAATCCCCAAATCCCAATCCCAAATCCTCAAATCCCAAAAATCCCCAAATCCCAAATCCTCTAATCCCCTGGAACCAAACTGGGCGTGACTGGGATGGGCTGGGAGCAAACTGGGAGGAACTGGGAGGGAAATGGGAGCAAACTGGGACCAAACTGGGAGCCACTGGGAGGGAACTGAGACCGAACTGGGATGAACTGGGAGCAAACTGGGAGTGACTGGGGGGACTGGGATGGACTGGGATGGACTGGGATGGACTGGGATGAACTGGGAGGGACTGGGAATGAACTGGGAGTGACTGGGATGGACTGGGAGTGACTGGGATGGACTGGGAATGAACTGGGATGGACTGGGATGGACTGGGATGGACTGGGAATGAACTGGGATGAACTGGGATGAACTGGGATGGACTGGGATCGACTGGGAATGAACTGGGATGAACTGGGATGGACTGGGAATGAACTGGGAGTGAACTGGGATGGACTGGGATGAACTGGGATGGACTGGGAGTGAACTGGGAATGAACTGGGATGAACTGGAAGTGAACTGGGATGAACTGGGAGTGACTGGGATGGACTGGGATGGACTGGGATGGACTGGGAGTGAACTGGGATGGACTGGGAGTGACTGGGATGGACTGGGATGGACTGGGATGGACTGGGATGAACTGGGATGGACTGGGATGGACTGGGAGTGACTGGGATGGAGTGGGATGAACTGGGAGTGAACTGGGATGAACTGGGATGGACTGGGATGGACTGGGAATGAACTGGGATGGACTGGGAGTGACTGGGATGGACTGGGATGGACTGGGAGGGACTGGGATGGACTGGGATGGACTGGGATGGACTGGGAATGAACTGGGAGTGAACTGGGATGGACTGGGAGTGACTGGGATGGACTGGGAATGAACTGGGAGTGAACTGGGATGGACTGGGAGTGACTGGGATGAACTGGGATGGACTGGGAGTGAACTGGGATGGACTGGGATGGACTGGGAGTGAACTTGGAATGAACTGGGATGGACTGGGATGGACTGGGATGGACTGGGAATGAACTGGGAGTGAACTGGGATGGACTGGGATGAACTGGGATGGACTGGGAGTGAACTGGGAATGAACTGGGATGAACTGGGATGGACTGGAGTGAACTGGGATGAACTGGGAATGGACTGGGATGGACTGGGATGGACTGGGAGGGACTGGGATGGACTGGGATGGACTGGGAGTGAACTGGGAATGAACTGGGATGGACTGGGATGGAACTGGGATGAACTGGGATGGACTGGGAATGAACTGGGAGTGAACTGGGATGGACTGGGATTAACTGGGATGGACTGGGAGTGAACTGGGATGAACTGGGATGGACGGGGATGGAACTGGGATGAACTGGGATGGACCTGGGAGTGACTGGGATGGACTGGGATGAACTGGGATGGACTGGGATGAACTGGGATGGACTGGGATGGACTGGGAGTGACTGGGATGGACTGGGAATGAACTGGGATGGACTGGGATGGACTGGGAGGGAACTGGGATGGACTGGGAGTGACTGGGATGAACTGGGATCGCCGCCTTTATTGGGGGGAGGGGACACCCCATGTGGGCGTGGCCCTGATGACGTCATCGCTCCCGGCGACAAGCTCCGCCCCCAAATGCTGGGGCAATCCCGATGACGTCATCACGCCATGACAAGCTCCACCCCCAAACATTGGGGCGGACCCGATGACGTCACCACACCCAATGGCAGGCTCCTCCCCCAAATTTTTGGGGCGCTTGCACCCCAGTTTTGGGGGGAGCTGACCCCCCCAAATTTTTGGGGTCACACGCGATTTTTGGGGTGGGGGGGTGACCCCCCAAATTTATTGAGGCGACCCCGATGACGTCATCACCCCCCGATGTCCATGGTGAACCCCCAAATTTTGGGGCTTTTCTGGGTAATTTTGGGTGTCACGGGATTTTTGGGGGGAGCTGACACTCCCAAATTTGGGGATGGTTCCACGTGATTTTGGGGGTGACACCCCCAAATTTTTGGGGTCACACGGGATTTTTGGGGTGGGGCCCTGACACCCCAAATTTATTGAGGCGACCCCGATGACGTCATCACCCCTGACATCAACGTCAACCCCCAAACTTTGAGGCTTTTCCTCTCGATTTTGGGGGCGACACCCCCAAATATTTGGGTCACACGGGATTTTTGGGGTGGGAGGGTGACACCCCCAAATTTATCGAGGCGACCCCAATGACATCATCACCCCCGATGTCGATGTCCATCCCCAAATTTTGGGGCGGTTCCACGCGATTTTGGGGGCGGCACCCCCAAATATTTGGGGTCTCAGACTCGATTTTGGGGTGGGGGTGACCCCCCCAAATATTTGGGGGTCACGGGATTTTGAGAGGAGCTGACACCCCCAAATTTTGGGGAGGTTTCACGTGATTGGGAGAATTGACCCCCCCCAAATTTTTGGGGTCACACGCGATTTTTGGGGTGGGGCAGTGACACCCCAAATTTATTGAGGTGACCCCGATGACGTCATCACCTCCGATGTCTATCTGCACCTCCAAATTTTTGGGGTCACACGCGATTCTGGGGGGGGTGACACCCCCAAATTTTTTTGGGATGGTTTCCAGGCGATTCCCACCCACGACCCCCCTCCCCAAATTTTTTGGGGTGCCCCGCCCCCGATGACGTCATCACCCCCCAAATTTTGGGGCGGTTCCAAGCGATTTTGAGGAGCTGACACCCCCAAATTTATTGAGGCGACCCCAATGACGTCATCACCCCCGATGTACATGTGAACCCCCAAATTTTGGGGCTTTTCTGGGTAATTTTGGGGGTGACACCCCCAAATATTTGGGGTCTCAGACTCGGTTTTGGGGAGAGGTGACCCCCCCCAAATTTTGGGGGTCACGGGATTTTTGGGGGTAACTGACACCCCCAAATTTTTGGATGGTTCCACGCGATTTTGGGGGAGCTGACGTCCCCAAATTTTGGGGTCACACGTGATTTTTGGGGTGGGACGACACCCCCAAATTTATTGAGGCGACCCCGATGACGTCATCACCCCCGATGTCCACCCCCAAATTTTTGGGGTCACACGCGATTTTTGGGGTGGGGGGGTGACACCCCCAAATTTATTGAGGCGACCCCCGATGACGTCATCACCCCCAATGTTGATGTGCCCTCCCAAATTTTGGGGCGTTTCCCCGCGATTTTGGGGTGGGGATGACACCCCCGAATTTTTGGGGTCACGGGATTTTTGGGGGTCGAAGGCTTGATTTTGGGGAGGTGACACCCCAAATTTTTGGCGTCACACGGGATTTTTGGAAGAGGTGACACCCCAAATTTATTGAGGCGACCCCGATGACGTCATCACCTCCGATGTTGACCTGCACCCCCAAATTTTGGGGCGGTTCCAGGCGATTTTGGGGTGACACCCCCAAATTTTTGGGATGGTTTCCAGGTGATTTCCACCCCCACCCCCCTCCCCAAATTTTTGGGGGTGCCCCGCCCCCCCCGATGACGTCATCACCCCCCTGATGGCGATGTCCCCGGGGTGGCTCAGCCAGACGTCGAAGACGCTTTTGTTGGGGGGGGGCGGCGGGCGGCGGCGGGGGGGAGCCCCCCCTCCCCCGAATCCCCCCAATTTTGGGGGTGGGGGGGGGTGGGGCTGCTGAGCACCCCGGGGTGGGGGGGGGGTGGGGCAGCCCCGGCAGCACCCCCCAAAAAATCGGGGTCCCCCCCCCTCCCGGGGGCGGGGGCGCCACGGCGTTGGGGGCGGGGCCGGTGCTGTAGGAGGTGGGCAGCGGGCCCCACCCACCCTGCGGCGGGGCCGGGGGGGGTCTGGGCTCCGCGGGGGGGTCCCGCAGCAGCGAATCGATGGAGAAGTTGGAATTTTGGGGGGGATTCGGGGGATTTGGGGGCGGTTTGGGGGGGGTAGGGGCGGCCCGAGAGCACGAAGGGCGCCAGGTCGGGGGCGAAGGGGGCGGCGGCGCCCCCCGGGCCCCCCCCCCGCGCCACCGCCGTGTTCTGCAGCCGCAGCGCCGCGCGCGGGATGCGCGAGACGTCGACCGGTCCAGAAATTGCCTTTGGAGCGCGGCTTGGAGGGGTCCTTCAGCACCTGCGGGGGGGGGGGAAATAAAAATGAAAATAAAAATAAAAATGAAAATAAAATAAAAATAAATAAAAAAAAATAAAAATGAAAATGAAAATAAAAATAAAAATAAAAAATAAAAATAAAAATAAAAATAAAAATAATATAAAAATAAAAAAATAAAATAAAATAAAACAAAATGAAATTAAAAAATAAAAGAAAATCAAAATAAAAGAAACCAAAAATAAAAATAGAGTAAAATTAAAAAAAAGTAAAGTACAATAAAATAAAAATAAAATAAAAATAAAAGAAAAGTAAAATAAAATAAAATAAAAAATGAAATGAAATGAAATGAAATGAAATAAAATAAAATAAATATATTTATATATAAAGGGGTGGAGCCAACAAAACAAATCCCCCCCCCAAAAAATATTGCGTTTGAGGGAGGCAAAAAAACCCAAAACCAAACCCAGGCGGGAATGGGAGCGTGAAAAGCCCAGAACTGGGAGCCCAAAAACGCCCCAGATGGGAGCTGAGGATCGCCAGGAAGGATCCCCAAATCCCCCAAAACCGGACCCCAAATGCCCCCAAATTTGAACCTCAAACACCCCCAGACTGGGACCCCAAAATCCCCCAAAATGGGACCCCAAAATCCCCAAACCGCACAAGAATGGGACCCCAAAATCCCCCAAAATGGGACCCCAATTTCCCCCAAAATGAGACCCTCAAATCCCCCAAATGGGACCACAATAATCCCCCAAATTTGACCCCCAAAACCTCCAGAAAGGGACCCCAATAATCCCCCAAATGGGACCCCAAATCCCCCAAATTGGGACCCCCAAAATCCCCCAAATTATGACCCCAAATCCCCCAAATTGGGACCCCAAAACCCAGAAGAATGAGATCCCCAAATCCCACAAAATGGGACCCCCAAAAATCCCCCAAAATGAGACCTCAAAATGCCCCAAATTGGGACCCCAAAAATCCCCCAAAATGGCACCCGAGGATCCCCCAAATTTAACCCCAAAATCCCCCCAAATGAGACCCAAAATCCCCCAAATTGGGACCCCAAAAAATCCCCTAAACCTCCGGAAAGGAACCCCAAAATGAGACCCCAAATCCCCCAAAATGAGACCTCAAAATGCCCCCAAAATGGGATCCCAAAATTCCCAAATGGGACCCCAATAATCGCCCAAAATGGGAACCCAAATCCCCCAAATGGGGACCTAAAATCCCCCAAAATGGGACCCCAAAAATCCCCCAAATGGGACCCCAAAATCCCCCAAATTATGACCCCAAATCCCCCAAATTGGGACCCCAAAACCCAGAAGAATGAGATCCCCAAATCCCACAAAATGGGAGCCCAAAAATCCCCCAAAATGAGACCTCAAAATGCCCCAAATTGGGACCCCAAAAATCCCCCAAAATGGCACACTGAGGATCCCCCAAATTTAACCCCAAAATCCCCCCCAAATGAGACCCAAAATCCCCCAAATTGGGGACCCCCAAAATCCCCTAAACTCCGGAAAGGAACCCCAAAATGAGACCCCAAATCCCCCAAAATGAGACCTCAAAATGCCCCAAAATGGGATCCCAAAATTCCCAAATGGGACCCCAATAATCGCCCAAAATGGGAACCCCAAATCCCCCAAATGGGGACCTAAAATCCCCCAAAATGGGACCCCAAAAATCCCCCAAATGGGACCCCAAAAATCCCCCAAATTGGAGCCCAAATCCCCCAAAATGTGACCCCAAATCCCCAAAACGGGTCCCAAAATCCTCCAAATTGGATGCCAAACCCTACAAAAATGGGACCCCAAAATTCCCCTAAATGGGACCCAAAATCCCCCAGACTGGGAGCTCAAAATCCCCCAAAATGGGACCCCAAAATCCCCTAAATAGGACCCCAATAATCCCCCAAAATGAGACCCCAAATACCCCAAAATGAGACCCAAAATCCCCCAAATTGGGACCCCAGAATCCCCCAAATTGGGACCCCCAAATCCCCCAAAATTAGTCCCAAATCCCCAAAACGGGCCCCAAAATCCCCCAAATGGCACCCAAGGATCCCCCAAATTTAACCTCAAAATTCCCCAAAATGGGACCCAAAATCCCCCAAAATGGGTCCCAAAATCCCCTAAATGGGACCCAAAAATCCCCAAAATGGGACCCCAAATCCCCCAAATGGAACCCAAAATCCCCTAAATGGGACCCCAATAATCCCCCAAAATAAAACCCAAAATCCCCCAAAATGGGACCCAAAATCCCCTAAATGGGACCCCAAATACCCCAAATTTGACCCCAAAACCTCCAGAAAGGGACCCCAATAATCCCCCAAAATGGGACCCCAAACCCTACAAGAATGGGACCCCAAATCCCCCAAATGGGACCCCAAATCCCCCAAATTGGGACCCAAAAATCCCCCAAATTATCACCCCAAATCCCCCAAATTGGGACCCCAAAAATCCCCAAAAACTCCAGAAAGGGAACGCCAAAATGAGGCCCCAAATCCCCCAAATGGGGACCCCAAAATCCCCAAATTTGACCCCAAATCCCCCAAAATGAGACCCCAAATCCCCCAAATTGGGACCCAAAATCCCCCAAATTGGGATCCCAAAATGCCCCGAAATGGGACCCCAATAATCCCCCAAAATGGGACCCCAAACCCTACAAGAATGAGACTCCAAAATTCCTCTACATGGGTCCCAAAATCCCCCAAGTTGGGACCTAACATCCCCAAATTTGACCCCAAAAACCCCAGAAAGGGACCCCAAAACCCAAAAAAAACCCCAAAAAAACCCCCAAAAAACCCCCCAAAATCCCCAACCTTGGCGAAGCAGGGGTTGGAGGAGAGGTTGTGGCGCACGGAATCCTTCCAGCCCTGGTAGCCGCCCCCGAAGAACGGGAACAGCCCCCGCAGCTGCTGGATGATCTGCGGAGAGAGAGAAACCCCAAAAAATCCCAAAAATCCCAAAAGATCAAAAAAAAAAATCCAAAAAAAATCCCCCCAAAAAATCGCCCCCAAAGAGCCCTCAAAATCCCCCAAAACCACCCAGAGATCCCCAAAAAATTCCCCCCAAAGAGGGGAACGGCCCCCGCAGCTGCTGGGTGATCTGGGGAGAAAAAAAACCCCAAAAAATCCCAAAAAATCCCAAAAAATGGGGAGGGAGCCGAAAAAAATCCAACCCAAAAAACCCCCGAAATATCCCCCGCCCCAAAAAATCCCCCAAAAAATCGCCCCCAAAGCCCCAAAAGAGCCTAAAAAAATGCCCTGAAAAATCCACCCAAAATATCCCCCCCCAAAAACCCAAAAGATCCTAAAAAATCCCCCCCAGAGCCACAAAAAGATACCCAAAAAAACCCAAAAAATCCCCCCAAAAAACCCCAAAAACCGAAAAGACCCTTAAAAATCTCCCCCAAAAAACCCCCAAAAAGATCCTAAAAAATCCCCCCCAAAATCCCCCCAAATCCCCCCCAAAAACCCAAAAGATCCCTCAACCCCCCCCAAAAACCCCCCAAAGAAGCCCCAAAACCCCCAAAAAATCCTTAAAAATCCCCAAAAGATCCCCCCAAAAAGATCCCTAAAAAAAACTCCAAAAAACCCCAAAAGATCCCCAAAAAAATCCCCCCAAAGAGGGGAACGGCCCCCGCAGCTGCTGGGGGATCTGGGGAGAGAGAGAAACCCCAAAAAATCCCAACAAAATGGGGTTTTGGGGGTAGGGAGCCAAAAAAAATCCAACCCCATAAAACCCTAAAAGATCCAAAAAAAAAAAAAGCAAAATACCCCCAAAAAGCCCGAAAAATCCGCCCAAAAAAACCCAAAAGATCCCCAAAACTCCCCCCAAAACCCCAAAAAGTTCCCAAAATAAATCCCCAACCCCCCCCCCCCACAAAAAACCCCGAAAGATCCCAAAAAATCCGCTCAGAAACCTCAAGGAGACCCGAAAAAAATCCCCAAAAAGATCCCTCAAAACTCTCCCCAAAAAACCCGAAAATCTCCCTTAAAAGTCACAGCCCGAACGTCCAAAGGCTCCCTAAAAAAACCCAAAAAGCCCCAAAAAGATCCCAAAAAAATCCCCCCAGAAGAGCTCAAAAATCCCCCACAAAAAACCCCAAAAATCCCAAAAAAATCGCCCCCAAAAGATCCCCAAAAATCCCCCCCAAAAAACCCCAAAAAATCCCCCATAATGACCCAATAAAACACAAAAATTCCCCAAAAAGCCCAAAAGACCCTAAAAAATCCCCCCAAACCACAAAAAGATCCCAAAAAACCCCAAAATCCCCTTCAAAAACCCCTAAAAATCCAACCAAAGAAACCCTGAAAGATCCTAAAAAATCTCCCAAAAAAATTCCCCAAAAAACCCCGAAAAATCCCCCAAAAATCGCCCCAAAAGATCCTAAAAAATCCCCCTCCCAAAAAACCCAAACAGATCCCAAAAAAACCCCAAAAATCCCCCCAAAAAACCCCTAAAAAAATCCTCCCCCAAAACCCCCAAAACTCCACCCCATAAACCCAAAAATATCCTTATAAATCCCCCAAAAAATCGCCCCAAAATCCCCAAAAGATCCTTAAAAATCCCCCGAAAAAAACCCCAAACAGATCCCAAAAAAACCCCAAAAATCTCCCCAAAAACCCCTAAAAAATCCCCCTCAAACCCCAAAAGATCCTAAAAAATCTCCCAAAAAATCCCCTCAAAAAACCCCAAAAAATAAAACAAAATCGCCCCCAAAATCCCCAGAAGATCCTAAAGAATCCCCCCCAAACCCCCAAAAATCCCCCCAAAAATCCCCCAAAAACCCTAAAAAAAAAAAAAAATCCCTCCCAAAACCTCAAAGAGACCCCAAAAAATCCCCAAAAAGATCCCTCAAAAATCCACCCCCCAAACCCCAAAAGTTTCCCCAAAAACTCCCAAAAAATCCCAAAAATCCCTCAAAAATCACCCCAAAAAAACCCCAAAATATCCCCAAAAAATCCCCCCAAAGAGGGGAGCGGCCCCCGCAGCTGCTGGGTGATCTGGGGAGAGAGAGAGAAACCCCAAAAAAATCCCAAAAATGGGGAGGGATCCGAAAAAAAATCCAACCCAAAAATCCCCCCAAAAATCCCCCCAAAAATCCCAACTCCCTCTGCAAAAAATCCCAAAAATTCCCTTTAAAAAAACCCGGAGAAACCCCAGGAAAAACCCAAAAATCTCCAATAAAAACCCCCCAAAATCGCCTAAGAAATTCCAAAAATCTCCCTAAAAAAAACCCTCAAAAAATCCCCAAAGAATCTCCTTTAAAAGTCCCAAATATCCCCCCAAAAATCCAAACCCTCCCCCCCAAAAAAATCCCAAAAATTCCCTTTAAAAAACCCCAGAGAAACCCCGGGAAAAAAAAAAAAAAAAAACAAAAAACCCCAAAAAAGATCCCAAAAAAACCCCAAAAATTCCCCCCAAAAGGGGAACGGCCCCCGCAGCTGCTGGGTGATCTGGGGAGTGAGAGAAACCCCAAAAAAATCCCAAAAAATCCCCAAAAATGGGAGGGAGCCGAAAAAAAATCCAACCCAACCAAAAAACCCCCCAAAATATCCCAAAACCCCCCCCCCCCCCAAAATCCAATAAATACCCCCAAAAAACCCCCAAAAAACCCCAAAAAGGTCCTAAAAATCCCCCCCCAAAACCCCAAAAAAAGCATCCTTAAAAATTCCCCCAAATCCCCCCCCAAAAACCCCCCTAAAAACCCCAAAAATTCCCCTAAAAAAACCCAAAAAATTCTTCTAAAAAGAAAACCAAAATCCCCTAAAAAAAACCAAAAAAAATCCCCTAAAAAAACCCCAAAAATCCCTTAAAAATCCCCCAAAAATCCCCTAAAAAAAAAAACCCCCTAAACCCCCAAAAAACCTAAATAAATCCCCTTAAAAAATCCCTAAGAAAACCCAAAAAAATCCAAAAAAACCCACCCCAAAATCCCCTAAAAACCCCCAAAAATCCCTAAAAAAAACCCCCAAAAAACTCCCCGAAAAATCCCTAAAAATCCCCTAAAAAACCCCCAAAAAATCCCTAAAAAAAACCCCAAAAATCGCCCAAAAAAATCCCCGAAAAACCCCCAAAAAATCCCCCCCAAAATCCCCTTTAAAGAAACCCCCAAAATCTCCCTAAAAACCCTGAAAATCTCCTAAAATAAAACCCCAAAAATCCCCTAAAAACCCAAAAATTCCCCTAAAAACAGCCAAAAAATTCCTCTAAAAAAACCCCCAAAATCCCCTAAAATCCCCCAAAATCCCCGAAAATAAAACCCCAAAAATCCCTTTAAAAACCCAAAAAATTCCTCCAAAAATTCCCCAAACATCCCCTAACAACGCAAAAAAATTCCCCGAAAAAAAAAAACCCAAATCCCTTAAAAACCCCAAAATTCCCCTAAAAAACCAAAACAAAAACAAAAAAAAAACCCAAAACCCCCAAAAATTCCTCTAAACAACCCAAAAAATCCCCCTAAAAATCCTCCCAAAAATCCCCTAACAAAAAACCCCACCAAAAATCCCCTAAAAACCAAACCCCCCCCCCAAAAAACCCTCCCAAATTCCCCCCAAAAAACCCCAAATCCCCTAAAATCCCCCCAAAATCCCCTAAAAAAACCCCAAAATCCCCTAAAAAACCCCCAAAAATTCCCTAAAAAACCCCAAAAGTCCCTAAACAAAACCCCAAAATTCCCCTAAAAAATCCCCAAAAAAACCCCTAAAAACTCCAAAGATTCCCCTAAAAAAGCCTAAATTCCCCTAAAAACCCCATAAAAAATTCCAAAAAAAATCCCCAAATAATCCCCCCCCAAAAAACCCCCAAAAATCCCTAAAAAACCCAAAAATCCCCTAACAAACCCCAAAAATTCCCAAAAAAAACCCCAAATTCCCCTAGAAAACCCCAAAATTCCCCTAAAAAAACCCCAAACTTCCCCTAAAACCCCAAAATCCCCCAAAAAAATCCCAAAAAAATCCCCACAAAACTCCAGATTCCCTAAAAAAAACCCCAAAATTCCCCTGAAAACCTCAAAATTCCCCTAAAAAACCCCAAAATTCCCCTAAAAAATCCCAAAAAAATCCCCTAAAAAACTCCAAAGATTCCCCATAAAAAAATGCCTAAATTCCCCTAAAACCCCCCCAAAACCCCCCAAAAATCCCCTAAAAACCACAAAAAAATCCCCTAAAAAACCCAAAAATCCCCTAAAAAACCCCAAAAATTCCCCAAAAAAACCCAAAAATTCCCCAAAAAAACCCCCAAAATTCCCCTGAAAACCCCAAAATTCCCCTGAAAAATCCCCCAAAAAATCCCCAAAAAAACTCCAGATTCCCTAAAAAAACCCCAAAATTCCCCCAGAAAACCCCAAAAGTCCCCTAAAAAAACCCCAAAATTCCCCTAAAAAATCCCAAAAAAAATCCCCTAAAAAACTCCAAAGATTCCCCTAAAAAAAAAGCCTAAATTCCCCTAAAAAACCCCATAAAAATTCCCAAAAAATCCCCAAACAAATCCCCCCCAAAAAACCCCCAAAAATCCCCCATAAAAACCCCAAAATCCCCTTAAAAACCCCCCCAAATCCCCTAAAAATCCCTAAAAAACCCCCAAAAATCCCCCCCAAAAAAACCCAAAATCCCCTTAAAAAAAACCCCAAAATCCCCTAAAAATCCCTAAAAAAACCCCCCAAAAAAACCCAAAAATCCCCCCAAAAAAACCCAAAATCCCCTTTAAAAAAAACCCCAAAATCCCCTAAAAATCCCCTAAAAACCCAAAAAATCCCCCCAAAAAAACCCCCAAAATCCCCTAAAATAAAACCCCCAAAATCCCCTAAAAATCCCCTAAAAACCCCATAAAAAATCCAAAGAAATCCCAAAAAAATCTCCCCCAAAAAAACCCCAAAAATCCCCCATAAAAACCCCAAAATCCCCTTTTAAAAACCCCCAAAATCCCCTAAAAATCCCTAAAAAAACCCCCCAAAATCCCCCCAAAAAAACCCCAAAAATCCCCCCAAAAAAAAACCAAAATCCCCTTTAAAAAACCCCCAAAATCTCCTAAAAATCCCCAAAAAAAAACCCCAAAATCCCCCCCAAAAAACCCCAAAAATCCCCCCAAAAAAACCCAAAATCCCCTTTAAAAAACCCCCAAAATCTCCTAAAAATCCCCAAAAAAACCCCCAAAATCCCCCCCAAAAAAAACCCAAAAATCCCCCCAAAAAAACCCAAAATCCCCTTTAAAAAAAACCCCAAAATCCCCTAAAAATCCCCTAAAAACCCCCAAAATCCCCCCCAAAAACCCCCAAAAATCCCCACCCAAAAAAACCCAAAATCCCCTTTAAAAAACCCCCAAAATCCCCTAAAAATCCCTAAAAAAAACCCAAAAATTCCCCAAAAAATCCCCAAATGGCGCCCCCGCCGCCCCCCCGGGGCCCTGGGGGAGGGGAGGCGACATCGGCGACAGCGGCGACAGCGGCGACAGCGGCGACAAAGGCGCCGAAGGTGCCAAAGGTGACAAAGGTGACAAAGGTGACAAAGGCGGCGACAGCGCCGCCAGACCCCGCGGCGCCGCCATTGTCGCCGCTGTCGCGACATTTGCATCCCAGACGGGGCGCGACAGCCGCGGGGGGGCTCCGCTGGGGGATTGGTTTGGGGGATTGGTTTGGGGGATTGGTTTGGGATTTTTTGGGGTTTTTTGGGGAATTTTTTGGGATTTTTTGGGGTTTTTGGGGGATTTTTGGGGGATTTTTGGGGAATTTTTGGGGTTTCTGGGGGGATTTTGGGGGGATTTTTGGGGATTTTTTGGGTTTTTGGGGGAATTTTTGGGCTTTTTTGGGGGTTTTCGGGGGATTTTTGGGGGGGTTTCTGGGGGGATTTTTTTTGGATTTTTGGGTTTTTTTAGGGGATTTTTTGGGGGAATTTTTGGGGTTTTGGGGGGATTTTTTGGGGAATTTTGGGGATTCTTTGGGGTTTTGGGGGGGGATTTTTTGGGAATTTTTGGGGAATTTTTTTTGATTTTTTTGGGGTTTCTGGGGGGGATTTTTTGGGGATTTTTTGGGGTTTTTGGGGGGGATTTTTGGGGAATTTTTGGGGAATTTTTTGGGATTTTTTTGAGTTTCTGGGGGGATTTTTGGGGGGTTTGGGGGGATTATTTGGGGATTTTTTGGGGGTTTTCTGGGGGGATTTTTGGGGGAATTTTTTGGGATTTTTTTGAGTTTCTGGGGGGATTTTTTTGGGGATTTTTTAGGATTTTTGGCGAGATTTCCTTTTGATTTTGTGGGAATTTAATTTTTTAGGATTTTTTGGTTTAGGGGGGATTTTTGTGGGACTTTTTGGGATATTTGGAGGTTTTTGGGGTTGTTGGGATTTTGAGGGGATTTGGGGGGTGGTTTGGGGATTTTTGGGATTTTTTGGGGATTTTGGGGCAATTTTGGGTGGATTTTTTTTTATTTTTATGGGGTTTTGGGGATTTTTTGGGGGTTGGGGATTTGGGGGATTTTTGGGGGGGGTTGAGATTTTTAGAGGGTTTGGGGGAGGTTTTTTGGGGGTTTTTGGGGGGATTTTTGGGGTTTTTTGGGGATTTGGCATTTTTTGGGGGAGCTTTTGGGGTTTTTTGGGGGGTTGAGGATTTGGGGGGATTTTTTAGGGGATTTTTTGGGGAGGTTTTGGGGGCACCTTTTAGGATTTTGGGGGGATTTTATGGGGGTTTTGGGGGGATATTTTGTGGCGGTTTTTTTGTATTTTTGGGGGATATTTTGGGAATTTTTCGTGGTTTTTTGGAGGTTTTTTGGGGATTTTTTTGAGGATTTTTTTTTTTTAAAGGAGGAGTTGGGTCCCGATGGTCCCGGGGATCCTGGGAAAAAAAAAACGAAAAAAAACCCCAAAATCCCCCAAAACAAATTTCCCTAAAACCCCCCCCAAAAAAACCCCAAAACTCCCCAAAAAAAATTCCCCCAAAATCCCAAATAAAAAACCAAAAAATCCCCAAGAAAAACCCCAAAAATCCCAAATAAAAATCCCAAAAATCCCCAATAAAAAACCCAAAAATCCCAAATAAAAAAACAAAATCTCCAATAAAAAAACCCAAAATCCCCAATAAAAAACCCAAAAATCCCCAAGAAAAACCCCAAAAAATCCCAAAAAAAAAACCCAAAAATCCCAATAAAAAACCCAAAAATCCCAAATAAAAAAAAACAAAAATCCCCAATAAAAAAACACCAAAATCCCCAATAAAAAAAACCCAAAAATCCCAAATAAAAACCTCAAAAATTCCAAATAAAAATCCCCAAAATCCCCAAATAAAACCCCAAAAAATCCCAAATAAAAAACCCAAAAATCCCAATAAAAAAAAAAACAAAATCCCCAAGAAAAACCCCAAAAATCCCCAATAAAAACCCAAAAAATCCCAAATAAAAAAACCCAAAAATCCCCAAATAAAAACCCAAAAAAATCCCAAATAAAAATCCCAAAAATCCCCAATAAAAACCCCAAAATCCCCAATAAAAAAACCCCAAAAATCCCAAATAAAAACCAAAAAAATCCCAAATAAAAAACCAAAAAATCCCCAATAAAAAAAACCAAAAATCCCCAATAAAAAAACCCAAAAATCCCAAATAAAAACCCCCAAATAAAAAACCCCCAAATCCCCAATAAAACTCCAAAAAATCCCCAGAAAAAAAATTCCCCAACCCCCCCCCACAAAATCCCCAAGAAAATCCCAAAATTCCCCTAAACCCCAAAAATCCCGGGGCTGGGTGAGGATCCCGGTTTGGGGGTCCCGGGGCTGGATCCCGAGGGCGTCCCGGGGCTGGATCGGGGGTCCCGGGGGGTCCCGGGGCGGGATCGGGGGTCCCGGGGTTGGATGAGGATCCCAGTTTGGGGGTCCCGGAGCTGGACCGGGGGTCCCGAGGGGGTCCCGGGGCTGGATCCCGAGGGGGTCCCGGGGCTGGATCGGGGGTCCGGGGTCGGATCGGGGGTCCCGGGGTTGGATGAGGATCCCAGTTTGGGGGTCCCCGGCCTGGATCGGGGGTTCCGTGGGGGTCCCGGCCTGGATCGGGGGTCCCGGGTTTGGATTTTGAGTGCCGGGGCTGGATCGGGAGTCCCGCAGGATCCCGGTTCTGTTCAGGGGTCCCGCGGGGGTCCCGGGGTTGGATCCCGAGGGGGTCCCGGGGCTGGATCGGGGGTCCCGGGGTTGGATCCCGAGGGGGTCCCGGGGCTGGATCGGGGGTCCCGGGGCTGGATTTTGGGTCCGGGGTTGGATGAGGATCCCAGTTTGGGGGTCCTGGGTATGGATCGGGGGTCCCGGGGTTGGATTTTGAGTGCCGGGGCTGGATCGGGAGTCCCGCAGGGATCCCGGTTCTGGTTCAGGGGTCCCGCGGGGGTCCCGGGGCTGGATTGGGGTTCCCGGTTCTGGATCTCGGGTCCCACGGGAGTCCCGGGATTGGATGAGGATCCCAGTTTGGCCATCCCGGGGCTGGATCGGGGGTCCCGGGGCTGGATCCCGCGGAGGGTCCCGGGGCTGGATCGGGGGTCCCGCGGGGATCCCGGGGTTGGATCGGGGGTCCCGGGGCTGGATCGGGGGTCCCGGGGGGTCCCGGGGTTGGATGAGGATCCCAGTTTGGGGGTCCCGGGGCTGAATCGGGGATGCCGGGGCTGGATCGGGGGTCCCGGGGGAGTCCCGTGGTTGGATCGGGGGGTCCCGCGGAGGGTCCCGGGGCTGGATCGGGGATCCGGGAGCTGGATCGGGGGTCCCGGGGGGTCCCGGGGCTGGATGAGGATCCCAGTTTGGGGATCCCGGGGCTGAATCGGGGATCTCGGGGTCGGATCGGGGGTTCCGCGGGGGTCCCGGTTCTGGATCGGGGGTTGGATCGGGGGTCCCGGGGTTGGACCGGGGGTCCCGCGGGGATCCCGGGGTTGGACCGGGGATCCCGGTTCTGGATCGGGGGTCCCGGTTCTGGATCGGGGGTCCCGTGGGGATCCCGGTTCTGGATCGGGGGTCCCGCGGGGGTCCCGTGGTTGGATCGGGGGTCCCGGTTCTGGATCGGGGGTCCCGCGGGGGCCCCGGCGCTGCGGTGCCGGTACCTGTGCGAGCTTGAGGCGGCGGCCGGGGGCGGCGCGGATGACGAGCGCGATCAGAGCCAGGTACGAGTACGGGGGCTTGGGGTGGCGCCGGTAGCGCTGCGAGCCCCGGGAACCCCCCCGGGATCCCCCCCGGGAACCCCCCGGGGTCCCTCCCGGGAATCCTCCCGGGAATCCTCCGGGGAATCCTCCCGGGACCCCCCCCGGGATCCCCCCCGGGCCGGGCAGCGGCTCCGGGAGCGGCGGCGGCGGCGGCGGCGGCATCGAGGGGGCGGCGGGGGCGGGGAAGGGTCGGGATGGATCCCGGGGGAGGGGAAAAATCGCGATTGTCCTGGGAAAAATCGGGATGGGTCCCGGGAAAAGTCGGGATGGATCCCGGGGGAGGGGAAAAGTCGGGATGGGCCCCGGGGGAGGGGAAAAGTCGCGATTGTCCTGGGAAAAATCGGGATGGATCCCGGGAAATGTCGGGATGCGTCCCGGGGGAGGGGAAGGGTCGGGATTGTCCCGGGGGAGGGGAAAAGTCGCGATTGTCCTGGGGAAAATCGGAATGGATCCCGGGGGAGGGGAAAAGTCGCGATTGTCCTGGGAAAAGTCGGGATGGATCCCAGGGAAGGGGAGGGGAGGGAAGGGGTTGGGGTAAAGGGTGGGATTTGGGGTTTGGGGTTTGGGGTTTGGGGTTTGGGGTTTGGGATTTGGGGATTTGGGATTTGGGGATTTGGGATTTGGGGTTTGGGGGTTTGGAGTTCTGGGATTTGGGGATTTGGGATTTGGGGATTTGGGATTTGGGGATTTGGGATTTCAAATGGAAGGGATCCATGGAGATTTGAGAGATGGGATTTGAGGTTGGGATTTCAGGTTTGGGGTTTGAGGTTTGAGGTTTTAAATTCATGATTTTAAATGTGATGGGATCCATGGGGATTTGGGGTTTGGGATTTGGGGTTTGAGATTTTGAATGGGAAGGGATCCATGGGGATTTGGGAGATGGAAATGGGATTTGGGATTCAGGATTTGGGATTTGGGATTGGGAATTGGAGTTTGAGGCTTGGGGTTTGGGGTTTGAGATTTCAAATGGGATAGGATCCATGAGGATTTGGGATTTGGGGTTTGGGGTTTGGAATTTGGGGTTTGGCATTTGGGGATTTGGGGTTTGGGGTTTGGAGATTTGGGATTTGGGGTTTCTGATTTCAAATGGGAAGGAGTCCGTGGGGATTTGGGGTTTGGGATTTGGGGTTTGGGGATTTGGGGTTCGGGTCAGGATGGGATCCATGGGTTGGAATTTGGGATGGGATCGGCAGAATGGCCAATCCCAAACCCTAATTACCCTAATTAGCCCCGCCCACCCCATAACCACGCCCAGTGACTTCTCTCCAGCCCTAATTACCATAATTAGTCCCACCCACCCCATAACCACGCCTACTAGCTCATCCCCAGCCCTAATTACCGTAATTAGCTTTGCCCACCCCAATAACCACTACCAAGAGCCAATTGCCAGCCCTAATTACCATAATAAGCCCCGCCCACCCCATAACCACGCCCAATACCCCATCCCCAGCCCTAATTACCCTAATTAGCCCTGCCCACCCCAGAATCACTCCCAATATCCCATCTCCAGCCTTAATTAGCCTAATTAGCCCCGCCCGCCCCATAACCATGCCCAATACCCCTATCCCCAGCCCTAATTACCACAATTAGCCCCGCCCACCCCATAATCACGCCCAATATCCCATCCCCAGCCCTAATTACCTTAATTAACCCCGCCCACCCCATAATCACGCCCAATATCCCATTTCCAACCCTAATTACCTTAATTAACCCCGCCCACCCCATAATCACGCCCAATATCCACCCCCAGCCCTAATTACCCTAATTAACCCCGCCCACCCCATAATCACGCCCAATATCCCATCCCCAGCCCTAATTACCCTATTTAGCCCCGCCCACATCAAGCCCCGCCCACCCCCGGAGCGCTCCTGGCTCTCAGCCCCGCCCACCGCGTGCCATGCCCGCGTTTGTGCCTTAGCCCCGCCCACTGGGACCATCAGCCAATCAGGGCACTCGGCCCCGCCTCTGGCCCCGCCCGTTCCTCGGCCCCGCGCGCGCTCGGGCTCGCGGCCGCTGCCGGAACCGGCGGTACCGGGGGGGGGGGGGGCGGGGAGGGGACAGGAGGGGACAGCGGGGGCACCGGGGGGGCTTGGGGACACCGCGGAGAGCTTGGGGACACCCGGGGGGCGCTTGGGGACACCTGGGGCCTTGGGGACACCCGGGGGGCGCGGGGACAGCGGGGACAGCGGGAAAAGGGCGGGACGTGGGGACAGGAGGGGACACCGGATGGGTGCCGGGTGGGGGGCACGGAAAAGGGGGGACACGGGGGGACACGGGGACACCGCGGGGGGCTTGGGGACACCTGGGGGGGACACGGGGACACCCGGGGGGCGTGGGGACAGCGGGGACACCGGACGGGGGAGGGACAGGGGCCGTGGGGGGCTTGGGGACATGGAGGGGACATTGGGGACAGGAGAGGGGACAGGGGGACGGGGTGGCACCAGGAAAGGGGGGGGACAGGGGGGGCTTGGGGACACAGAGGGGACACCTGGGCAGGGGAGGGGACACCTGGGGGACATGGGGACAGGGGGGACCGGGGGACAGGGTGGGCTTGGGGACACCTGGGGGACACCGGGCTTGGGGACATGGAGGGGACATAAGGGACAGGAGAGGGGACATGGGGACACGGGAGGGACATGGGGACACCTGGGGGACATGGGGACGGGGGGGCTTGGGGACATGGAGGGGACACCTGGACAGGGGAGGTGACAGGGGGGACACCCGGATTGGATGGGGACAGAGGGGACAGGGGGCCTTGGGGACATGGAGGGGACAGGGTGACACACAAGGGGGGTGGCACTGAGGGCAGGGGGGGGGAGGGGACACGCTGAACCCCGGTTGTCCCCGCAGGTCCCCGAGGCTCCGGGGCTGTCCCTGTCGGCCATGGGGGACGTTGGGGACCTTGGGGACACCGAGGTGGCCCTGGGCCAGGCGCTGCTCTGCGTCACCAGCCTGGGCTGCGCCCTGCACGCCAGACAGGTGGGGGACACCTTGGGACACCTTGGGGACATCTTGGGGACACCTTGGGGGCATTGGGGACACTTTGGGGACACTTTGGGGACAGTGGGGGGGTCAGGCAGGGGCTGGGGGGATGGGGGAGGGAGGGGACAGGGGGGAACAGGGTCACCTGTGTCACCCGTGTCACCTGTGTCACCTGTGTCACCTGTGCCACCTGTGCTGTGTCACCTGTGTCACCTGTCCCACCCTGTGCCACCCCTTCCCGATGTCCCTGTCCCCATGTCCCCACAGGTGACAATGTACCCAGTGTCCCCAATGTCCCCAATGTCCCCACAGCTGACAGGTGTCCCCACTGTCCCCAATGTCCCCAATGTCCCCAATGATGTCCCCAATATCCCCCCAGGTGACAATGTCCCCAATGCCCCCAATGTCCCCAGTGTTCCCAATGTCCCCAATGTCCCCAATATCCCCCGAGGTGACAAGTGTCCCCAATGTCCCCAATGCCCCCAATGTCCCCAATGCCCCCAATGCCCCCCCAGGTGACAGGTGTCCCCAATGTCCCCGCAGGTGACAATATCCCCAATGTCCCCAATGTCCCCAATGCCCCCAGTGTCCCCAGTGTCCCCAATGATGTCCCAATGTCCCCCCAGGTGACAGGTGTCCCCAATGTCCCCAATGATGTCCCATTGTCCCCCCAGGTGACAGGTGTCCCCAATGTCCCCAATGCCCCCAATGTCCCCAATGTCCCCAATGCCCCCAGTGTCCCCAGTGTCCCCAATGATGTCCCATTGTCCCCCCAGGTGACAGGTGTCCCCAATGTCCCCAATGATGTCCCCAATGTCCCCGCAGGTGACGGGTGGCCTGGCCGCCGGGTTCCTGCTGCAGGCGGTGGCGGCGGCCAGCGCGGCGCTGTCCCCGAGCTGTCCCCAAGGCCGGGCGGGGCCGGGCCGCTGGCTCTGCTCCCTGCTGGCCCAGCCCTTGTGGCCTTCGGTTGTCACCGCCTCAGCGGGGACAGGGCCACCGCCAACCTGCTGCTGGTGACGGTGACGGCGGTGGCCGCGGTGGCCGCGGGCTGGCCGGACGCCGGCGGGCCGCGGCCCCGCCGGTCACTTTGTCACCGCGCTGACCTCGGGCTCGGTGCTGGCGCTGGCGGCGCTGACCGGCAGCGTCACCGGGGCGGTGGCCGCGGCCTTGGTGGCCCTGGGGGACGCGGTGGCACCTCGGGTGTCCCCTGGGTGAGGGTGGCAGCCAGCGCGGCGCTGCTGGGGACGCTGCGGGAGCTGCGGGCGGCGCTGCGGGGACACCAGTAAAGACCAGTTTGGGACTGGGACGGCGGTGGTGGCACTGCGGGGGTGGCACTGCGGGGACAGCGGGGGTGGCACTGGGGTGGTGGCACTGCGGGGACACCGGGGGTGGCACTGTGGGGACAGTGGGGATGGCACTGCGGGGGTGGCACTGGGGGGACAGCAGGGGTGGCACTGCGGGGACACTGGGGGTGGCACTGGGGTGGTGGCACTGCGGGGACAGCTGGTGGCACTGGGGTGGTGGCACTGTTGGGACACTGGGGGTGGCACTGGGGGGACACCGGGGGTGGCACTGGAGTGGTGGCGTTGGGGTGGTGACACTGTGATTGCACTGAGGTGACAGGCATGGTGGCACTGTCATGGTGGCGCTGGGGTGACAGGGGTGGTGACACTGTGGTGACAGCGGTGGTGGCATTGAAGTGACAGCAGTGGTGGCACTGGGATGATGACATTGAGGTGACATGTGTGGTGGCACTGGGATGGTGGCACTGTTGGTGGCACTGTGGGGACACCGGGGGTGGCACTGGGGTGGTGGCACTGAGTGACTGAGGCGACAGGAGTGGTGGCACTGGGGTGATAATGGTGGTGGTGCTGTGGTGGCACTATGGTGACACTGGGGTGACACAGGTGGTGGCTCTGGGGTGACAGGGGTGGTGGCACTGAGGTGACACTGGGGAGGGCATTGTCACAGCAGCTGGAGGTGGCACCTTGGCATCCTTGGGGTGACACTTTGGGGTCCTTTGGGTGACACTTTGGGGTCCCTGGGGTGACACTTTGGGGTCCTTTGGGTGACACTTTGGGGTCCCTGGGGTGACACTTTGGGGTCCCTGGGGTGACACTTTGGGGTCCCTGAGGTGGCACTTTGGGGTCCCTGGGGTGACACTTTGGGGTCCTTTGGGTGGCACTTTGGTGTCCCTGAGGTGACACTTTGGGGTCCTTTGGGTGGCACTTTGGTGTCCCTGAGGTGGCACTTTGGTGTCCCTGAGGTGGCACTTTGGGGTCCCTGAGGTGGCACTTTGGTGTCCCTGGGGTGGCACTTTGGGGTCCCTGAGGTGGCACTTTGGTGTCCCTGGGGTGACACTTTGGGGTCCCTGAGGTGGCACTTTGGGGTCCCTGGGGTGACACTTTGGGGTCCTTTGGGTGACACTTTGGGGTCCTTTGGGTGGCACTTTGGGGTCCCTGGGGTGACACTTTGGGGTCCCTGGGGTGGCACTTTGGGGTCCCTGAGGTGACACTTTGGGGTCCCTGGGGTGGCACTTTGGTGTCCCTGGGGTGACACTTTGGGGTCCTTTGGGTGACACTTTGGGGTCCCTGGGGTGGCACTTTGGGGTCCTTTGGGTGGCACTTTGGGGTCCCTGGGGTGACACTTTGGGGTCCCTGGGGTGACACTTTGGGGTCCTTTGGGTGACACTTTGGGGTCCTTTGGGTGACACTTTGGGGTCCCTGAGGTGGCACTTTGGGGTCCCCGAGGTGACACTTTGGGGTCCCTGGGGTGGCACTTTGGGGTCCCTGGGGTGACACTTTGGGGTCCTTTGGGTGACAGTTTGGGGTCCCTGAGGTGGCACTTTGGGGTCCCCGAGGTGACACTTTGGGGTCCCTGGGGTGACACTTTGGGGTCCTTTGGGTGACACTTTGGGGTCCCTGGGGTGACACTTTGGGGTCCTGGGGTGACACTTTGGGGTCCTTTGGGTGGCACTTTGGGGTCCCTGGGGTGACACTTTGGGGTCCTTTGGGTGGCACTTTGGGGTCCCTGGGTGACACTTTGGGGTCCTTTGGGTGGCACTTTGGGGTCCTTTAGGTGACACTTTGGGGTCCCTGAGGTGACACTTTGGGGTCCCTGAGGTGGCACTTTGGGGTCCCTGGGGTGACACTTTGGGGTCCCTGGGGTGGCACTTTGGGGTCCTTTGGGTGACACTTTGGGGTCCCTGAGGTGACACTTTGGGCTCCCTGGGGTGACACTTTGGGGTCCTTTGGGTGACACTTTGGGGTCCCTGAGGTGACACTTTGGGCTCCCTGAGGTGACACTTTGGGCTCCCTGGGGTGACACTTTGGGGTCTCTGAGGTGGCACTTTGGGGTCCCTGAGGTGACACTTTGGGCTCCCTGGGGTGACGATCTGGGGGGCCCTGGCAAGCCTTACTGGTTTAATACTGGTTTGTACTGGTCCTTACTGGTCTATACCAGTCCATACTGATCCATACTGGTCCTTTCTGGTCTATACCGGTCCATACTGGTCCATACTGGTTTATTCTGGTTTCTATTGGTCCATACCAGTCCATACCCAGTTTGTACTGGTCCATACTGGTTTCTGTTGGTCCTTACTTGTCCCATACTGGTTTATATTGGTTTATACTGGTTCCCACTGGTCCATACTGGTTCCCACTGGTCCCATACTGGTCCATTAGTGGTCTTTACTGGTCCATACTGGTCCTTACTGGTTTATACCGGTTCATACTGGTCCATACTGGTTTATACTGATCCATTAGAGGTCTTTACTGGTCCATACTGGTTTATACCAGTCCTAACTGGTCCATACCAGTTCTTACTGGCCTCTACTGGTCCCTTACTGGTCCCTACTGGTTTATATTGGTTTATACTGGTCCATACCGGTCCATACTGGTTCCTACTGGTCCCATACTGGTTCCTACTGGTCCATTAGTGGTCTTTACTGGTCCATACTGGTCCTTACTGGTTTATACTGGTTTATACCGGTTCATACTGGTCCATACTGGTTTATACTGGTCCATTAGAGGTCTTTACTGGTCCATACTGGTTTGTACTGGTCCGTACTGGTCCATACCGGTTTATACTGGTTTATATTGGTCCATACCAGTCCATACCAGTTTGTACTGGTCCATACTGGTTTGTACTGGTCCCTATTGGTTTCTATTGGTCCTTACTTGTCCCATACTGGTCCATACTGGTTTATACCAGTCCCTTACTGGTCCATACTGGTTTATATTGGTTTATACTGGTCCATACCTGTCCATACTGGTTCCTACTGGTCCCATACTGGTCCATTAGTGGTCCATACTGGTCCATACTGGTCCATGCCAGTCCATACTGGCTTATACTGGTTCCTACTAGTCCTTACTGGTCCATACTGGTTTATACTGGTTTATACTGGTCCATACTGCTCATATCTGCCCATACTGGTTTATACTGGTTTATACTGGCTCATACTGGTCCATACCGGTTTCTACTGGTTTATATTGGTCTATACCAGTCCATACCAGTTTGTACTGGTCCATACTGGTTTCTATTGGTCCTTACTTGTCCCATACTGGTCCACACTGGTTTATACTGGTTTGTACTGGTCCTTACTGGTTTATACTGGTCTTTACTGGCCCATACTGGTCCACACTGGTTTATACTGGTTTGTACTGGTCCTTACTGGTTTATACTGGTCTTTACTGGCCCATACTGGTCCACACTGGTTTATACTGGTCCTTACTGGCCCATACTGGTCCACACTGGTTTATACGAGTCCTTACTGGTCCATACCGGTCCTTACTGGCCCCTACTGGTCCTTGCTGGTCCCTTACTGGTCTGTTACTGGTTTATATTGGTCTATACTGGTCCATACCAGTCCATACTGGTTCCTACTGGTCCCATACTGGTTACTATTGGTCTCTACTGGTCCCTTACTGATCCATACTGGTTTATATTGGTTTATACTGGTCCATACCGGTCCATACTCGTTCCTGCTGGTCCCATACTGGTCCATTAGTGGTCCTTACTGGTCCATACTGGTTTATACTGGTCCTTACTGATCCTTACTGGTTTACACTGGTTCATACTGGTTTATACTGGTTTGTACTGGTCCATACTGCTCGATACTGGTTTATACTGGCCCATACTGGTTTGTACTGGTCTATACTGGTCCATACTGGTCTATACTGGTTTATACTGGTTTATACTGGTGGCCCCGACTGTGCCCCCCCGCGCGCCCTCCCGCCACAAGCCCCGCCCCCAGGCCCCGCCCCAACCCGCTCCATGCTCCCATTGGTCCATTCCCACTGACGTCATCAAACCACGCCCCCTCTACCGGCAGCTGACGGCGCCGCCGTTGAAGTCCCCGCCCCCAACCCCAGACCGCGGCCTCCCATTGGCCGCTACACCCTTCGCTCCTCCCTCCTCGCCCTCCGATTGGCCGTTCCTTTTCCCGCCCCGCCTTTCCCTCTCTGTGATTGGCTCCACCCCTGAGGGGAAGCCGTGAGGGCGGCCAAGATGGCGGCGGGGTGAGGCGGCGGCGATGGCGGCGATGTCCGGGCCGGAGGAGCGCGATGCCGGCGGCGGCCCCGCCGCTCCCTCCGCTCCTTCCGCGGCCCCTCCCGGCCCAGCAGCCGCGGTTTCGCTCGGTAACGAAAGCAGCGGAGCCGAAGAAGCGGCGGCGCTGCTGTTGGAGGCGGGCGCCGATCCCGACGCGCCGCCCAAGAAGCGGCTGAGGGCGGCCGGAGCGGCGGCGGCGGCGCGGAGGGGGCGGCGGGCAGCGTGAAGCTGGAGGAGCGGCTCTACTCCGTGCTCTGCTGCACCGTGTGCCTCGATCTGCCCAAGGCCTCCGTCTATCAGGTAATTAATTAGTTCATTAGCGCCGGGCACGGCGGCGACGGGGACAAGGCGGTGGTGGCACCGGGACAACCCCGCGGTGGCACCGGGAGAAGCTCTGAGGGGGACGGGGGGAAGCCGTGAGGGGGACAGCGCCTTGGGGACAGCGGGACACCCCCTTGGGGACACGGGGAGGGGCGGTGGTGGCAGCGGGACAGCTTTGGGGACACGGGGACCGGCGGTGGTGGCACCGGGACAGCTTTGGGGACACGGGGAGGGGGCGGTGGTGGCACCGGGACAGCTTTGGGGACACGGGGGACGAGCGGTGTGGCACCGGACAGCTTTGGGGACACGGGGAGGGGCGGTGGTGGCACCGGGACAGCTTTGGGACACGGGGGACGGGCGGTGGTGGCAGCGGGACAGCTTTGGGGACACGGGGACCGGCGGTGGTGGCACCGGGACAGCTTTGGGGACACGGGGAGGGGCGGTGGTGCACCGGGACAGCTTTGGGGACACGGGGGACGAGCGGTGGTGGCACCGGGACAGCTTTGGGGACACGGGGAGGGGCGGTGGTGGCACCGGGACAGCTTTGGGGACACGGGGACCGGCGGTGGTGGCACCGGGACAGCTTTGGGGACACGGGGAGGGGCGGTGGTGGCACCGGGACAGCTTTGGGGACACGGGGACCGGCGGTGGTGGCACCGGGACAGCTTTGGGGACACGGGGACGGGCGGTGGTGGCACCGGGACAGCTTTGGGGACACGGGGGACGAGCGGTGGTGGCACCGGGACAGCTTTGGGGACACGGGGACGGGCGGTGGTGGCACCGGGACAGCTCTGGGGACACGGGGGACGGGCAGTGGTGGCACCGGGACGAGGCTGAGGTGGCACCGGGAGAAGCCGTGAGGGGACGGGGGCGGCGCCACCCCCTTGGGGACAGCGGGACAAGCCCTGGTGGCACTGTCACCCCCCTCTGGTGGCGCTGTCACCCCCCCGGTGGCACTGTCACCCCCCCGGTGGCACTGTCACACCCCCCCCCCGGGGTTTTTTTTGTCACCTCCCGGTCCCTTCAGGGGTGATCGAGGTCACTGCCAGGGTGGCCGATGTCACCTCAGGGCCACCCAAAGTGTCCCGGAGTGTCCCTGAGCCCTCGTGGGCCACCAAGTTCCATCATTGGGCCACCAAACTTCCCCAGGGGCCACCTGTGTCACCTCAGGGTGTCCCTGTCCCTTCATGGGCCACCAAATCCCCCCCCTCAGGGCCACCAAACCCCACCTCAGGGCCACCAATGTCACCTCAGGGCCACCAAAAATGTCCTGGAGTGTCCCTGAGCCCTCGTGGGCCACCAAATTCCACCACGGGGCCACCTGTGTCACCTCAGGGTGTCCCTGTCCCTTCATGGGCCACCAAACCCCCCCTCAGGGCCACCAAACTGTCCCAGGGCCACCAAACCCCTGCCAGGGGCCACCAAAACCCCTCAGGATGTCGCTGTCCCTTCATGGGCCACCAATGTCCCCTCAGGGCCACCAAAACCGTCCCAGAATGTCCCTGTCCCCTCGTGGGCCACTAAATCCTCAGCCAGGGCCACCAGCCCCCCCTCAGGGCCACCAAACCCCTCCCAGGGCCACCAAACAAACCCCTCAGGGTGTCCCTGTCCCTTCATGGGCCACCAAACCGCCCCTCAAGGCCACCAAAGTGTCCCAGGGTGTCCCTGTCCCTTCATGGGCCACCAACCCCCCCCCCCAGGGCCACCAAACCCTCCCAGGGCCACCAATGTCCCCTCAGGGCCACCAAACCCCTGCCAGGGCCACCAAACTGTCCCAGGGGCCACCAAACTGTCCCAGGGGCCACCAAAACCCCTCAGGGTGTCCCTGTCCCTCCATGGGCCAGCAATGTCCCCTCCCGGGCCACCAAACCCTCCCAGGGCCACCAAAGTAACCTCAGGGGCCACCAAAGTGTCCCAGGGTGTCCCTGTCCCTTCATGGGCCACCAAACCCCCCCTCAGGGCCACCAATGTCCCCTCAGGGGCCACCAAACTCCTCCTCAGGGCCACCAAACCATCCCAGGGCCACCCATGTCCCCTCAGGGCCACCAAACCCTCCCAGGGCCACCAAACAAACCCCTCAGGGTGTCCCTGTCCCTTCATGGGCCACCAAACCGCCCCTCAGGGCCACCAAACTGTCCCAGGGCCACCAAACTTTCCCAGGGCCACCAATGTCCCCTCAGGGGCCACCAAACCCCTGCCTGGGGCCACCAAACCCCTCAGGGTGTCCCTGTCCCTCCATGGGCCACCAAAGTCGCCTCAGGGCCCCCGAAGTGTCCCAGGGTGTCCCTGTCCCTTCATGGGCCACCAACCCCCCCCCAGGGCCACCAAACCCCAGCCAGGGCCACCAATGTCCCCTCAGGGCCACCAAACCCTCCCAGGGCCACCAAACCCCTCCTCAGGGCCACCAAAGTGTCCCAGAGCCACCAAACCCCTGCCAGGGGCCACCAAATGTCCCATCAGGGGCCACCAAAGTCACCTCAGGGCCACCAAAAAGGTCCCAGAACATCCCTGTCCCCTCATGGGCCACTAAATCGTCCCTCAGGGCCACCAACGTCCTCTCAGGGCCACCAAAGTGTCCCAGGGTGTCCCTCTCCCTTCATGGGCCACCAAAATCCCCCAGGGGCCACCAAAACCCCTCAGGGTGTCCCTGTCCCTCCGTGGGCCACCAATGTCCCCTCATGGATCACCAAACTGTCCCAGGGGCCACCAAAGCCTCCTCATGGGCCACCAAACCCCCTCCAGAGCTTTTTTGTCCCCTCATGGCCACCAACCCCCCCCTCAGGGTCACCAAAGTGACCCAGGGCCACCAATGTCCCCTCAGGGGCCACCAATGTCCTCTCAGGGGCCACCAAATGTCCCTTTGTCCCCTCCAGGGCCACCAACTGCCCCTTCAGGGCTACCAAAGTGTCCCAGGGCCACCAATGTCCCCTCAGGGGCCACCAAAGCCCTGCTGGGTCCGGGATGGGACCCAGGGAATGGACGAATTGGCTCGTTAGCGCTGGGATTGATTAATTAGCGCTGGGATTGATTAATTAGTGCTGGGATTGGTTCAAACTGGGATTGGTTGATCCAGGGATTGGTTAATTAGCGCTGGGATTGGTTAATTAGCGCTGGGATTGGTTAATTAGCGCTGGGATTGGTTAATTAGCGCTGGGATTGGTTAAAACTGGGATTGGTTAATCCAGGGATTGATTGATTAAAGCTGGGATTGATTAATTAGCGCTGGGATTGGTTAATTAGCACTGGGATTGGTTAAAATTGGCATTGGTTGATCCAGCGATTGATTGATTAAAGATGAGATTGATTAATTAGTGCTGGGATTGATTAATTAGCGCTGGGATTGGTTAAAACTGGCATTGGTTAATCCAGGGATTGGTTGAAGATGGGATTGGTTAATTAGCGCTGGGATTGGTTAATTAGCGCTGGGATTGATTAATTAGCGCTGGGATTGGTTAAAACTGGCATTGGTTAATCCAGGGATTGATTGATTAAAGCTGGGATTGGTTAATTAGTGCTGGGATTAGTTAAAGGTGGGATTAATTAATCCAGCGATCGATTAAAGCTGAGATTGATTTATTAGGGCTGGAAGCGATAATTTAGTGCTGGCGTTGATTAATTAGTGCTGGGATTGATTGATCAGTTAGTGCTGGGATTGGTTAAAACTGGGATCGGTTAATCCAGGGATTGGTTGATTGAAGATGGGATTGATTAATTAGTGCTGGGATTGATTAATTAGCGCTGGGATTGGTTAAAACTGGGATTGGTTAATCCAGGGGTTCGTTGATTAAAGCTGGGATTGGTTAATTAGTGCTGGGATTAGTTAAAGGTGGGGTTAATTAATCCAGCGATTGATTAAAGCTGAGATTGATTTATTAGGGCTGGAAGTGATAATTTAGTGCTGGCGTTGATTAATTAATGCTGGTATTGATTAAAACTGGGATTAATTAATGCCAGGATTGATTAAAGCTGGGATTGATTAATTAGCGCTGGGATTGGTTAAAACTGGGGTTAATTAATCCAGGGATTGGTTGATTAAAGACGAGATTGTTTAATTAGTGCTGGGATTGTTTAATTAGTGCTGGGATTGATTAAAACTGGGATTAAGTAATCGAGGGATTAATTGATTAAAGCTGGGATTGATTAATTAGTACTGGGATTAATTAATTCTGGGATTGATTGATTGATTGATTGATTAATGCTGGGAGTGATTAATTAATGCTGAGATTGATTAATGCTGGATTAATTAATCCCAGGGTTGATTGATTAATTAGCACTGGGATTGATTAATTAGTGCTGAGATTGATTAATTCACGTTATGATTGATTAAACCTGGGATTAATTAATCCAGGGATTGATTGATTAAGGCTGGGATTGATTAACTAGTGCTGGGATTCGTTAATTAGCGCTGGGATTGGTTAAAACTGGGATTAATTAATTAGTGCTGGGATTAATATATCTGGGGATTGATTAATGCTGGGAGTGATTAATTAATGCTGAGATTGATTGATTGATGCTGGGATTAATTAATCCAGGGATGAATTAATTAATGCTGGGATTGATTAATTAATGCTGGGATTGATTAAAGTTTGGGTTGATTAAAGATGGGATTGATTAATTAATGCTGGGATTGATTAAAGAAGTGATTAATTAATTCTGGGATTGATTAAAGCTGGGATTGATTAATCCCTGGGATAGGATCGAATTAATTGATTAATTGATCCGGGGATTAATTAATCCTGGGATGGGATTTAATTAATTGATTCATTAATCCAGGAATCGATTAATTGTTTCTGGGATCTATTAAAACTGGGATTAATTAATCCCAGGATGGGAGTCAGTCCAGGAGTTCATCAATCCCAGAGTTAATGAGATTCCAGAATTAATTAATCTCTAATTTGAGCCCGTCCTGGGATTAATTAAATCCCAATTTTAATTATGTTTAATTAAATCCCAGGTTTAATTTGATTCCATCCCAGGGATTAATTAATCAATCCCAGGTTTAATTAAATGCTGGGATTAATTAAATCCCGAGTTTGATGCCACCCTGGGATTAATTAAAACCTACATTCAATTCAATCCAATTAAATCCCAGGTTTAATTAAAGCCTGAATTTAATAAATTTGATCCAGGATTTTTGATTAATTAATCAATTAAAGTGGGGATTTAATTAAATCCAGGGATTAATTAATTCCAGGGCAGGATGGAATCCGGGATTTAATTAATCCTGGAATGGGATCAAACCTCGGGATTAATTATACCCGGGATTTAATTGGTTTGGGGCTTAATTAATCCCAGGATGGGATCAAATCTGGGATTAATTAATTTCCAGGGAGGATTGAATATTTGGAATAAATTAATTTGGAGATCTCATTAAATCTGGGATTAATTAATCCCGGGATGGGATCAAACTCAGGAGTTCATTAATCCTAGGAGTTAATTAATTCAAAGTTTAATTAATCCTGGGATTAATTAATAAATTAACTTTGGGATTTAATTAAATCTGGAATGAATTAATCCCAGAATGGGATCAAATTCAGGAGTTTGTTAATGCCAGGATTTAATTAACTCCGAGTTTAATTAATCCGGGGATTAATTAATTCTGGGATCTCATTTAATCTGGTTAATGAGTTAATAACCTCATTAATTCATCCCGGGATGGGATCAAATTCAGGAGCTCGTTAATCCCAGGATTTAATTAACTCTGAGTTAAATTAATTTAGCTAATTGAATAAATGTAAACTTAATTAACTTTAATTTATTTGATTAATTAGTGGATCTCATTAAATCTGGGGTTAATTAATTCTGGGACAGAATAAAACCTGGGATTAATTAATCTGGAGGTGGGGCTCCAATCCCCGGATTAATTATCCCCGTGATTTAATTAAATCCCAGATTAATTAATTCCAGGGTGGGATCAAACCCAGGCGTTCGTTAAATCTGGGATTAATTAATCCTGGGATTGGATCCATTAGATTGATGGGTTGATTAATTAATTAATCCAGGGATTGATTAATTAGTGCCGAGATTAATTAATAATTTCTGGGATTGATTAAGGCTGGGATTTAATTAAGGCTGGACTTTAATTAACCCTGGGATTTAATTTAATCCGAGATTAATTAATTACAAGGTTGGATTAAATACTGGGCGTAATTAATTCGGGGATCGCATTAAAATTGGGATGAATTAATTAATCTCTGAGATGTAATTAAACCCAGGATTAATTAGTCCCAGCCTAGGATTAAATTTGGGTTAATTAATCCCAGTATGAGATGAAATCCAATGATTAATTAAACCTGTGGGGTTTAATTAAATTGGGGATTAATTAATCCCAGTTCAGGATTAAATCCAGGGATTAATTAAGGCTGAGATTTAATGAAACCTGAGATCTAATTTGAGTTAATTAAATCAGGGATTAATTAATTCCAGGACAAGATCAAGTCCAGGGATTAAACAAATGTGAGTTTTAAAGAAATTTAATTAAATTTGGGATTAATTAACCCCCCAGGATTTAATTCAATTTGAGATTAATTAATCCCGCTTTTGTATTAAATCCTAGAATTAATTAAACCAGAGATTTAATTACATTGGAGATTAATTAATCTCAGTTTAGGGTTAAATGAGATTAAACCTGGGACTAATTAATTCCAGGATGAGATTAAATCCAGGAATTAATTAAACCAGAGAATTAATTAAATTTGGGATTAATTAATCCCTGTTTAGGGTTAAACCCAGGAATTAATTAAACCTGGGATTTAATTAAACCTGAGACCTAATTTGATTTAATTAAATCTGGGACTGATTAATTAATTCCGGCACGAGATCAAATCCAAGGATTATTTTAATCCAGGATTTAATTAAATCTGGGATTAATTAATCCCAGTAGAGGATCAATCCAGGGATTAATTAAACTTGGAATTTAAATAAATCTGGGACTCAATTTGATTTAAATAAATCGGGGATTAATTAATTCTAGGATGAGATCAAATGAAGGGCTTAATTAAATTCAGGGTTTAATTAAATCTGGGATTAATTAATCCCAGTTTAGCATTAAACCCAGGAATTAATTAAACCTGGGATTTAATTAAACCTGAGACCTAATTTAGGTAAATTAAATCCGGGATTAATTAATCTCAGTTTAGGATTAAATCTGGGGATTAATTAACTCTCCAACTTAATTAAGCCTGGTATTAATTAATCCCATTATACCATCAATTCCAGGGATTAATTAATCCCAGGATTTAATTAATCCTCGGCCTAATTAACTCCAGGACGAGCTCAAATCCAGGAATTAATTAAACCTGGCATTCAATCAAACCTGGGCCCTAATTAGAGTTAATTAAACCCGGCACTAATTAACCCCGGGACCGTTTTTCGTGGCCAATTCCCGACCTTTTCCCGCCTTTTCCAGCGGAATTTTCCCAGAATTCCCAAAATTTCTTGGAAAATCCCCAAATTTTTTTGGGAATTCCCACCTTTTTTTTGGGTCAAATTCCCAAAATTTCCTGAAAATTCCCCAAAATTTTTTGGGAATTCCCAACTTTTCCCAAAAATTGTTGGAAAATCCCCAAATTTTTTAAAAAATTTCCTATTTTTTAATGAAATTCCCAAAATTTCTTGGAAAATCCCCAAATATTTTTTAAAATTTCTTATTTTTAAATGAAATTCCCAAAAAATCTTGGAAAACCCCCAAATTTTTGCAGGAATTCCCATGGATTGCTTTGCATTTCCCCAAATTTCTTGGGAATTCCCAAAAATTCTTGGAAATTTTTTTTGGAAATTTCCCATTTTTTAATGAAATTCCTCAATTTTTGGGGGGGGGAATTCCGCTTTTTAAAATGAAATTCCCAAAATTTCCTGAAAAATCCCCCAAATTTTTTGGGAATTCCCAATTTTGATGAAATTCCCAAAAATTGTTGGAAAATCCCCAAATATTTTTTAAAATTTCTTATTTTTTAATGAAATTCCCAAAATTTCTTGGAAAACCCCCAAATTTTTTTGGAAAATTCTTTTTTTCCCCTGAAATTCCCAAATTTTTTTTTTGGAAATTCCCAATTTTTAAAATGAATTTTCCCAAAATTTCTTGGAAAATCCCCAATTTTTTTTGGAATTCCCATTTTTTTGGGGGGGGAGGAAATTCCCAAAATTTACGGAGAATTCCCACCTTTTTTTTGGTCAAATTCCCAAAGCTTCCTGGAAATTCCCCCAAAATTTTTTGGGAATTCCCAATTTTTTAATGAAATTCCCAAAAGTTCTTGGAAAATCCCCAAAAATTTTTTGGAAAATTCTTTTTTTTTTTTCTGAAATTCCCAATTTTTAAAATGAATTTTCCCAAATTTTTTTTTGAAAATCCCCAAATTTTGGGGGAATTCCCATTTTATTTGGGGGGGAGGAAATTCCCAAAAATTCACGGAGAATTCCCACTTTTTTTTTTGTCAAATTCCCAAAATTTCCTGGAAATTCCCCCAAAATTTTTGGGAATTCCCAACTTTTTAATGAAATTCCCAAAAAATTGTTGGAAAATCCCCAAATTTTTTTTAAAATTTCCTATTTTTTTAATGAAATTCCCAAAATTTCCTGAAAAATCCCCAAATTTGGGGGGGAATTCCCAACTTTTTTTGGTCAAATTCCAAAAATTTCTTGGAAAAAATCCCAATTTTTTTTTCTGAAATACCCAAAAATTATCGGAAAATCCCAAATTTTTGTGGGAATTCCCATGGATTTTCTTGAAATTCCCCAAATTTTTTGGGAATTCCCAATTTCTTTAATAAACTTCCCAAATTTTCTTGGAAAATCCCTGAATTGTTTTTTGGAATTTCCAATTTTTAAATAAAATTCTTAAAATTTCTTGGAAAATCCCCAAATTTTGGGAAAATTCTTCTTTTTTCCCTGAAATTCCCAATTTTTTTCCCTGAAATTCCCAATTTTTAAAATGAATTTTCCCAAAATTTCTTGGAAAATCCCCAAATGGTTTTTGGAAACTCCCGTTTTGAAACAAAATTCCCCAAAATTCTTGGAAAATCCCGAAAATTTTGGGAAAATTCCCATGGGTTCTTTGGGAATTCCCAACTTTTTTTGGTCAAATTCCCAAAATTTCTTGGGAATTCTCCTTTTTTTTGGGAATTCCTTTTTCTTTCCCTTTAATTCCCAAGATTTCTTGGAAAATCCCCCAAATTTTTTTTGGAAATTCCCATTTTTTTAAATAAATTTCCCCCAAATTCTTGGAAAATCCCAGATTTTTTAAATGAAATTCCCAAAATTTCTTGGAAAATCCCCAAATTTGGGGATAATTCCCCTCTTTTGGGGGGAAAATTCCCCAAATTTTTTGGCAATTCCCAACTTTTTTGGGGTCAAATTCCAAAATTTCTTGGAAATTTCCCTTTTTTTTGGGAATTCCCATTTCTTTTCCTAAAATTCCCCAAAATTCTTGAAAAATTCTGGATTTTTTGGAGAATTCCCGTGGATTTTTTTGAAATTCCCCAAAATTTTTGGGAATTCCCAACTTTTTTTAAGGGATATCAGGTTTCTTTTCCTAAAATTCCCAAAAAGTCTTGGAAAATCCCAAATTTTGGGGGGAATTCCCCTTTTTTTGGTGTGAAATTCCCCAAATCTCTTGGAAAATTTTTGGAAATTGCCCGTTTTAAAATTAAATTCCCAAAATTTCTTGGAAAATCCCCAAATTTTTTTGGAAAATCTCTTTTTTTTTCGGTGAAATTCCCAAAATCTCTTGGGAAAATCTCACATTTTTGGCTTGAATTCCCATGGATTTTTTGGGAATTCCCAACTTTTTTTTAGGGAATTCCCATTTCTGTTCCTGAAATTCCCAAAATTCCTTGGAAATTCCCTTTTTTTTTTTATTCCTCCTTTTTTGGGGAGGAATTCCTTTTTTTTTTCCCCCTGAAATTCCCAAAATTTCATTTTTTTGGGAATTCCCATGGATTTTTAAAGAATTCCCTTATTTTTTGGTTTCCTTAAACTCTCATTTTTTTTTCCTGGGAATTCTGCTTTTTTTGGGTGAAATTCCCAACTTTCCTTGGGAATTCTTAAACTTTTTAAGGAATTCCCAACTTTTTTTGAGGAATTCCCGTTTCTTTTCCTGAAATTCCCAGATTTTCTTGGCAATTCCCCTTTCTCGGGATATTCCCAAAAATCTCTTGGAATTTTTTTTTTTTCCCTGGGAATTCCTTTGGTTTTTTTTTGGTGAAATTCCCAAAATTTCTTGGGAATTCCCCTTTGACTTAGGAATTCCCATCATTTTTTTGCCCTTTTTTTTTTTTTTTCTTTTTTTTTTTTTGAATTCTTTTTCTGAAATTCCCAAAATCCCTTGGAAAATCTCAAGTTTTTGGGGGAAATTCCCATGGATTTTTTGGGAATTCCCAACTTTTTTTAGGGGAATTTCCTGGGAATTCTGCTTTTTTTGGGTGAAATTCCCAACTTTCCTTGGGAATTCTTTAACTTTTTAAGGAATTTCCAACTTTTTTTGAGGAATTCCCATTTCTGTTCCTGAAATTCCCAAAATTCCTTGGAAATTCCAGTTTTCTTGGGAATTCTCTTTAATTTCTTGGGGAATTCCCTTCAATTTTTTTGGGAATTCTCCTCCGTTTTTGTGGAATTCCCCAAATTTCTTGCGAATTCGCCTTGTAACTGGGAATTCCCATTTCTTTTTCGGAAATTCCCAAAATTCCTTGGAAATTCCCACTTTTTTTAGGAATTCCCACAGATTTTTTGAAGGAATTCCCAACTTTTTTTCTGAAATTCCCAAAATTCTTTGGAAATTCCCACTTTTTTTTAGGAATTCCCATGGATTTTGTGAGGAGTTCCCAACTCCTTTTTGGGAATTCCCTTTTCTTTTTGTCCAATTCCCAAAAATTCCTTGGGAATTCCCATGGATTTTTTTAGGAATTTCCAATTTTTTGGGGGGGGGGGAATTCCCATTTTTTTTTCCAAAATTCCCAAAAATTCCTTGGAAATTCCCTCTTTTTTTAGGAATTCCCACGGATTTTTAGGAGTTCCCAACTCTTTTTTTTTTTGGAAATTCCCATTTCCCTTTCGGAAATTCCCAAAATTCTTCGGAAACTCCTTTTTTTTTTTTTTTTTCCCCTCTGGAATTCCCATCCCTTTTTTGGAAAAATTCGTTTTCCCCAAATTCCCAAAATTTCTTGGGAATCCTTGGAATTTTCTAAAATTCCCAATTATTTTTTGGGAAATTCCCATCATTTTTTGGACCCAAATTCCCTTTTTTTTCTTCATTTCTATTTTTGGCATTCCTGTCATTTTTGAAAGAAAAAAATTCCCGATTTTTTTTTATGGAATGAGGAAATTTCCTCTTTTTTTCCCAGAGTCCCAAAATTTTTTGGAAGAATTCCGTCTTTCTTTTCCAAGGATTTTTTTGGGATTTTTTTTTTCCCGTTTTTTGGGATTTCTTTCAATTTTTATGGATTTTTTTTCCTTTTTTTTGGGAATTTTTTCCTATTTTTTAAGTTTTTTTCCCCCTTTTTTTAGGATTTTTTTTCCCTTTTTTGGGAATTTTTTTTGCCATTTTGGGGGGAGATTTTTTCCTATTTTTGGGAACTTTTCCCCCAATTTTTTGGGATTTCTTTGGAATTTATTTCAGATTTTTTTCCTATTTTGAGGATTTTTTTCCCATTTTTTGGGTTTTTTTCCTCATTTTTTCAGATTTTTTTTTCAGATTTTTTAGGATTCCTTTCTGGTTTGGGGGGAATTTTTTCCCATTTTTGGGGGAATTTTTTCTCTTTTTTTTGGGATTTTTTTCCCATTTTTTGGGGTTTCTTTCCATTTTGGGGGAATTTTTTCCACTTTTTAGCATTTTTTCCCTTTTTATGAGGTTTTCCCCCCCATTTTTGGGGGGAATTTCCCATTTTTTAGGATTTTTTTCCCATTTTTTAGGATTCCTTTCTGGTTTGGGGGGAATTTTTTCCCATTTTTTGGGGGGATTTTTTTCTCTTTTTTTGGGATTTCTTTCAGTTTTTGGGATTTTTTTCCATTTTTGAGATTTTTTTGCACATTTTGGGGGGAATTTCTTCAATTTTTGGGTTTTTTTCCTTTTTTTTTCTTTTTTTCCCATTTTTTTGTGGGAATTTTTTCCCATTTTTTGGGATTTTTTTCCCCATTTTTGGAGAGTTTTTCCCATTTTGGGGGAATTTTTGCATTTTTTGGGATTTTTTTTTTCCACTTTTAGGGGAATTTTTTCCCATTTTGGGAGGATTTTTCCATTTTTAGGGTTTTTTCCCATTTTTGGGGATTTTTTTTTCCCATTTTGGGGGGATTTTCCCATTTTTTAGGATTTTTTATTCCATTTTTGGGGGAATTTTTTTCTCATTTTTTTGGGATTTTTTTCCCATTTTGGGGGGAATTTTTTCCCATTTTGGGGGAATTTTTTCCCATTTTTTGGGATTTCTTTCCATTTTTGGGGAATTTTTTTTCCACTTTTTAGCATTTCTTCCTGTTTTTATGATTTTTTCCCCATTTTTGGAGGGACTTTTTCAATTTTGGAGGGATTCTCCCATTTTTTAGGATTTTTTGGTGGTTTTTGGGAATTTTTTTCCCTTTTTTCAGGGATTTTTTCTGTCTTTTTATGTTTCCGTTTTTTTTTTTAAATTTTTCCCATTTTTGGGGGGAAATTTTTCCGATTTTGGGGAATTTTTTCCCATTTTTTAGGATTTTTTATTCCATTTTTTGGGGAATTTTTTTCTCATTTTTGAGCTTTTTTTTTTCCAATTTTGGAGGAGTTTTCCCATTTTTGGGGAATTTTTTTCCCAATGTTTAGGATTTTTTTTCTATTTTGGGGGAATTTTTTCCCATTTTTGGGGATTTTTTTCCCATTTATGGAAAATTTTTCCCATTTTGGGGGATTTTCCCATTTTTAGGATTTTTTCCCATTTTTTGGGATTTTTTTCCCACTTTTGGAGAATTTTTCTCATTTTTGGGGGAATTTTTTTCCGTTTTTGGGGGAATTCTTTAATTTTTTGTAGATTTTTTCCCCTTTTTTGGGATTTCTTCCCATTTTTTTGGGATTTCCTTCTCTTTCTAAAAATTTCCTTCAATTTTTGCATTTTTCTTCCATTTTTGAGACTTTTTTTCCACATTTTCGGGGGAATTCCTTGCATTTTCAGTATTTTTTCATTTTTAAAATTTTTTTCCCATTTTTTGGGGTTTTTTCCCATTTTTTTGGAATTTTCCCCACTTTTGAGCATTTTTTTCCCTTTTTATGAGGTTTTTTTCCCCATTTTTGGGGGGATGCTTATTGATTTTGGGGGGATTTTCTCATTTTTTTGGATTTTTTTGCCTTTTTGAGGGACTTTTTTGGCATTTTTGGGGATTTTTTTTTCCATTTTCTAGGATTTTTTTCCCCCATTCTTTGGGGTTTTTTCCATTTTTAGGATTTTTTCCAATTTTTAGGGATTTTATCCCATTTTTTTTGATTTTTTTTCTTTTTGGGGGGAATTTTTTCCCATTTTTGGGGGAATTTCTTCTCTTTTTTTCGGGATTTTTTTCCATTTTTGGGTTTTTCTTCCATTTTTGAGATTTTTTTTTTCCACTCTTTTGGGGGAATTGCTTCAATTTTTCCTATTTTTTCCATTTTTAATTTTTTTCCCCAGTTCTAGGGGGATTTTTTTCCCATTTTTAGGAGATTTTTCCCCAATTTTGGGGAATTTCATTTCATTTTTTGGGATTTTTTTCCATTTTGTTGCATTGTTTTCCCCCTTTTTGGGATTTATTTCTACTTTTTTTGGATTTTTTTTGATTTTCTTTCAACTTTTTAGGATTTTATTTCCTTTTTTTTTTGATTTTTTCCCTTTTTTAGGAAATTCTTTTCCACTTTATAGAAACTTCTTTCAATTTTGGGGATTTTTTTCCATTCCTTGGAATTTCTTTCCATTTTTCAGGGATTTTTTTCCCATTTTGGGGGCATTTCCTCCCCTTTTTTTTGCCGTTTCTTTAATTTTTTTTTTTTGATTTTTTGCCTTTTTTTGGATTTATTTCCATTTTGGGGGATTTTTTTTCCATTTTCTGGAGATTTTTTTCCCATTTTTAAGATTTTTTTTTTTCACATTTTCTGGGGATTTCTTTCCATTTTGGGGGGGATTTCTTTCCTTTTTTTTTTAATTATTTCCCCTTTTTTTGCAATTTTTTCCCCTTTTTTTTGCAGAAATTCCCCTTTTTTTCAGCTTTTCCCTCCAGATTTTTTGGGAATTCCCATTTTTCCCCTTGAAATTCCCACAACTTTTGCTCGTTCCCACAATTTGGGAGGCGATTCCCGTTGGTTTTTCCCCGGGAATTCCATTGATTTCCATGAAATTCCCATTTTTTTTCTTGGAATTTCCTTCGATTTTTGGGATTTTCCACCTCTTTATTTTTCAGATTTCCGTCTATTTTCGTAGAATTCCCATTTTTTTCTGAATTCCCTTTTATTCCTTGACAATCCCCATAATTCCTGAGGGATTTCCCATTTATTTCTCTGGAATTCCCATTTTTTGAGGTTGAAATTCCCATTTTTCTTTAAAATTCCAAATTTTTGAGGGATTCCCTTTTATTTTTTGGCATTTTTCTTTTTTTGGGGGGGGGAATTCCCATTTTTTTCCTTGGAATTCCCATTTTTTAAAATGGAATTCCCATTTATTTTCATGGAATTTCTGTTTTTAAATGGAATTTCCATCATTTTTTCATGGAATTCCCATGTATTTTTAGGGAATTTTCATTTATTTTTATGGAAATTCTTTTTTTTTTTTTCTTTTTAGAATTCCCAAATAATTCCCCTTTTTTTTTTTTCTTGGAATCCCAATTTTTTAAAATGGAATTTCCATCGTTTTTTAACAGGATTCCCATTTATTTTGGGAAATTCCCATTTTTTTCCTTGGAATTCCCATTTTTTAAAATGGAATTTCCATTTATTTTCATGGAATTCCCGTTTTTAAATGGAATTTCTGTAATTTTTTCATGGAAATCCCATTTATTTTCATGGAAATCCCATTTATTTGAGGAAATTCCCATTTCTTTTCCCTGGAATTCCCATTTTTTTTCCCTGGAATTCCCATTTATTTTCGTGGAAATCTCATTTATTTTGGGAAATTCTAGTTTTCCTTGGAATTCCCGCTTTTTTCTTGAAATTCCCATTTCTTAAATGAAATTTCCATTTTTTTTCCCTGAAATTCCCATTTATTTAGAAGAATTCCCTTTTTTCCTTGGAATTCCCTTTTTTTTTTTCCCTTGGAATTCCATTTTAAAATGGAATTTTTGTAATTTTTTCATGGAATTCCCATTTATTTGTATGGAAATCCCATTTATTTTGGGGAATTCCCCTTTTTGGGGAGGAATTCCCATTTTTTTTTCTTTGAAATTCCCACTTATTTCTATGGAAGTCCCATTCATTTTGGGGAATTCTCATTTTTTTCCTTGGAATTCCCATTTATTTCTATGGAAATCCCATTTATTTTTGGGAATTGCCTTTTTTTCTTGAAATTCCCATTTCTTTTCCTGAAATTCCCATTTTTTTTTTTCCCTGGAATTCCCATTTATTTTCGTGGAAATCTCATTTATTTTGGGAAATTCTAGTTTTCCTTGGAATTCCCACTTTTTCCTTGGAATTCCCACTTTTTAAATGAAATTCCCATTTCTTAAATGAAATTCCCATTTTTTTTACCTGAAATTCCCATTTATTTTCATGGAATTCCCATTTCTTTAGAAGAATTCCCTTTTTTCCCTTGGAATTCCCATTTTAAAATGGAATTTTTGTAATTTTTCTCTGGAATTCCCATTTTTTCTCATGGAAATCCCATTCATTTTGGGGAATTCCTCTTTTTGGGAAAGAATTCCCATTTTTTTCCTTGGAATTCCCTTTTTTTCCCCTGAAATTTCCTTTTTTTTCCCTGGAATTCCCATTTATTTTCATGAATTCCCATTTCTTTTCCTGGAATTCCCATTTTTTCTCATGGAAATCCCATTCATTTTGGGGAATTCCCCTTTTTTGGGGAATTCCCCTTTCTTTCCTTGGAATTCCCGGTTTTTTCCTGGAATTTCCATTTCTTAAGTGAAATTTCCATCCTTTTTTCATGGAAATCCCATTTATTTTCATGGAATTCCTATTTTTTTCCCTTGGAATTCCTATTTTTTTCCCTTGGAATTCCTATTTTTAAATGGATTTTCTATAATTTCTTCACGAAATTTCTGTCATTTTTTTTCCTGGAATTCCCATTTATTTTGGGGAATTCCCATGTTTTCTTGGAATTCCCTTTCTTTCCTTTGGAATTCCCATTTATTTTTGGGAAAATTCCCCTTTTTTCTTGGAATTCCCATTTTTTCCTTGGAGTTCTCTTCAATTTTTTTGGAATTTTCCCAAATTTTTTGGGGAATTCCCATCGATTCCTCAGGATTTCCATCCCTTTTTTTTGGGATTCTCGATTTCCTTGGAATTTCCCTCAACTTTTGGGATTTTTTTTCCCCATTTTTTGTTGATTTCTTTTGATTTTTTTGGGAATTTTTTCCTTCTTTTTGTTTTTTTTTTTTTTTATTTTTTTTTTCCATTTCCTCGGAATTCCGTTCGATTTTGGGGTTTTTTTCCAATTTTTTCGTGTTTCTTTTCAGGGTTTTTTTGGGAATTTCTTTCAATTTCCTTGAATTTCCCCACAGATTTCAAATGTTGGGAATCTCCACTTTTTTTTTTTGGGATTTCTTACGATTTTTTTTGGATTTTTTCCAATTTTCTTGGGAATTCCCCCCAACTTTTTGGGATTTCTTTCGATATTTTTTGGGATTTCTTTCGATTTCCTTGGATTTGCCCTCAATTTCTCGGAATTTTTCTCCATTTCCTTGGAATTTCCATCGATTTTTTGGGATCTCCCCCCCAATTCTTCGGAATTCCCTTCAATTTTTTTTGGAATTCCTTCCGATTTTGAGGGATTTCTTTCAAATTTTGGGGAATTTCTTTCCATTTCCTTGGAATTGCCCTCAATTCTTTCGGATTTCCTTCTAATTTTTTGGGAATTCCTTCCCATTTTTTGGGGATTTCTTTCGAATTTTTGGGAATTTCTTTGGGATTCCCCCCATTTCCTTGGAATTCCCCTCAATTTTGGGGGATTTTTTTTTTTTTTCTGATTTCTTTGGGATTTTTTTTCAATATTTTGGGAATTTTTTTTCAGTTTCCTTGGAATTTCTCTCAATTTCTCGAATTTTTTTTTCCGTTTCCTTGGAATTCCCTTCGATTTTCTGGAATTTCTTTCCATTTCCTTGGGATTCCCCTCAAATTTTTTGGATTTTTTTTTTTTTTTTTTTTTTTTTGGGAATTTCTTCAGAATTTTTTTTTTTTTGCAGTTTCTTTCAATATTTTGGGATTTCCTTTCGATTTCCTTGGATTTTCCCCTCAATTTCTCAGAATTCTCCATTTTCTTGGAATTCCCTTCGATTTTTTGGGAATTCCCCTCAATTTTTGGGGGGATTCCCCTCAATTTTTTGGGAATTTCTGCCAATTTTATGAATTTTCTTCCATTTTTTGGAGCTTTCTTTCCATTTCCTTGGGATTCCCCCCCAATTCCTTGGAATTCCCTCGAATTTTTTGGGATTCCCTCCGATTTTGGGCGGATTTCTCTCCATTTTTTTGGGAATTCCCATGAATTTCTCAGGATTCCCATCTTTTTTTGGGATTCGTTCTGATTTTTGGGGGGATTCTTCATTTCCTTGGAATTTCCCTGAATTTTTTGGGATTTCCCCTCAATTTTGGAGATTTATTTCGATTTTTCTGGGAATTTCTTGTGATTTTTTGGGATTCTCCCCAATTCCTCGAAATTCCCCTCAATTTTGGGGGAATTCTTTAAAAAAACCATTCTTTCGAATTTATTTAGAATTTTTTTAGGGAATTTCCTTTAAATTCTTGGGAATTCCTTTCGATTTCCTTGAATTTCCCTTCGATTTTTGGATTTTTTTTTCAATTTTTGATTTTTTGGGGGGAATTTCTTCCAATTTCTGGGGAATTTCTCTCAAATTCCCTTGGAATTCCCCTCAATTTCTTGGAATTCCCTTTGATTTTTTTGGGATTCCCCCCCAATTCCCTTGGAAACCCCTTCAGGTTTTTTTGGGAATTTTTTTTCCAAATTTTGGGAATTTTTCCAGAATTTTTTTGGGATTTCTTTCCATTTCCTTGGATTTCCCCTCAATTTCTTGGAATTCTTCTCCATTTCCTTGGAATTTCCATCGATTTTTTGGGATTCCCCCCCAATTCCTTGGAATTTCTTTCAATTCTAGGGAATTTCTTCCCATTTTTTAAAAATTTCTTTCAATTTCCTTGGGATTCCCCTCAATTTTTTGGGGATTTTTTTACCAAATTTTGGGAATTTCTTCAGAATTTTTTTTTTTTTTACTTTTTTTTTCCATTTCCTTGGAATTCCCCCAAATTCTTCCGGATTCTTTTTAATTTTTCGGGATTTCTTTCGATTTTTGGGGAATTTCTTTCAATTTCTTTGTGTCATCCCCCAATTCTTTGGGATTCCCCTCAATTTTGGGAGATTTTTTTCTGTATTTTTGGGATTTTTTTCTGATTTTTTTTTTTTTTTGGGAATTTCTTTCAATATTTGGGAATTTCTTTCAATTTCCTTGGAATTCTCCTGAATTTCTTGGAATTTCTATCAATTTTTTGGGGGACTTCTCTCAATTTTTTGGGATTTTTTTCCCATTTTTTTGGATTTTTTTCCCATTTTTTTGGGATTCCCCCCAATTCCTTGGAATTCCCTTGAATTTTTTGGGGATTTCTTCCAAATATTTTGGGATTTTTTTTCCATTTTTTAAACATTTATTTGGTTTATTTGAGATTTTCTTTCCATTTCCTTGGAATTCCCCTCAATTCTTTCAGATTTATTTCAAATTTTTTTGGGATTTCTTTGGATTTCTTAGGAATTTCTCCCATTTTTTGGGATTTCCCCCATTTCCTTGGAATTCCCCTCAATTTTGGGAGATTTTTTAAAATTTTTTTAATTTCTTCTGATTTTTTGGGGAATTTCTTCCAGATTTTTGGGAATTTCTTTCCGTTTCCTTGGAATTCCCCTCAATTTCTTGGAATTCTTTTCCATTTCCTTGGAATTTCCATCTTTTTTTGGGACTACTCTCATTTTTTTGGGATTTTTTTTCCATTTTTTGGGATTTTTTCCCCATTTTTTTGGGATGCCCCCCAATTCCTTGGAATTCCCTTGAATTTTTTTGGAATTTTCTTCAGTTTTTTTTGGAATTTCTTTGAAATTTCTAAAAATTTATTTCGTTTCTTTGAGATTTTCTTTCCATTTCCTTGGAATTCCCCTCAATTCTTTCAGATTTATTTCAAATTTTTTCGGGATTTCTTTCGATTTTTTAGGAATTTCTCCCATTTTTTTTTGGGATTTCCCCCATTTCCTTGAAATTCCCCTCAATTTTGGGGGATTTTTTAAAAAATTTTTTTTCAATTTTTTCTGATTTTTTGGGGAATTTCTTCCAAATTTTTGGGAATTTCTTTCAATTCCTTTGGGATTCCCCTCAATTTCTTGGAATTTTTCTCCATTTCCTTGGAATTTCCATCGATTTTTTGGGACTACTCTCATTTTTTTGGGTTTTTTTCCATTTTTTTGGGATTTTTTTCCCATTTTTTTGGGATTTCTTGCGATTTCTTTGGGATGCCCCCCAATTCCTTGGAATTCCCTTGAATTTTTGGGGATTTCTTCCGAATATTTTGGGATTTTTTTCCATTTTTAAACATTTATTTCGTTTCTTTGAGATTTTGTTTCCATTTCCTTGGAATTCCCCAGAATTCTTCCAGATTTATTTCAAATTTTTTGGATTTCTTTGGATTTTTTAGGAATTTCTTCCGTGTTTTCTTTTTTTTTTTTTGGGATTTCCCCCATTTCCTTGGAATTCCCCTCAGTTTTGGGAGATTTTTAAAATTTTTTTTTAATTTCTTCTGATTTTTTTGGGAATTTCTTCCAGATTTTTGGGAATTTCTTTCCGTTTCCTTGGAATTCCCCTCAATTTCTTGGAATTCTTTTCCATTTCCTTGGAATTTCCATCTTTTTTTGGGACTACTCTCATTTTTTTGGGATGTTTTTCCATTTTTTGGGGATTTTTTTCCCATTTTTTTGGGATTTCTTGCGATTTCTTTGGGATGCCCCCCAATTCCTTGGAATTCCCTTGAATTTTTTTGGGATTTCTTTCAAATATTTTGGGATTTTTTTCCATTTTTTAAACATTTATTTCATTTCTTTGAGATTTTGTTTCCATTTCCTTGGAATTCCCCAGAATTCTTCCAGATTTATTTCAAATTTTTTGGGATTTCTTTGGATTTTTTAGGAATTTCTCCCATTTTTTTGGGGATTTCCCCCATTTCCTTGGAATTCCCCTCAATTTTGGGAGATTTTTTTCAAATTTTTTTTAATTTCTTTTGATTTTTTGGGGAATTTCTTCCAGATTTTTGGGAATTTCTTTCCGTTTCCTTGGAATTCCCCTCAATTTCTTGGAATTCTTTTCCATTTCCTTGGAATTTCCATCGATTTTTTGAGACTACTCTCATTTTTTGGGGGTTTTTTCCATTTTTTTGGGATTTTTTTCCATTTTTTTGGGATTTTTTCCCAAGTCTTTGGGATGCCCCCCAATTCCTTGGAATTCCCTTGAATTTTTTGGGGATTTCTCCAAATATTTTGGGATTTTTTTCCATTTTTTAAACATTTATTTCGTTTCTTTGAGATTTTCTTTCCATTTCCTTGGAATTCCCCAGAATTCTTCCAGATTTCTTTCAAAATTTTTTGGGATTTCTTTGGATTTTTTAGGAATTTCTCCCATTTTTTTTGGGATTTCCCCCATTTCCTTGGAATTCCCCCTCAATTTTGAGGAAATTTTTTCAATTTCTGTTTATTTTTTCTGATTTTTTGGGAATTTCTTTCAATATTTGGATTTTTTTTTTCAGTTTCCTTGGAATTCTCCTCAATTTCTTGGAATTCTTCTCCATTTCTTTGGAATTTCCTTCCATTTTTGGGAATTCTTCTCAATTTTTTGGGAATTTCTTCCATTTTTTGGGGGATTTCTTTCCATTTCCTTGGGATTCCCCCCAATTCCTTGGAATTCCCTTCAATTTTTGGGGATTTCTGTCAATTTTTTTTGGAATTTCTTCGGATTTTTTAAGAATTTCTTTCATTTATTTGGGACTTTTAATTTCCTTGGAATTCCCCTCAATTTTTCCAGATTTCTTCCAATTTTTTGGGATTTTCCCCCCAATTCCTTGGAATTCCTCTCAATTTTTTTGGAATTTCCCTCAATTCTGTTTTATTTTTTTTTTCAAAATTGGGATTTTTTCTGATTTTTTCGGAATTTTCTTTCAGTATTTGGGAATTTTTGTCAATTTTTTTGGAATTTTTCTCAATTTTTTGGGAGTTTCTTTCCATTTTTTCTGTTTATTTTCTTTTTTTTTTTGGGGGATTTCTTTCAATTTCCTTGGATTTCCCCTCAATTTCTCAGGATTTTTCTCCATTTCTTTGGAATTCCCTTCAGTTTTTTGGGAATTTCTTCCAATTTTTTGGATTTCTTCCAATTTCCTTTTTGGAATTTTCCAAAATTCCCCTCAATTTTTGGAGAATTCCCCCTCAATTTTGGGGGAATTTCTTTCCATTTCCTTGGAATTACCTTTCTTTTTGAATTTTGGGAATTTATTTTGTTTTTTTTTTTAATTTCTTTGCAATTTTGGGGAACTTCTTCCAATTTGGGGATTTTTTTTTTTTCAATTTCCTTGGAATTTCTCTTAATTTTGGGGATTTCTTTGGAATTTTTTTTTTGTAATTTCTTCTGATTTTTTTTGATTTGTTTCAATTTCCTTGGATTTCCCTCAATTTCTCAGAATTTTTCTTCATTCCCTTGGAATTCCCTTTGATTTTTTGGGATTCCCCCCCAATTCTTTGGAATTCTCTTCAATTTTTTGGGGAATTTTTTCAAATTTTTCGGAATTTCTTCAATTTCCTCGGAATTCTCTTCCATTTCTGAGAATTTTTCTTCATTCCCTTGGAATTCCCTTTGAATTTTTGGGATCCCCGCCAATTTTTGGCAATTTCTTTAGATTTTTTTTGGAATTCTTTCGATTTCCTTGGAGTTCTTTTCAAATTTTTTGGATTTTTTCTGATTTTTTTGGGAAAATTCTTCCAATTTTTTGGGTATTTCCTTTCAATTCCTCGGAATTCTCCTCAATTTTTCAGAATTTTTCTCTGATTTTTTTGGGAAAATTCTTCCAATTTTTTGGGTATTTCTTTCAATTTCCTCGGAATTCTCCTCAATTTTTCAGAATTTTTCTTCATTCCCTTGGAATTCCCTTTGAGTTTTTGGGATCCCCTCCAATTTTTTGGGATTTCTTTCAGTTTTGGGGAGATTTCTTTTGATTTTTTTGGGGAATTTCTTTCAATTTCCTTGGATTTCCCCTCAATTTCTCGGAATTCTCCGTTTCCTTGGAATTCCTTCAGGTTTTTTTTTTTTTTTGGGATTCCCCCCAATTCCTTGGAATTCTCTTCAATTTTTTTTTGGGAATTTCTTCCGAATTTTTTTGGAATTTCTTTCAATTTCTTCGGAATTCTCCTCAATTTCTCTGAATTTTTCTTCATTTCTTTGGAATTCCCTTTGATTTTTTGGGATTCCCCCCCAATTCCTTGGAATTCCCCTCGATTTTGGAGGGGATTTTCCTGAATTTTTTGGGAATTGCTTCCAATTTTTTTTTTTTTTTTTTTTGAGTTCTTCCAATTTCCTTGGGTTCCCTCTCAATTTTTTGGGAATTTCTTCCAATTTTGGGGGGAATTTATTTTGGTGTTTTTTTGTTTTGTGGTTTTTTTTTTTTTTTTTTGGAAATTCCTTCAATTTTTAGGGATTTTTTTCAGTTTTTTTTTTTTTTTTTAAATTTCTTTCGAGATTTTTTTGGGGGGAATTTCTTTCAATTTTGGGGGAATTTCTTTGAATTTTTTCGGGGAAATTCTTTCCATTTCCTTGGGATTCCCCTCAATTTGGGGGATTTATTTCAAAGTTTTTGGGAATTTCGCTCGATTTCCTTGGAAATTCTTCTCATCTTTGGGGGATTTATTTCAAATTTCTTGGGCCTTTCTTCCAAATTTTTGGGGGAATTTCTTTCAATTTTCTGGGAATTTCTTTCAATTTCCTTGGAATTCTCCTCGATTTTGGGGAATTTCTTTGGTCTTTTTGGGATTTCTTTGGATTTCTTTGGGAATTCCGTTCAATTTCCTCGGATTTCCCCTGAATTTCTGGGAATTCTTCTCCGTTTCCTTGGAATTTCCATGAATTTTTGGAGAATTCTCTGTTGCTTTGGCATTCCCTTCGATTTTCTTGGGATTGTCCTCAATTTTTTGGGATTTTTTTCCAATTTTTGGGGAATTTTTTTCCATTCCCTTGGGATTCTCCGCAATTCCTTGGAATTCTCCTCAATTTTGGGGGAATTTGTTTCAATTTCTTTGGAATTCTTCTCAATTTTGGGGATTTATTTCAATTTTATGGGAATTCTTTCCAATTTTTGGGGAAATTTTTCAATTTCCTTGGAATTCTTCTCAATCTTGTTGGATTTATTTCAATTTTTGGGGGAATTTCTTCCAATTTTTGGGGAATTTCTTCAATTTCTTTGGAATTCCCTCGATTTTGGGGAATTTTCTTTGGATTTTTGGGGAATTTCTTCCGATTTTTGGGAATTTCTTTCAATTTCTTTGGAATTCCTCTCGATTTTGGGGAATTTTTTTGGATTTTTTTGGAATTTCTTCTGATTTTTGGGAATTTCTTTCCATTCCTTTGGGATTCTCTGCAATTCCTTGGAATTCCCCTCAATTTTGGGGGAATTTGTTTCAATTTCCTTGGAATTCTTTTCAATTTCGGGGATTTATTTCAATTTTTTTTGGGAATTTCTTCCAATTTTTGTGGAATTCTTTCAATTTCCTTGGAATTCCTCTCTATTTTGGGGAATTTTCTTTGGATTTTTGGGGAATTTCTTCCGATTTTTGGGGAATTTCTTTCCATTCCCTTGGGGTTCTCCCCAATTCCTTGGAATTCCCCTCAATTTTGGGGGAATTGCTTTCAATTTCCTTGGAATTCTTCTCAATTTTAGGGAATTTATTTCAATTTTATGGGAATTCTTTCCAATTTTTTGGGGAAGTCTTTCAATTTCCTTGGAATTCTTCTCATTTTGGGGGAATTTCTTTCGATTTTTGGGGGAATTCTTTCAATTTCTTGGAATTTTTTCTCAATTTTGGGGTTTTGGGAATTTCTTTCGATTTCCTTGGAATTGGCCTCGATTTTCAGGTTTCGGGGATTCCAAATATTTCTTTAATTTTATTTTTTTTTTTTAATATTTGGGGAATTTTTTCTAATTTTTTTTTTGGGGATTTCTTTCGCTTTCCTCGCGATTCCTCTCAAATTTTTTCGTGGATTTATTTCAATTTTTTTCGGAATTCTTTGAATTTCCTTGGAATTTCTCTCAAATTCCGGGGATTTCTCCTGATTTTTTTTTTTTTTTTGTTGGAGTTCCATTCAAATTTTTGGGAATTTCTTTCAATTTCCTTGGAATTCTCAATTTTGGGGGAATTTCTTTCGATTTTTCGGGGAATTCCCCTCAATTTTGGGAATTTTTTTCAAATTTTTTTGGGATTCCTTCAGAATTTTTTGTGATTTTTTTTTTTTTCAATTTCCCTTGGAATTCCCATCGGTTTTTTTGGGAATTCTCCGTTTCCTTCGGATTCCCTTCGATTTTTTTGGGATTCTCGGGGTTTTTTCCTCAAAATTCTCATTTTTTTCTAAGGAATTTTGTTTCATTTTGGGGATTTTCATCCCTTTTGTGTCATTCCCACTTTTGTGTTTTTTTCTGGGATTTCCGATGGGAAAAGCCGGGCCCTGCCCAGGATCTCCCCAAATTTTCTCCGGATTCTTAGAAATTCTGGGAATTTTGGGAACTTTCTCTCAAAATTTTGGGGGAATTCTGCTGGATTTGGGAAAAATCCATTGCCAGGCATTGGAATTTTGGGAATTCTGGGAATTTCCTCTCAAAATTTGGGTGAAATCCCCGTGGGTTCTATATTTGGGAATTTTGGGAATTTTCCTCCCAAAATTTTGGGGGAATTTTGCTGGATTTGGGAAAAATCAATTCCCAGGTGTTGGAATTTTGGGAATTCTGGGAATTTTGGGGGAATTCTGCTGGATTTGGGAAAAATCTGTTCCCAGGCATTGGAATTTTGGGAATTTTTTGATTTTGGGGAATTTTCTCTCAAAATTTCAGTGAAAATTTGGGAATTTTGGGAATTTTCTCTCAAAATTTTGGTGAAATTCCGGCGGATTTGGGAAAAATCCATTCTCAGATGTTCTAATTTTGGGAATTTTGGGAATTTTCTGCCAAAATTTTGGTGGAATTCTGCTGGATTTGGGAAAAATCCATTGCCAGGCCTTGGAATTTTGGGAATTTTCTCTCAAAATTTGGGTGAAACTCCCGTGGATTTGGGAAAAATCCGTTCCCAGGTGTTGGAATTTTGGCAATTTTTGGAATTTGGGCTATTTTCTCTCAAAATTTCAGTGAAAATTTGGGAATTTTGGGAATTTTCTCTCAAAATTTCAGTGAAATTTTGGGGGAAATTTCTCTCAAAATTCGGGTGAAATTCCGGCAGATTTGGGAAAAATCCATTCCCAGGCGTTGGAATTTTGGGAATTTTGGGAATTTTCTCCCAAAATTTTGGGGGAATTCTGCTGGATTTGGGAAAAATCCATTCCCAGGCATTGGAATTCTGGGAATTTTGGGAATTTTCGGAATTTTCTCCCAAAACTTGGGTGAAATTCCGGTGGATTTGGGAAAAATCCATTCCCAGGCGTGGGAATTTTGGAAATTTTGGGAATTTTCTCTCAAAATTTCAGTGAAAATTTGAGAATTTTGGGAATTTTCTCAGAAAAGTTGGGTGAAATTCCCGTGGGTTTGAGAAAAATCCATTCCCATGTGTGCGAATTTAGGGAATTTTCTCTCAAAATTTCAGTGAAAATTTGGAAATTTTTTCAGAAAATTTGGGTGAAATTTCCCTGGATTTGGGGAAAAAATCCATTCCCAGGCCTGGGAATTTTGGGAATTTAGGGAATTTTGGGAATTTCCTCTCAAAATTGGGGTGGAATTCCCGTGGATTTGGTGGAAAAAATGGGGGGAACAAAGGTGGGAAAAGTGGGAATAAAAAAAGGTGGGGAAAGGGGGAAAAATGAGGTGGAAAATTCGGAATTTTTGGGATGAATCGAGAGGATTGTTTATGTTTGGAGCGCTAATCGTTGTTAATTAGTATTAATATTAAAATATTAATGAATAAGGGGGGGAAATGGGGGGAAAAGGTGGGAAAATGGGAATAAACGGGAATATTGGGGTTGTAAAACGGGGAAATGGGGATAAATTGGGAATATTAGGGATTAATAATGGGGGAAAAATATTAATAATTAAGGCAGGAAAATCATAAGAAATGAAGTGGAAAAATGAGAATAAATTGGGAATATTAGGGATTAATAATGGGGGAAATATTAATTAATAGAGGGGAAAAAGGAGGGGAAACGAGGTGGAAAAATGAAAATAAAAGGAGAGAAAAATGATTAAAAAGGAAGGAAAAATCAGAATTAATTAAGTTATGAGATGGGAATTAATAGGGAGTATTAGGGATTAGTAATAGAGAAAATATTAATTATTAAGGTAGAGAAATCATAGGGAATGAAATGGGGAAAATCAGAATAATGAGGTGGGAAAATGAGACTAAATAAGGAATATTAGGGATTAGTAATGGGGAAAAATATTAATTAATAAAGTGGGAAAATGAGGGGCAAAAGGTGAAAAATGAGAATAAAAGGAGGAAAAAATGATTAAAAAAAAAGGAAAAAATCAGAATTAATTCAATGGAAAAATCAGATTAATTTGGAATATTAGGGATTAATAATGGGGAAAATATTAATTAATAAACTGGAAAAATGAGGGAAAAAAGGTGGAAAATGAGAATAAAAGGAGGAAAAAAATGATTAAAAAAAAGGAAAGATGAGAATTATTTCCATGGAAAAATGGGAATTAATTGGGAATATTAGGGATTAATAATAGAGAAAATATTAATTATTAAGGTAGAGAAGTCATAGGGAATGAAATGGGAAAATCAGAATAATGAGGTGGGAAAATGGGGATAAATAAGGAATATTAGGGATTAGTAATGGGGAAAAATATTAATTAATAAAGTGGGAAAATGAGGGAAAAAAGGTGGAAAAATGAGAATAAAAGGAGGAAAAAATGATAAAAAAAAGGAAAAAGTTAGAATTAATTCAATGGTAAGGTGGGAATTAGTAGGGAATATTAGGGATTAATAATGGGGAAAATATTAATTAATAAACTGGGAAAATGAGGGAAAAAAAGGTGGAAAATGACGAATAAAAGGAGGAAAAAATGATTAAAAAAAAGGAAAAAATCAGAATTAATTCAATGGAAAAATCAGGAATAATTTGGAATATTAGGGATTAATAACAGGGACAAGTATTAATTATTAAGGTAGAAAAATCATAGGGAATGAAATGGAAAAATCAGATTAATGAGGTGGGAAAATGGGGATAAATTGGGAATATTAGGGGTTAATAATGGGGAAAAATATTAATTAATAAAGGGGGGAAATGAGGGAAAAAAGTGGAAAAGTGAGAATAAGAGGAGAGAAAAATGATTAAAAAAAGAAGGAAAAATCAGAATTAATTAAATGGTAAGGTGGGAATTAGTAGGGAATATTAGGGATTAATAATGGGGAAAATATTAATTAATAAACTGGGAAAATGAGGGAAAAAAGGTGGAAAATGAGAATAAAAGGAGGAAAAAAATGATTAAAAAAAAGGAAAGATGAGAATTATTTCCATAGAAAAATGGGAATTAATTGGGAATATTAGGGATTAATAATAGAGAAAATATTAATTATTAAGGTAGAGAAATCATAGGGAATGAAATGGGAAAATCAGAATAATGAGGGTGGGAAAATGGGGATAAATAAGGAATATTAGGGATTAGTAATGGGGAAAAATATTAATTAATAAAGTGAGAAAATGAGGGAAAAAAGGTGGAAAAATGAGAATAAGAGGAGGAAAAAATGATTAAAAAAAAAAGGAAAAAATCAGAATTAATTCAATGGAAAAATCAGGATTAATTTGGAATATTAGGGATTAATAACAGGGACAAGTATTAATTATTAAGGTAGAAAAATCATAGGGAATGAAATGGGAAAATCAGAATAATGAGGTGGGAAAATGGGGATAACTTGGGAATATTAGGGGTTAATAATGGGGAAAAATATTAATTAATAAAGGGGGGAAATGAGGGAAAAAAGTGGAAAAGTGAGAATAAGAGGAGAGAAAAATGATTAAAAAAAGAAGGAAAAATCAGAATTAATTAAATGGTAAGGTGGGAATTAGTAGGGAATATTAGGGATTAATAATGGGGAAAATATTAATTAATAAACTGGGAAAATGAGGGAAAAAAAGGTGGAAAAATGAGAATAAAAGGAGGAAAAAATGATTAAAAAAAGGAAAAAATCAGAATTAATTCAATGGAAAAATCAGGATTAATTTGGAATATTAGGGATTAATAATGGGGAAAATATTAATTAATAAACTGGGAAAATGAGGGAGAAAAAGGTGGAAAATGAGAATAAAAGGAGGAAAAAAATGATTAAAAAAAAGGAAAGATGAGAATTATTTCCATGGAAAAATGGGAATTAATTGGGACTATTAGGGATTAATAACAGGGAAAATATTAATTAGTAAAGCAGGAAAATCATAGAAAATGAGGTGGGAAAATGAGAATAAATAAGGAATATTAGGGATTAATAATAAGAGAAAATATTAATTAATAAAGTGGGAAAATGAGGAAAAAAGGTGGAAAAATGTGAAGAAGAGGAGAGAAAAAGAAAAAAAGGAGAAAAAATTATTAAAAAAGAAGGAAAAATCAGAATTAATTCAGTGGAAAAATGGAATAAATTGGAATATTAGGGATTAATAATGTTAATAAGTAAACAGGGAAAAAAAGAGAAAAATGAGAATAAATGAGAAACATCAGAGATAAATGACGGGGACAAATATTAATTAATGAGAGAGGGAAAAATACGGAAAAATAAGAAAAAAATGAGAATAAAATGAGAAAAAATGGATAAAAAATGGGGCAAAAAAATCATTTAAAAAATTAAGAAAAATGAGAATAATTGAGATTTTTCCATTGAATTTGTCCCCCAGTGCACCGAGGGGCACCTGATGTGATAAAAAAGAAGGAAAAATCAGAATTAATTCAGTGGAAAAATGGGAATAAATTGGGAATATTAGGGATTAATAATGGGGAGAAATGTTAATAAATGAATAGAAAAAAGAGGGAAAATGGTGGAAAAATGAGAATTAAATGAGGAACATCAGGGATGAATAACGGGGACAAATATCAATAAATGGAGGAGGGAAAAAGATAGGAAAATAAGAAAAAATTAAGAATGAAATGAGGAAAAAAAATGAGAAAAAATGGAGAAAAAATGGGAAAAAAAAATTTAAAAAATTAAGAGAAATGAGATTAATTGAGATTTTTCTGTTGATTTTGTTCCCAGTGCAGCGACGGGCGCCTGATGTGTCTCGGAGAGAAAAAAAAAAGATAAAAAAGAAGGAAAAATCAGAATTAATTCAGTGGAAAAATGGGAATAAATTGGGAATATTAGGGATTAATAATGGGGAGAAATGTTAATAAATGAATAGAAAAAAGAGGGAAAATGGTGGAAAAATGAGAATAAATGAAAGGAGCACGAGGGATAAATGACGGGGAAGTATTGATGTACGAGGGAGGAAAAAGATGGAAAAATAAGAAAAAAATTGAGAATAAAATGGGGGAAAAATGGATAAAAAAATACGAAAAAAACCCATAAAAAATTAAGAAAAATCCGAATAATTGAGATTTTTCTATTGAATTTGTCCCCAGTGCACCGAGGGGCACCTGATGTGCTTCATCCACCCGCTGGGGAAAATGGGGATGAACGGGAAATTCCAGTGGGAAAGGTGGAAAAATGGGAATAAATTTGGAATATTAGGGATTAATAATGTGGAAAAATGTTAATAAATAGAGGAGAAAAAAGGGGAAGAATGAGGAAAAAATGAGAATAAATGAGGAAGATGAGAGATAAAAAACAGCGACAAGCATTAGTAAACGAGGGAGAAAAATGCCACAAAAAAGGCGGAAAAAGTGAGAAAAAAATTGATAAAAAATACGAAAAAAAATCGTAAAAAATCAGAATAATGGAGATTTTTTCATCGTTTTTGTCCCCAGTGCACCAACGGGCACCTGATGTGCGCCGGGTGCTTCATCCACCTGCTGGGGAAAATGGGGATGAATGGGAAATTCCAGTGGGAAAGGTGGAAAAATGGGAATAAATGAGGAACATTGGAGATAAATGATGAAGAAAAATGTTAATAAATAATGGAAAGAAAAGAGAAAAAATGAGTCAAAAACGAGAATAAATGAGGAAGGTCAGGGATAAAGAACAACGACAAGCATTAGAGAACGAGGGAGAAAAATGCCGCAAAAAAGGCGGAAAAAATGAGAAAAAACCATGAAAAAAAAATCATAAAAAATTAAGAAAAATCAGAATAATGGAGATTTTTTCATTGTTTTTGTCCCCAGTGCACCAACGGGCACCTGATGTGCGCCGGGTGCTTCATCCACCTGCTGGGGAAAATGGGGATGAATGGGAAATTCCAGTGGGAAAGGTGGAAAAATGGGAATAAATTTGGAATATTATGGATTAATAATGAGGAAAAATGTTAATAAATAGAGGAGAAAAAAGGGGAAGAATGAGGAAAAAATGAGAATAAATGAGGAAGATGAGAGATAAAAAACAGCGACAAGCATTAGTGAACGAGGGAGAAAAATGCCGCAAAAAAGGCGGAAAAAAGGAGAAAAAAATTGATAAAAAATACGAAAAAAAAATCATAAAAAATGAAGAAAAATCAGAATAATCGAGATTTTTTTTCATTGTTTTTGTCCCCAGTGCACCGAGGGGCACCTGATGTGCGCCGGGTGCTTCATCCACCCGCTGGGGAAAATGGGGATCAATGGGAAATTCCAGTGGGAAAGGTGGAAAAATGGGAATAAATTTGGAATATTAGGGATTAATAATGTGGAAAAATGTTAATAAATAGAGGAGAGAAAGGGGAAAATGAGGGAAAAACGAGAATAAATGAGGAAGGTCAGGGATAAAGAACAGCGACAAGCATTAGTGAACGAGGGAGAAAAATGCCGCAAAAAAGGCGGAAAAAAGGAGAAAAAAATTGATAAAAAATACGAAAAAAATCATAAAAAATTCAGAAAAATCAGAATAATTGAGAATTTCTGTTGTTTTTGTCCCCAGTGCACCAACGGGCACCTGATGTGCGCCGGGTGCTTCATCCACCCGCTGGGGAAAATGGGGATCAATGGGAAATTCCAGTGGGAAAGGTGGAAAAATGGGAATAAATTTGGAATATTAGGGATTAATAATGTGGAAAAATGTTAATAAATAGAGCAGAAAAAAGGGGAAGAATGAGGAAAAAATGAGAATAAATGAGGATGATGAGGGATAAAGAACAGCGACAAGCATTAGTAAACGAGGGAGAAAAATGCCGCAAAAAAGGCGGAAAAAGGAGAAAAAAATTGATAAAAAATACGAAAAAAATTGTAAAAAATTAGAATAATTGAGATTTTTTCATTGTTTTTGTCCCCAGTGCACCAACGGGCACCTGATGTGCGCCGGGTGCTGCTTCATCCACCCGCTGGGGAAAATGGGGATAAATGGGAAATTCCAGTGGAAAGGTGGAAAAATGGAATAAATGAGGAACATTGGAGATAAATAATGAAGAAAAATGTTAATAAATAATGGAAAGAAAAGAGAAAAAATGAGGGAAAAATGAGAATAAATGAGGAAGGTCAGGGATAAAGAACAGCGACAAGCATTAGTGAACGAGGGAGAAAAATGCCACAAAAAAGGTGGAAAAAATGAGAAAAAAACCATGAAAAAAAAATCATAAAAAAATTAAGAAAAATCCGAAAAATTGAGATTTCTCCGTTCCCTTTGTCCCCAGTGCACCGAGGGGCACCTGATGTGCGCCGGGTGCTTCATCCACCCGCTGGGGAAAATGGGGATGAATGGGAAATTCCAGTGGGAAAGGTGGAAAAATGGGAATAAATTTGGAATATTAGGGATTAATAATGAGGAAAAATGTTAATAAATAAAGGAGAGAGAAGGGAAAAAATGAGGGAAAATGAGAATAAATGAGGAAGGTCAGGGATAAAGAACAGCGACAAGCATTAGTGAACAGGGGAGAAAAATGCCGCAAAAAAGGCGGAAAAAATGAGAAAAAAATGAGAAAAAATATGAAAAAAAATCATAAAAAATGAAGAAAAATCAGAATAATTGAGAATTTCTGTTTTTGTCCCCAGTGCACCGAGGGGCACCTGATGTGCTTCATCCACCTGCTGGGGAAAATGGGGATCAATGGGAAATTCCAGTGGGAAAGGTGGAAAAATGGGAATAAATTTGGAATATTATGGATTAATAATGAGGAAAAATGTTAATAAATAGAGGAGAAAAAAGGGGAAGAATGAGGAAAAAATGAGAATAAATGAGGAAGATGAGAGATAAAAAACAGCGACAAGCATTAGTAAACGAGGGAGAAAAATGCCGCAAAAAAGGCGGGAAAAAATGAGAAAAAAACCATGAAAAAAAATCATAAAAAATGAAGAAAAATCAGAATAATTGAGATTTTTTCATTGTTTTTGTCCCCAGTGCACCGAGGGGCACCTGATGGTGCGCCGGGTGCTTCATCCACCCGCTGGGGAAAATGGGGATAAATGGGATATTCCAGTGGGAAAGGTGGAAAAATGGGAATAAATGAGGAATATTATGGATTAATAATGTGGAAAATTGTTAATAAATAGAGGAGAAAAAAGGGGAAGAATGAGGAAAAAATGAGAATAAATGAGGAAGATGAGAGATAAAAAACAGCGACAAGCATTAGTAAACGAGGGAGAAAAATGCCACAAAAAAGGCGGAAAAAATGAGAAAAAAATGAGAAAAAATACGAAAAAAAATTGTAAAAAATTAGAATAATGGAGATTTTTTCATCGTTTTTGTCCCCAGTGCACCAACGGGCACCTGATGTGCGCCGGGTGCTTCATCCACCTGCTGGCCGACTCGCGGCTGAAGGAGGAGCAGGCCACGTGCCCCAACTGCCGCTGCGAGATCTCCAAGAGCCTCTGCTGCCGCAACCTGGCCGTGGAGAAGGCGGTCAGCGAGCTGCCGGCCGAGTGCGGCTTCTGCGCCCGCCAGTTCCCCGCTCCCTGCTGGAGAGGCACCAGAAGGAGGAGTGCCAGGATAGGTGAGGCAACGATATTGGGGTTTTTAGGTTTTTTTGGGGATTTTTTTGAGATTTTTTGGCGGTTTCGGGCAGGTGTTGCGCCTGAAAGTTCCCCAGATCGCTCCTGGAGCGGCGGCAGAAGGAGGAGTGTCAGTTTGGGTGAGGCAAGGAGATGGGGTTTTTTGAAATCTTTTGGGATTTTTTTGTGATTTTTTGGGGGGTTTATTGGGATTTTTTGGGGATTTTGGTGGTTTCGGGTGGGTTTTGCCCCTGAAAGTTTCCTGAGGTGGTTCTTGGAGCGGAGTTGGCACGATGGGTGAGGGCTGGGATCCATCCAGAGAAATTTGGGATTGTTTTTAGGAATTCTGGACAATTTTGGAGGGAATTCTGGATGGTTTGGGGAGAATTCTGGCTGCTTTTAAGGAATTCTAGCTAGATTTTGGGATTTCTGGCTGGTTTTTGGGGTTTCTGGTTGGTTTTGGGCTGCGGTCCCCTCAGAGCGATTTTGGCGGGAACTCAGGGCTGGTGTTGGTCAGGAATTTGAAATGGGTTTGGACAAGTTCAGGATGAGTTTAGAGGTGGTTTTTGAGGAATTGTGGTCAGATTTGGAGGAATTCTGGCTGTTTTAGGGGAATTCTGGCTGGTTTATAGGTTTCTAGGAGTTTTTTTGGGGTTTCTAGGAGGTTTTTGGGCTGCGATGCCCTCAGAGAGATTTTGGCGGGAACTGGGGCTGGTTTTTGTTGGGAATTTGTGATGGGGTTCAGACACCCAAAAATTCCCGAGTTCCCTCCTGGAGCGGCAACAGAAGGAGGAGAACCAGGAGAGGTGAGGGGTAGAGAAGGGTTTTTTTGGGAATTTTGTATGGATTTGTTGGGATTTGGGGCCTGGATTTGAGGTGGGGTCTCCAAGAGCCTCTGCTGCCGCAACCTGGCCGTGGAGAAGGCGGTCAGCGAGCTGCCGGCCGAGTGCGGCTTCTGCGCCCGCCAGTTCCCCCGCTCCCTGCTGGAGAGGCACCAGAAGGAGGAGTGCCAGGATAGGTGAGGCAACGATATTGGGGATTTTTGGGAATTTTTTAGGTTTTTTTAGGATTTTTGGGGATTTTTTTTGGTGATTGTGGGCAGGTTTTGCTCCTAAAAGTTCCCCAGATCGCTCCCGGAGCGGCGGCAGAAGGAGGAGTGTCAGGATGGGTGAGGCACGGAGATGGAGTTTTTTGAAATCTTTTGGGATTTTTTTGTGATTTTTTGGGGGTTTATTGGGATTTTTTTGGGGATTTTTGGTGGTTTCGGGCGGGTTTTGCCCCTAAAAGTTCCTGAGGTGGTTCTTGGAGCGGTGTTGGCACGATGGGTGAGGGCTGGGATCCATCCAGAGAAATTTGGGATTGTTTTTAGGAATTCTGGACGATTTTGGAGGGAATTCTGGATGGTTTGGGGAGAATTCTGGCTGCTTTTAGGGAATTCTGGCTAGATTTTGGGATTTCTGGCTGGTTTTTGGGGTTTCTGGTTGGTTTTGGGGCTGCGGTCCCCTCAGAGAGATTTTGGCGGGAACTCAGGGCTGGGATTTGACAGGAATTTGAGATGGGTTTGGACAAGTTCAGGATGAGTTTAGAGGTGGTTTTTGAGGAATTGTGGACAGATTTGGAGGAATTCTGGCTGTTTTAGGGGAATTCTGGCTGGTTTTTAGAGTTTCTAGGAGTTTTTTGGGGTTTCTAGGAGGTTTTTGTGCTGCGGTCCCCTCAGAGCGATTTTGGCGGGAACTGGGGCTGGTTTTTGTTGGGAATTTGCGATGGGGCTGAGGCACCCAAAAATTCCCGAGGTTCCTCCTGGAGTGGCAACAGAAGGAGAGGCAGGAGAGGTGAAGGGTAGAGAAGGGTTTTTTTGGGAATTTTGTAAGGATTTGTTGGGATTTTGGGCCTGGATTTGAGGTGGGGTCTCCAAGAGCCTCTGCTGCCGCAACCTGGCCGTGGAGAAGGCGGTCAGCGAGCTGCCGGCCGAGTGCGGCTTCTGCGCCCGCCAGTTCCCCCGCTCCCTGCTGGAGAGGCACCAGAAGGAGGAGTGCCAGGATAGGTGAGGCAACAATATTGGGGTTTTTTGGGAATTTTTTGGGGATTTTTTGGAAATTTTTTGGGTGTTTTTTTGGTGATTGTGGGCAGGTTTTGCTCCTAAAAGTTCCCCAGATCGCTCCTGGAGCGGCGGCAGAATGAGGAGTGTCAGGACGGGTGAGGCAAGGAGATGGGGTTTTTTGAAATCTTTTGTGATTTTTTTGTGATTTTTGGGGGGTTTATTGGGATTTTTTGGGGATTTTTGGTGGTTTCGGGTGGGTTTTGCCCCTAAAAGTTCCTGAGGTGGTTCTTGGAGCGGAGTTGGCACGATGGGTGAGGGCTGGGATCCATCCAGAGAAATTTGGGATTGTTTTTAGGAATTCTGGACGATTTTGGAGGGAATTCTGGATGGTTTGGGGGGAATTCTGGATGCTTTTAGGGAATTCTGGCTAGATTTTGGGATTTCTGGCTGGTTTTTGGGGTTTCTGGTTGGTTTTGGGGCTGCGGTCCCCTCAGAGAGATTTTGGCGGGAACTCAGGGCTGGTATTTGACAGGAATTTGAAATGGGTTTGGACAAGTTCAGGATGAGTTTAGAGGTGGTTTTTGAGGAATTGTGGTCAGATTTGGAGGAATTCTGGCTGTTTTAGGGGAATTCTGGCTGGTTTTTGGGATTTCTGGGTGGGTTTTGGGGTTTCTAGTTGGGTTTTGGGCTGTGGTCCCCTCAGAGAGATTTTGGCGGGAACTGGGGCTGGTTTTTGTTGGGAATTTGCGATGGGGCTGAGGCAAGCAAAAATTCCCGAGGTCCCTCCTGGAACCGCAGCAGGAGGAGGAGAGGCAGGAGAGGTGAGGGGTGGAGAAGGGTTTTTGGGAGATTTTTTGGTGATTTTTTGGGGGATTTTTGGTGGTTTCAGGCGGGTTTTGTGCTTAAAAGTTGCTGAGGTTCATCCCAGAGCGGCAGCGGAAGAAAGAGTGTCAGGGTAGGTGAGAGCTGGGAATGGTCCTGGATGGGTTTTTTGGGGAATTTATTGGGATTTTTCATTGGGATTTTTCATTGGGATTTTTCATTGGGATTTTTTGGGGGATTTTTGGTGGTTTCGGGCAGGTTTTGCCCCTGAAAGTTCCTGAGGTGGTTCTTGGAGCAGAGTTGTCAGGATAGGTGAGGGCTGGGATCCATCCAGAGAAAAATTGGGATTGTTTTTAGGAATTCTGGACGATTTTGGGGGGAATTCTGGATGGTTTTGAGGAAGTCCAGATGGTGTTGGAGGAATTCTGGCTGGTTTTTGGGGTTTCTGGTTGGTTTTTGGGGTTTCTGTTGGTTTTTGGGCTGTGATCCCCTCAGAGAGATTTTGGAGGGAACTCAGGGCTGGTATTTGACAGGAATTTGAAATGGGCTTGGACATGTTCAGGATGAGTTTTGAGGTGGCTTTTGAGGAATTGTGGATGATTTTTAAGGAATTCTAGATGGTTTCAGAGGAATTCTGGCTGATTTTAGGTAATTCTGGCTGGTTTTTGGGATTTCTAGGAGGTTTTGGGGCTGCGGTCCCCTCAGAGAGATTTTGGCGGGAACTCAGGGCTGGGATTTGACAGGAATTTGAAATGGGCTTGGACAAGTTCAGGGTGAGTTTAGAGGTGGTTTTTGAGGAATTGTTGACGATTTTGGAGGTGTTCCAGATGTTTTAGGGGAACAGTTCAGGCTGGTTTTTGGGATTTCTGGCTGGATTTTGGGTTTCTAGTTGGTTTTTGTGCTGTGGTCCCCTCAGAGAGATTTTGGCGGGAACTGGGGCTGGTTTTTGTTGGGAATTTGCGATGAGGCCGAGGCACCCAAAAATTCCCGAGGTCCCTCCTGGAACCGCAGCAGGAGGAGGAGAGGCAGGAGAGGTGAGGGGTGGAGAAGGGTTTTTGGGAGATTTTTTGGTGATTTTTTGGGGGATTTTTGGTGGTTTCAGGCGGGTTTTGTGCTTAAAAGTTGCTGAGGTTCATCCCAGAGCGGCAGCAGAAGAAAGAGTGTCAGGGTAGGTGAGAGCTGGGAATGGTCCTGGATGGGTTTTTTGGGGAATTTATTGGGATTTATTGGGATTTTTCATTGGGATTTTTCATTGGGATTTTTTGGGGGATTTTTGGTGGTTTCGGGCGGGTTTTGCCCCTGAAAGTTCCTGAGGTGGTTCTTGGAGCAGAGTTGTCAGGATAGGTGAGGGCTGGGATCCATCCAGAGAAAAATTGGGATTGTTTTTAGGAATTCTGGACGATTTTGGGGGGAATTCTGGATGGTTTTGAGGAAGTCCAGATGGTGTTGGAGGAATTCTGGGTGGTTTTTGGGGTTTCTGGTTGGTTTTGGGGCTGCGGTCCCCTCAGAGAGATTTTGGAGGGAACTCAGGGCTGGTATTTGACAGGAATTTGAAATGGGCTTGGACATGTTCAGGATGAGTTTTGAGGTGGCTTTTGAGGAATTGTGGATGATTTTTAAGGAATTCTAGATGGTTTCAGAGGAATTCTGGCTGATTTTAGGTAATTCTGGGTGGTTTTTGGGGTTTCTGGTTGGTTTTGGGGGTTTCTGGTTGGTTTTTGGGGTTTCTGGTTGGTTTTGGGCTGCGGTCCCCTCAGAGAGATTTTGGCGGGGACTCAGGGCTGGGATTTGACAGGAATTTGAAATGGGCTTGGACAAGTTCAGGATGAGTTTAGAGGTGGTTTTTGAGGAATTGTTGACGATTTTGGAGGCGTTCCAGATGTTTTAGGGGATTTCTGGCTGTTTTTTTGGGATTTCTGGCTGGATTTTGGGGTTTCTGGTTGGTTTTTTCTGCGGTCCCCTCAGAGAGATTTTGGCGGGAACTGGGGCTGGTTTTTGTTGGGAATTTGGCCGAGGCACCCAAAAATTCCCGAGGTCCCTCCTGGAACCGCAGCAGGAGGAGGAGCGGCAGGAGAGGTGCGGGGTGGAGAAGGGTTTTTGGGAGATTTTTTGGTGATTTTTTTTGGGATTTTTGGTGGTTTCAGGCGGGTTTTGTGCTTAAAAGTTGCTGAGGTTCATCCCAGAGCGGCAGCAGAAGAAAGAGTGTCAGGGTAGGTGAGAGCTGGGAATGATCCTGGATGGGTTTTTTGGGGAATTTATTGGGATTTTTTGGGATTTTTCATTGGAATTTTTCATTGGGATTTTTCATTGGGATTTTTTTGGGGATTTTTGGTGGTTTCGGGCGGGTTTTGCCCCTAGAAGTTCCTGAGGTGGTTCTTGGAGCGGAGTTGTCAGGATAGGTGAGGGCTGAGATCCATCCAGAGAAAAATTGGGATTGTTTTTAGGAATTTTGGACGGTTTTGGGGGGAATTCTGGATGGTTTTGAGGAAGTCCAGATGGTGTTGGAGGAATTCTGGGTGGTTTTTAGGGTTTCTAGGAGGTTTTTGGGGTTTCTGGTTGGTATTGGGGCTGCAGTCCCCTCAGAGAGATTTTGGCGGGAACTCAGAGCTGGGATTTGACAGGAATTTGAAATGGGCTTGGACGTGTTCAGGATGAGTTTAGGGCTGGTTTTTGAGGAATTCTGAATGATTTTTAAGGAATTCCAGATGGTTTCAGAGGAATTCAGGCTGGTTTTAGGTAATTCTGGCTGGTTTTTGGGATTTCTAGGAGGTTTTTGGGCTGCGGTCCCCTCAGAGAGATTTTGGCGGGAACTCAGGGCTGGGATTTGACAGGGATTTGAAATGGGTTTGGAAAACTGCAGGATGAGTTTTGGGCTGGTTTTTGAGGAATTCTGGACGATTTTGGAGGAATTCCAGATGGTTTCAGAGGAATTCTGGCTGCTTTTAGGGAATTCTGGCTAGATTTTGGGATTTCTGGCTGGTTTTTGGGGTTTCTAGGAGGTTTTTGGGCTGCGGTCCCCTCAGAGTGATTTTGGCGGGAACTCAGGGCTGGGATTTGACAGGAATTTGAAATGGGCTTGGACATGTTCAGGATGAGTTTTGGGCTGTTTTTTGAGGAATTCTGAATGATTTTTAAGGAATTCCAGATGGTTTCAGAGGAATTCAGGCTGATTTTAGGTAATTCTGGCTGGTTTTTGGGATTTCTAGGAGGTTTTTGGGCTGCGGTCCCCTCAGAGAGATTTTGGCGGGAACTCAGGGCTGGTATTTGACAGGAATTTGAAATGGGCTTGGACATGTTCAGGATGAGTTTTGGGCTGGTTTTTGAGGAATTCTGAATGATTTTGGAGGGATTCCAGATGGTTTCAGAGGAATTCTGGCTGGTTTTTGGGATTTCTGGCTGGTTTTTGGGATTTCTGGGTGGTTTTGGGGCTGTGATTCCCTCCGAGAGGTTTTGGTGGCAGCTCGGGTTGGTTTTTGTTGGGAATTTGCGTGGTCTCGAAGGATTCTGGGACGGTTCCACTCCTGGCAGAGCATCCCACGTTTCCCACTCGGATTTTCTACGTCCATCCCACATTTCCCTCCTGAATTTTCCACTCTGATTTTCCATTTTTCTCCCAAATTTTCCACTCTGGATTTTCCACCTTTCTCTCAAATTTCCTGCTTTGCTTTTTCACACTCATCCCAGATTTCCCCCTCTGCTTTTCCATTTCCCCCCATATTTCCCATTCTGATTTCCCACATCCCTCCCAAATTTCCCTTTCTGCTTTTCCACATTTCTCTCAGATTTTCCATTTCTCTCCCAAATTTCCCACTCTGATTTTCCACATTTCTCTCCTGAATTTCCCACTCTGATTTTCCATTTCTCTCCCAAATTTTCACTCTGGATTTTCCACCTTTTCCCCAAATTTCTTGCTCTGCTTTTTCACACTCATCTCAGATTTCCCCCTCTGCTTTTCTATTTCTTCCCCATTTTTTTCCACTCTGATTTTCCATTTCTCTCCCCAATTTCCTGCTCTGCTTTTCCACTTTTCTCTCAGATTTTTTTCCCCCAAATTCATTTCCTTCCCAAATTTCCGACTCTGCTTTTTCCACCTCTTTCCCCAGATTTTCCATTTTTGCTTTTCCACAGTTCTCTTCCAAATTTCCCGCTCTGCTTTTTCCACCTCTTTTCCCAGATTTTCCACTTTGGATTTCCACACTTCTCCCAAATTTCCCACTCTGCTTTTCCATTCCTTTCCCAATTTTTCCACTCGGATTTTCCATTTCTTTCTCAAGTTATCCACCCTGCTACTTCCTTTCTCTCCCAGCTTTCCCACTCTGCTTTCCCATATTTTTCCGAGATTTTCCATTTCTCTCACCAAACTTCCCACTCTGAATTTCCACTTTTCTCTCAGATTTTTTTTTTTTCCCCCAAATTCATTTCTTTCCCAAATTCTCCACTCTGGTTTTCCCCTCTCTCCCAAATTTCTCAGTTTGGTTTTTTCCACCTCTTTCCCCAGATTTTTCACTTTGCTTTTCCATTTTTCTCCCAGATTTCCCACTCTGACTTTCCATTTCTCTCCCAAATTTCCCACTTTGCTTTTCCACATTTCTCTCCTGAATTCCCCACTCTGCTTTTCCATTTCTTTCCCAAATTCCCCACTCTGATTTTCCACATTTCTCCAAAATCTCTTTCTCTGCTTTTCCATTTCTCTCCCAGATTTCCCACTCTGATTTTCCACATTTCTCCCAAATTTCTTTCTCTACTTTTCCATTTCTCTCCCAAATTTCCCACTTTTCTTTCCCACTTCTCTCCCAAATTTCCCGCTCTGCTTTTCCATTTCTCTCCCAAATTTCCCGCTTTTCTTTCCCACCTCTCTCCCAGTTTTTTTCCCACTCTGATTTTCCATTTCTCTCCCAAATTTCCCGCTCTGATTTTCCACATCTCTCCCAAATTTCTTTCTCTGCTTTTTATTTCTCTCCCAAATTTCCCACTCTGCTTTTCCATTTCTCTCCCAGTTTTTTCCCCCTCTGCTTTTCCATTTCTCTTCCAAATTTCCCGCTTTTCTTTCCCACCTCTCTCCCAAATTTCCCACTCTGATTTTCCACATTTCTCTCTGATTTTCCATTTTTCTCTCAAATTCCCCACCCTCATTTTCCGCTTCTCTCCCAGATTTCCCCTCTTGATTTTCCACACCCTTCCCTAACTTCCCACTCCGCTTTCCCACATTTCTCTCTTCTCCCCACCCCAAAACCCCCCCAAAAAAACCCCCAAATCTCCCATTTTTTCTGCTCTTTTCCCCATTCCCAGGGTGACCCAGTGCAAATACAAGCGGATCGGCTGCCCCTGGCAGGGCCCTTTCCACGAGCTCTCGGTGCACGAGGCCGAGTGCACCCACCCCACCAAGACCGGCAACGAGCTGATGGAGATCCTGGACGAGATGGACCAAACGCGCAAGAAGGAGATGCAGCTCTACAACAGCATCTTCAGCCTGCTCAGCTTCGAGAAGATCGGCTACACGGGTACGGAATTCCGGGAATTTTGGGGGATTTCGGGGAATTTCGGGGAATTTCGGGGCGCCGGGGTTGATCCTGACCTTCTTTTCTCTCGATATTCCGTGTTTTAGAAAGGTTTCCCAGGCTTTTCTGAGGGTTTTCCAAAGATTTTCTGAAGGAATTTGGGGGTTTTCCAAAGGTTTTCTGAAGGTTTTTTGGGGTTTTCCAAACGTTTGAGGGTTTTCCAAAGGTTTTTTGGGATTTTCCAAAGCTTTTTCGGGGTTTTCTGAAGGTTTCCGAAGGAGTTTTGGGGTTTTCCAAAGGTTTCCCAAAGGTTTTCTGGGGTTTCCTCAAAGGTTTTTTTCAGCCTGCTCAGCTTCGAGAAGATCGGCTACACGGGTACGGAATTCCGGGGATTTCGGGGAATTTCGGGCGATTTCTGGGATATTCTGGAAGTTGGGGTTGATCCTGACTATCTTTTTTCTGGATATTCCTGGTTTTCTGAGCGTTTTCTGAGCGTTTTCTGGTGTTTTCCGGGGTTTTCTGAGAGTTGTCTGGGGTTTTACGGAGGATTTTTGGGGTTTTCCGAAGGTTTTCTGAAGGTTTTTTGGGGTTTTCCTGCATTTGCCAAAGGTTTTCCTGGGGTTTTCCAAGGTTTTCCAAGGTTTTTTGGAGTTTTCCAAAGTTTTTCTGAAGGTTTTCTGAGGGTTTCTGAAGGTCTTCTGGGGTTTTCCAAAGGTTTTCTGAAGATTTTCCAGGGTTTCCAAAAGGTTTTCTTGGGATTTCCAAAGGTTTTCAGAAGGTTTTCCACAGTTTTCTGAAAGATTTTTGGGGTTTTCCAAAGGTTTTTTGAGATTTTGGGAAGGTTTTTTGGGGTTTTCTGAAGATTTTCCTGAGTTTCCCAAGGGTTTTCTGAAGGTTTCCCAACATTATCTGAAGGTTTTTTGGGGTTTTCCAAGCGTTTTTTGGGATTTTCCAGTGTTTTTTGGGGGGGTTTCTGAAGGTTTCCCAAGGTTTTATGGAGGTTTTTTGGGGTTTTCTGAAGGTTTTCTGAAGGCTTTTGGGGATTTTCCGACGTTTTTTCGAGGTTTTCTGAAGGTTTCCCAAAGGTTTTCTGGGGTTTCCTCGAAGGTTTTTTTCAGCCTGCTCAGCTTCGAGAAGATCGGCTACACGGGTACGGAATTCCGGGATTTTTGGGGAATTTTGGGGAATTTCTCTGTGCCGGGGTTGATCCTGACCTTCTTTTCACTTGATATTCCTGGTTTTCTGAGGGTTTTTTAGGGTTTTCCAAAGTTTTTTCGGGGTTTTCTGAAGCTTTCCCAAGGTTTTCTGAAGGTTTTCTGAGGTTTGCCAAAGGATTTTGTCATTTTCCAAAGGTTGTTTGAAGGTTTTTTGTGGTTGTCTGAAGGTTTTCCAAAGGTTTTCCAGAGTTTCCCGAAGGTTTTCCTGGATTTTCCAAAGGTTTTTGGAGTTTTCCGAAGGTTTTTTGGGGTTTTCCCAAGTTTTTTCGGGGTTTTATGAAGGTTTTCTGAGGGTTCTCCAAAGATTCTCTGAGGTTTTTCCAAAGATTTTCTGAAGGCTTTTTGGGGTTTTCCAACGGTTTTCTGAAGGTTTCTCAACGTTTTCCAAAACTTTTTTGGGGTTTTCTGAAGGTTTTCCAACGTTTTCTGAAGGTTTTTTGGTGTTTTCCAAAGGTTTTTTGGGATTTTCCAAAGTTTTTTTGGGGTTTTCTGAAGGTTTCCAAAGGTTTTTTGGGGTTTCCCAAAGGTTTTCTGGGATTTCCTCGAAGGTTTTTTTCAGCCTGCTCAGCTTCGAGAAAATCGGCTACACGGGTATGGGAAAAACGGGGAATTTCGGGGGATTTTGGGGAATTTCTGAGTTTTCTTTTGGTATTCCCAGTTTTCCAAGGGTTTTTCTGGGGTTTTATGAAGGATTTTTGGGGTTTTCCAGAGTTTTTTTCGGGGTTTTCTGAGGTTTGCCAAAGGTTTTTGGGGGTTTTCCAAAGATTTTTTGGAGTTTCATGAAGGGTTGAAGTTTTCTGAGGGTTTTCCAAAGTTTTTATGAAGTTTTTCCACAGAAAACTTTCTGAAGGCTTTTTGGGGTTTTCCAAAGGTTTTCTGAAGGTTTCCTGATGTTTTTCAAAGGTTTTTTTGGGGTTTTTCCAAGTTTTTTTCGGGGTTTTCTGAAGGTTTCCCAAGGTTTTATGAAGGTTTTCTGAGGTTTTCCGAAGGTTTTTTGGGGTTTTCTGAAGATTTCCCTGAGTTTCCCAAAGGTTTTCTGAAGGTTTTTTGGGGTTTTCCAAAGGTTTTTTGGGGTTTTCCAAAGATTTTCCGAAGGTTTTCCACAGTGTTCTGAAGGTTTTTTGGGGTTTTCTGGGCTTTTCCAAAGGTTTTCCGCAGGTTTTTCAGGATTTTCTGAAGGTTTTTTTGGGATTTTCAAAGGTTTTACGAAGGATTTGTGGGTTTTTTCCAAGGTTTTTTGAGGTTTTCTGAAGGTCTTCCGGAGGTTTTCCAAAGGTTTTTTTTTGAAGGTTTCCCATCGTTTTCCAAAAGGTTTTTTTTGGGGTTTTCGAAAAGTTTTCTGAAGATTTTCCAGGGTTTCCCAAAGGTTTCCCTGGGGATTTCCAAAGATTTTCTGAAGGTTTTGGGCGTTTTCCAAAGGTTGTCCCAAAGGTTTTTTGAGGTTTTCTGAAGGTCTTCTAGGGTTTCCTTGAAGGTTTTTTTTTTCAGCCTGCTCAGCTTCGAGAGGCTCGGCTACACGGGTACGGGAATTTCGGGAATTCTGGGAATTTCTGGGAGTTTGGGGGAATTTCTGGGAGCTGGGGTTGATCCTGACCATCTTTTCTCTTGATATTCCTGGTTTTTCAAGGGTTTCCCAAAGGTTTCCTGGAGATTTTCCAGGGTTTTTCAAAGCTTTTTTGAAGCTTTCCCAAGGTTTTCTGAAGCTTTCCCGAGGTTTTCTGAGGTTTCCCAAGGTTTTCCAAAGGTTTTTGGGGGTTTTCCGAAGGTTTTTTGGGGTTTTCCGAAGGTTTTCTGAAGATTTTCCTGGGTTTTACATTGTTTTCCGAAGCTTTTCCAAAGGTTTTCTGGGGTTTTATGAAGGTTTTTCTGAGGCTTTCCAAAGGTTTTCCAAGGGCTTTCTGGGGTTTTCCCAATTTTTCTGAAGGTTTTTTTTTGGGGTTTTCCAAAGGTTTTCTGGGGTTTTATGAACTTTTTTTTTAGCTTTTCCAAAGTTGTTGTTTTTTGGGGTTTTTTTTGAGTTTTCCAAAGGTTTTCTAAGGGGTTTCCTGGGTTTTCCAAAGATTTTCTGAAGATTTTTTGGGGTTTTCCAAAGGTTGTTCAAGGATTTTCTGGGATTTTCCAAAGGTTTTCCAAAGGTCTTGGGGGAGTTTTTCCGAAAATTTTAGGCATTTTCTGAAGGTTTTCTGGGCGTTTCCCGAAGATTTTCTGAAGATTTTCCAGCATTTTCCATGGTTTTCCGAAGGTTTCCCAAGGTTGTCCAAAGGTTTTCTGAAGATTTTCCAGTTTTCTGAAGGAATTTTGGGGTTTTCCAAAGGTTTTCCGAAGGTTTCTCAAGGTCTTACAAAGGTTTTTTGGCTTTTCCAAAGGTTTTTCCAGGCTTTTCCGAGTTTTCCAATGTTCTCTGAAGGTTTTCCATTTTTTTTCCCCCCAAAGGTTTTCCGAGGTTTTCTGAAGTTTTTGGGGATTTTTCCAAAGTTTTTCTAAAAGTTTTTTAGGGTTTTCCGAAGGTTTTCTGCAGTTTTCCGAAGGTTTTCCAAAGGTTTTCCCTGGGTTTGGAGCTGGACAAGAGAAGGGAATTTGGGATGGGGCTTGAGAAAAGCTGGTGGGAATTTCGGGAATTTCGTTGGATAACGTTGGGAATCCTTTTGGGATCCAGGAAGAATTCAGGGAAAGCTGCAGGTCCTGGTGACTCCTGGTAGGATTCCGTGATCATTTTGGGAATTTTGTAGGATCTGCTGAGAATTCCGGGAATTTTGTACGAACCTGGTGAATCCTGTTAGGATCCCGTGAGAATTTGGGGAATTTTGTAGGATCCAGATGTTGTCAGTTTTACATTCCAGAATAATTCCCAGAATTTTGGAGCCTCCCAGTGAATTCTTGCAGGATCTGATGATAATTCTGAGGATTTTGTGGGGTAACTGTGAATCCTCTTAGGATCCATTGATAATTCTGGGAATTTTTTTTAGGATCCTGGTGAATCCTGTTAGGATCCATGGATAATTCCAAGAATTTTGTAGGATAACAGCGAATTCCTGTCGGATCCGATGACAATTTTGGGAATTTTGTAGAATTCTGGTGAATCCACTTTAGCATCCGATTATAATTTTTCAGAACATTGTAGGATAACAGTGAATCCTATTAGCATCTGTTAATAATTCCAAGAATTTTGTAGGATGATGGTGAATTCAGTTTGGGATCTGGTGATGGTTCTGGGAATTTTGTAGGTGAATTCTTTTAGGATGCAGTGAGAATCCCGAGAATTTTGTGGGATGACGGTGAATGCCGTTAGGATCTGTGGATAATTCCTGGAATTTTGTAGGATAACGCTGAATTCTTGTAGGATCTGATTAGAATTCCGAGAATTCTGTAGGATAACGGGGAATCCTGTTAGGATCTGTTAATAATTCCGGGAATTTCTCAGAATTCTGGTGACTCCCCTTTAGGATCCGGTGACAAATCCCTGAACACTTTGAGACACCGGCAAACCCTGTGGGATTTCAGTGACAATTCCTACCCCATCCCAAGGTTTTCTCCACATGATCCCAAATTTTTTTGGGATGCTTTTCCGGTTTCCCAGAGGTCCAATCCCACCCGTTCTGCTCTGACGCCTTCATCCGGCACCGGCGTTCTGGGTGGGACTGGGATGGACTGGGATGGGATTGGGATGGACTGGGATGGGCTGGGATGGGATTGGGATGGGATTGGGATGGGATTGGGATGGACTGGTGAATCCGGTTCAGGATCTGGTGACGACTGTGGGAGTTTTGTAGGATGGCGGCGAATTCTTCTCGGATCTGGTGAAAACTTCGGGAATTTTTTAGGATAATGGTGAATCCTGTTAGGATCCCTTGATAAATCCTGGATTTTTGTAGGAAAATGGTGAATCCTGTTCGGATTCATTAATAATTCCAAGAATTTTGTAGGATAACGGTGAATCCTTGTAGAATCCAGTGACAATTCAGGGAATTTTGTAGAATTCTGGTGACTCCACTTTAGTGTCCGATGACAAACCCCAGAACACTTTGAGACACCGGCAAACCCTGTAGGAATCCGGTGATCCTGAACCAAAATCCAGGAATTCCTTCCCTCTCCCAAACCCTTTTTTCCTCAACGTTTCTTTCCCCTCCCCAGAGGTCCAGTTCCGCCCGCACCGCACCGACGACTTCATCACGCGCCTGTGCCACGGGACGCCGCGCCTGACCGTGCTCAACCAGAGCCGGGGGCTCCCAGGGAACTGGGATGGACTGGGATGGACTGGGATGGGATTGGGATGGACTGGGATGGGATTTTGATGGGCTGGTGAATCCAATTTAGGATCTGGTGATGATCCCGGGAATTTGGTAGGATAACGCTGAGTCCTTGTAGGCTCTGTTGGTAAATTCCAAGAATTTTGTAGGATAACAGTGAATCCTCTCTTAGGATCTGGTGATGATTCTGGGAATTTTGTAGGTGAATTCTTTTAGGATGCAGTGAGAATTCCGAGAATTTTGTAGGATAATGGGGAATCCAGTTCAGGATTGGGTGATGATTATGGCATTTCAAAGAGTTCTGGTGACTCCTCTTTAGGATCCGGTGACAAATCCCAGAACATTTTGAGCCACCGGCGAACCCTGTAGGAATCCAGTGATCCTGAACCGAAATTCAGGAATTCCTTCCCTCTCCCAAACCCTTTTTTCCCAACCTTTTCCCCAACGTTTCTTTCCCCTCCCCAGAGGTCCAGTTCCGCCCGCACCGCACCGACGACTTCATCAGGCGCCTGTGCCACGGGACGCCGCGCCTGACCGTGCTCAACCAGAGCCGGGGGCTCCCGGGGAACTGGGATGGACTGGGATGGACTGGGACAGACTGGGATGGGATTTTGATGGACTGGTGAATCCAATTTAGGATCTGATGCTGATCCCAGGAATTTTGTAGGATGGTGGTGGATCCTGTTAGGATCCATTAATAATTCCAGGAATTTTGTAGGATAACAGTGAATCCTGTTAGTATCCATTGATAATTCTGGGGATTTTGTAGGATACTGGTGAATCCTGTTAGGATCTGTTGGTAATTCAGGGAATTTCGCAGAATTCTGGTGGCTCCCCTTTAGTATCCGATGACAAACCCCAGAACACTTTAAGCCACCAGCAAACCCTGTAGGAATCTGTGATTCCAAACCAAAATCCAGGAATTCCTTCCCTCTCCCAAACCCTTTTTTCCCCAACGTTTCTTTCCCCTCCCCAGAGGTCCAGTTCCGCCCGCACCGCACCGACGACTTCATCACGCGCCTGTGCCACGGGACGCCGCGCCTGACCGTGCTCAACCAGAGCCGGGGGCTCCCGGGGAACTGGGATGGACTGGGATGGACTGGGATGGGACTGGGATGTATTGGGATGGACTGGGACGGACTGGGACGGACTGGGATGGGATTTTGATGGGCTGGTGAATCCAATTTAGGATCTGATGCTGATCCCAGGAATTTTGTAGGATAACGCTGAATCCTGTTAGGACCCATTAATAATTCCAGGAATTTTGTAGGATAATGGTGAATCCTGTTAGGATCCGTTGATAATTCTGGGGATTTCGCACAATTCTGGTGACTCCCATTTAGTATCCAATGACAAACCCCAGAACACTTCAAGACACCAGCAAATCCTGTGGGAATCCAGTGATCCTGAACCGAAATCCAGGAATTCCTTCCCTCTCCCAAACCCTTTTTTCCCCAACGTTTCTTTCCCCTCCCCAGAGGTCCAGTTCCGCCCGCACCGCACCGACGACTTCATCACGCGCCTGTGCCACGGGACGCCGCGCCTGACCGTGCTCAACCAGAGCCGGGGGCTCCTGGGGAACTGGGATGGGACTGGGACGGACTGGGATGGGATTTTGATGGGCTGGTGAATCCAATTTAGGATCTGGTGCTGATCCCAGGAATTTTGTAGGATGGTGGTGGATCCTTTTAGGATCCATTAATAATTCCAGGAATTTTGTAGGATAACGGTGAATCCTGTTAGTATCCGTTGATAATTCTGGGGATTTTGTAGGATACTGGTGAAGCCTGTTAGGATCTGTTGGTAATTCAGGGGATTTCGCAGAATTCTGGTGACTCCACTTTAGTATCCGATGACAAACCCCAGAACTTTCTGAGACACCGGCAAACCCTGTGGGAATCCAGTGATTCCAAACCAAAATCCAGGAATTCCTTCCCTCTCCCAAACCCTTTTTTCCACAACATTTCTTTCCCCCTCCCCAGAGGTCCAGTTCCGCCCGCACCGCACCGACGACTCCATCACGCGCCTGTGCCACGGGACGCCGCGCCTGACCGTGCTCAACCAGAGCCGGGGGCTCCCGGGGAACTGGGATGGACTGGGATGGGACTGGGATGGATTGGGATGGACTGGGATGGACTGGGATGGGATTGGGACGGACTGGGACGGACTGGGATGGGATTTTGATGGGCTGGTGAATCCAATTGAGGATCTGGTGATGATCCCGGGAATTTGGTAGGATAACGCTGAATCCTTGTAGGCTCTGTTGGTAAATTCCAAGAATTTTGTAGGATAACAGTGAATCCTCTCTTAGGATCTGGTGATGATTCTGGGAATTTTGTAGGTGAATTCTTTTAGGATGCAGTGAGAATTCCGAGAATTTTGTAGGATAACGGGGAATCCAGTTCAGGATTGGGTGATGATTATGGCATTTCAAAGAGTTCTGGTGACTCCTCTTTAGGATCCGGTGACAAATCCCAGAACATTTTGAGCCACCGGCGAACCCTGTAGGAATCCAGTGATCCTGAACCGAAATTCAGGAATTCCTTCCCTCTCCCAAACCCTTTTTTCCCAACCTTTTCCCCAACATTTCTTTCCTCTCCGCAGAGGTCCAGTTCCGCCCGTACCGCACCGACGACTTCATCACGCGCCTGTGCCACGGGACGCCGCGCCTGACCGTGCTCAACCAGAGCCGGGGGCTCCCGGGGAACTGGGATGGACTGGGACGGACTGGGATGGGATTTTGATGCACTGGTGAATCCAATTTAGGATCTGATGCTGATCCCAGGAATTTTGTAGGATAACGGTGAATCCTGTTAGGATCCGTTGATAATTCAGGGAATTTCGCACAATTCTGGTGACTCCCATTTAGTATCCAATGACAAACCCCAGAACACTTCAAGACACCAGCAAATCCTGTAGGAATCCAGTGATCCTGAACTGAAATTCAGGAATTCCTTCCCTCTCCCAAACCCTTTTTTCCCAACCTTTTCCCCAACGTTTCTTTCCCCTCCCCAGAGGTCCAGTTCCGCCCGCACCGCACCGACGACTTCATCAGGCGCCTGTGCCACGGGACGCCGCGCCTGACCGTGCTCAACCAGAGCCGGGGGCTCCCGGGGAACTGGGATGGACTGGGATGGACTGGGATGGGATTGGGATGGATTGGGATGGGATTGAGATGGACTGGGACGGACTGGGATGGGATTGGGATGGACTGGTGAATCCAATTGAGGATCTGGTGATGATCCCGTGAATTTGGTAGGATAACGCTGAGTCCTTGTAGGCTCTGTTGGTAAATTCCAAGAATTTTGTAGGATAACAGTGAATCCTCTCTTAGGATCTGGTGATGGTTCTGGGAATTTTGTAGGTGAATTCTTTTAGGATGCAGTGAGAATTCCGAGAATTTTGTAGGATAACGGGGAATCCAGTTCAGGATTGGGTGATGATTATGGCATTTCAAAGAGTTCTGGTGACTCCTCTTTAGGATCCGGTGACAAATCCCAGAACATTTTGAGCCACCGGCGAACCCTGTAGGAATCCAGTGATCCTGAACCGAAATCCAGGAATTCCTTCCCTCTCCCAAACCCTTTTTTCCCAACCTTTTCCCCAACATTTCTTTCCCCTCCGCAGAGGTCCAGTTCCGCCCGTACCGCACCGACGACTTCATCACGCGCCTGTACTACGAGACGCCGCGCCTGACCGTGCTCAACCAGACCTGGGTGCTGAAGGCGCGCGTCAACGACTCCGAGCGCAACCCCAACCTCTCCTGCAAGCGCACGCTGAGCTTCCAGCTGATCCTCAAGAGCAAGGTCAACTCCCCCATGGAATGCTCCTTCCTCCTGCTGGAGGGGCCCTACGACGACGTCAAGATCAACCCCGTCATCTACCACTTCGTCTTCAGCAACGAGAGCAACGAGACCGACTACATGGCGCTGCCCATCGTCGACTCGGTGGAGTGCAACAAACTGCTGGCGGCCAAGAACATCAACCTGCGGCTTTTTATATTCCAGATCCAAAAATAAACAAAAAACGACTTTTGCGGGGGTTTTTTTCCCGGTTTTGGGTGGGGGGGGTGGGAGGGGAGGGGTGGGGGGGACGAGGAAGTTTTAGCGGCGGCGGCGGCGGAGGAGGGAGGGCGGTGGTGGGGTTGGAAGGGCGGGGGGTGCGGGTCGGGAGCGGTGAGGGTGGGGCGGAAGCGGAAAAAGGAGCCGGGGAAAACCGGTGGGGAGGCGTCAGAAATGGCTTGGAAGCGGCAGAAATTGGTGGGGAAGCATCAGAAATGGTTTGGAAGTGACAAAAATTGGCTTGAAATGGTAAAAAAATGGCTTGGAAGTGGCAGAGATTGGCTTGAAATGGTAAAAAAATGGCTTGGAAGTGGCAGAAATTGGTGGGAAAGCGTCAAAAATGGCTTGGAAGTGAGAAAAATTGGCTTGAAATGGTAAAAAATTGCTTGGAAGTGACCAAAAAAATGGTGGGGAAGCATCAAAAATGGTTTGGAATCAACAAAAATGGCTTGGAAGTGGCAGAAATTGGTGAGAAATCGTCAGAAATGGATTGGAAGCGACAAAAACTGGCTTGAAATGGTCAAAAATGGCTTGGAAGTGACAAAAAATGGTGGGAAAGCATCAAAAACGGCTTGGAAGTGGCCAAATTAGGAAAGTAAAAAACATTGGTTTGAAAATGTCCAAAATGGCTTGGAAGTGGTAAAAGTTGGTGGGAAAGCATCAAAAATTGCTTGGAAGCGAGAAAAATTGGCTTGAAATGGTAAAAAAATGGCTGGGAAGTGGCAGAAATTGGTGGGAAAATACCAGAAATGGCTTGGAAATGGCAAAATTTGGCTTGAAATGGTCAAAAATGGCTTCACATGGCAAAACCAGGTGGGAAGCCATCAAAAATGGCTTGGGAGTGGCAAAAATGGACTTGAAACCGTCAAAAGTGGCTTGGAAGTGACAAAAATTGGTGGGAAAGCATCAAAAGTGGCTTGGAAGTGGCAAAAATTGGCTTGAAACGGTCAAAAGTGGTTTGGAAGTCACAAAAATCGGTGGGAGACCATCAAATACGGCTTGAAAATGTCGATAATTGGCTTGAAACGGTCAAAAATGGCTTGGAAGTGGCAAAAAACGATGGGAAAGAGTCAGAAATGGCTTGGAAATGACAAAAATTGGCTTGAAATGGTAAAAAATGGCTCGGAAGTGACAAGACTGGTGAGAAACCATCAACAATGGCTTGGAAGCGGCAAAATTTGGTGGGAAGGCATCAAAAATAACTTGGAAGTGGCAAAAATGGGTTGACAGCAAAAAAAAAAAAAAAACTGGCTTGAAATGATCGAAAATGGCTCAGAAGTGGCAAAAACGGTGGGGAACTGTCAAAAGTGGTTTGAAAGCAACAAAAATTGCCTTGAAAGCATCAAAAATGGCTTGGGAGTGGCAGAAATTAGCTTGAAGTGGTCAAAAATGGATTGGAAGTCGCAAAAAATGTTGGGAAACCATCAAATATGGCCTAAAAGTGTTGATAATTGGCTAGAAATGGTCAAAAATGGCTTGGAAGTGGCAAAAAAATCAGTGGGAAAGCATCAGAAATGGTTTGGAAATGCCAAAAATGGTGAAAAACCGTCAGAAACGCTTGGAAGTGGCAAAACTGGGTTGAAAGTGAAAAAAAAAAACGGGTTTCAAACTGTCAAAAATGGCTCAAAAGTGGCAAAAATGGTGGGAAAGCATCAAAAAATGGTTTGAAAGCGACAAAAATTGGCTTGAAAGGGTCAAAAATGGCTTCAAGGGGCAGAAATTGGTGGGAAAGCATCAAAAGCGGGTTTGTAGTGATGAGAAATGGTGAGGAACCATCAAAAATGGCTTGGAAGTGACAAAATTGGGTTGAAAGTGAAAAAAATCGGCTTGAAATGATCAAAATTGGCTCAAAAGTGGCAAAAATTGATGGGAAGCCATGAAAAATGGTTTGGAAACGACAAAAATTGGTGGGAAAGCATGAAAGTGGTTTGGAAGTGACGAGAAACGGTGAGAAACCATCAGAAATGCTTTGGAAGTGGCAAAATTGGGTTGAAAGCGAAAAAAAAATCGGCTTGAAACCATCAAACTGGCTTGGGGAGTGGCAAAAATGGGTTTAAAGCCATCAAAATGGCCTTAAGGGGCAAAAATAGGTGGGGAACCATCAAAAATGTCTTGGAAGTGGCAAAAATAGGTTGAAAGCGACAAAAATTGGTGCTGATCAAAGGGAATTGGCTTGAAAGTGGCAAAAATGGGATGAAAGCAAAAAAAAAAAATTGGCTTGAAACCAAAAAAACGGCCTGGAAGTGACAAAAAAATGGCGGAGAGCCGTCAAAAGGGGTTTGAAAGTGACAAAAATTGGCTTGAAACCATCAAAAACGGATCGGAAGTGGCAAAATCGGGTTGAAAGTGAAAAAAAACCGGCTTGAAACGATCAAAAAATGGCTCAAAGGTGGCCAAAAATTTGTGGAAAAGCGTCAAAAATGGTGGGTGAACAGATGGAATTGGCTTGAAACCGTCAAAATGTTTTTGAAAGTGAAAAAAATGGAGTCGAAACCATCAAAAAAAAATGGCTTGGAAGTGACAAGGAATGGAGGGAAACCAATGGGAAGGTCTGGAATTGGTTGAAAAGTGAAGAAATTGGCTTGAAACCACCAGAAATTGGTGTGAAGCCAAAAGAAAGGTCTTGAAACCATCAAAAATTGCCTTGAAACCATCAAAAATCTGTAGAAAACCATTTGAAAGGTTTTGAAGGCACAAAAATTGGCGTAAAACAGCCCGAAAATGGGCGAAACCACCGGAATTGGTTTGAAACCACCAAAGCTTGGTCGAAACCCAACGGTAAAGGTCTTAAAATAACCAAAAATCGGCTGAAATCATAGAAATTGGCTTGAAACCACCAAAAATGGCTTGGGAGTGAAAGAAAATTGCCTGAAAGTGGCAAAAATTCGTGAGGAACCAACAGAAAGGTTCTGGAACAATCAGAACTTGGCTTGGAACCATCAAAAATTGCTCAAAATCATCAAAAATTGCTCAAAATCATCAAAAATTGGTCCAAAGCCAACAGAAAGGTCTTAAACCCACCGAGATTTGCTTGAAGCCACCAAAAGTTGCTTTGAACCCATCAAAAATGGCTTCAAACTGTCAAAGGTGGCGGCAAAGCGACAAAAAGTCAGTGAGGAACCAAGAGAAGATGTCGAAACCATCTGAAATCGGCTTGAAAGTGGCGAAAATCGGCTCAAAATCATCAAAAATGGCTTGAAAGTTGTAAAAAAAAGTCTTGAAAGCATCAAAAGTTGGTTGAAACCGAGAAAAAACGGCTTGGAAGCGACCAAAAAAACCTTGGAAACCATAAAAGCCACCAGAAGTTGGTGCTGACACAGCAGAAAGGTCTTGAAACCATCAAAAAATGGGCGGGAATGGTGAAAATCGGCCTGAAACCACCCAAAATGGGTCAAAAGTCAACAGAATGAGCTTCAAACCGGCAAAAATGGTTTGGAACCACCAGAAATCGGTCTAAACGCAACTGAAAGGTCTTGAAACCATCAAGAATTGGTCTAAACCCACCAAAAATTTGCTCTAAACCACCAACAATTGACAGAAACGTCTTGAAACGATCGAAATTTGGCCTGAAACCACCAAAAATTGGTCAAAGTCCAACAGAAAGGCTTTGAAACCACCGAAATCGGTTTGAAAGCATCCAAAAATTATTTGAAGCCTCCAAAAATTGGTGGAAACCGAATGGAAAGGTCTTGAAACCATCAAAAATTGGATTAAACCAACAAAATTGGTTCGAAAGCATCAAAAACGGTTTGAAACCACCAAAAATTGTTCAGAATCATCAAAAAATGGTCCAAACCCAACAGAAAGGTCTTGAAACCAACCAAAGATGGTTTGAAACCACCAGAAACTTGCTCAAAACCCAAAGAAAGGTCTTGAAACCATCAAAAATTGGCCCATACCCACCAAAAAATGGTTTGAAACCATCAAAAAGTGATGTAAACCCATGAGAAGGCTCTTAAAACCATCAAAATATGGTCCAAGCCCAACAGAAAGGTCTTGAAGCCACCAAAGATGGTTTGAAACCACCAAAACTTGGCCTAAACCCATAAAAACTGGTTTGAAACCATCAAAAAAGAAAAGGTCCAAACGCAACAGGAAGGTCTTGAAACCACCAAAAATGGTTGGAAGCCATCAAAAATTGGCCCAAACCCAACAGTAAGTTCTTAAACCCACCAAAAATGGTTTGAAACCATCAAAAAAATGGTCAAACCTAACAGAAAGGTTTTAAAACCATCGAAAATCGGCCTACACCCACCAAAAATTGTTCTAAAGCACCAAAAATGGTTCAAGATAATCAAAATCTGGTCCAAACCCAACAGAAAGGTCTTGAAACCACCAAAGATGGTTTGAAATCATCAGAACTTGGTCCAAGCCCAACAGGAAGTTCTTAAACCCGCCAAAACCGGTTTGAAACCACCGAAGATGGTCCAAGCCCATCAAAAAGGTCTTGAAACCACCGAAGATGGTTTGAAACCACCAGAAAGGTCTTGAAACCATCAAAAATGGTTTGAAACCACCAAAGATGGTTTGAAATCACCAGAACTTGGTCCAAGCCCAACAGAAAGTTCTTAAACCCATCAAAGATGGTTTGAAGCCACGAAAACAGGCCTAAACCCACCAAAAACTCTTAGAAACCACCAAAGATGGTTTGAAACCATCAAAAAATAGTCCAAGCCGATTAGAAAGGAATTGAAACCGCCTAAGATGCGTTGAAACCACCAAAAACTGGCTTAAACCCACTAAAAACTGTTTGAAACCATCAAAAAATGGTCCAAACCCAACAGAAAGATCTTAAACCCACCACAGATGGTTTGAAACCATCAAAAAATGGTCCAAACCTAACAGAAAGGTCTTAAAACCGTCGAAATTTGGCCTACACCCACCAAAAAGCGTTTGAAACCATCAAAAATCGGTCCAAATCCAACAGAAAGGTCTTGAAACCATCAAAAATTGGCCTACACCCACCAGAAATGGTGTGAAACCATCAAAAACTGGCCTAAACCCTCCAAAAGTGTTTGAAACCACCAAAAAATGGTCCAGATGCGACAGAAAGGTCTTTGAAATCACCAAAGATGGTTTGAAACCACCAGAAATGGTTTGAAACCATCAACAAATGGTCCAAACCCAAGAGAAAGGTCTTGAAATCACCAGAAATGGTTTGAAACCATCAAAAATTGGCCTCAACCCACCAAAAAGTGTTTGAAACCATCCAAAAAGTGTCCATAAGCGACAGAAAGGTCTTTGAAATCACCAAAGATGGTTTGAAACCACCAAAACTTGGCCTAAACCCACAAAAACTGGTTTGAAACCATCAAAAAAAATGGTCCAGGCCCAACCAAAAGGTCTTGAAATCACCAGAAATGGTTTGGAACCACCAAAACTTGGTCCAAGCCCAACAGAAAGTTCTTAAACCCACCAAAAATGGTCCAAACCCAACGGAAAGGTCTTGAAACCACCAGAAATGGTTGGAAACCATCAAAAATTGGCCTAAACCCAACAGAAAGGTCTTGAAGCCACCAGAGATGGTTTGAAACCATCAAAAAATGGTCCAAACCCAACGGAAAGGTCTTGAAGCCACCAAAAATTGGCCGACACCCACCAAAAAATGGTTTGAAACCATCAAAAATTGTTCAAAATCATCAAAAATGGGTCCAAACCCAAGAGAAAGTTCTTGGAACCACCAAAGATGATTTGAAACCACCAGAAATTGGTCAAACCCCAAGAGAAAGGTCTTGGAAATGTGAAAAATCGGTCTAAACCCACCAAAACTGGTTTGAAACCACCCAAAAAATGGTCCAAACCCATGAGAAAGGTCTTGGAACCACCAGAGATGGTTTGGAACCACCAAAACTGGCTTGGAACCACCAGCGATGGTTTGGAACCACCAGAAACTGGCCTAAACCCACCAAAACCTGTTAGAAACCATCAAAAAATGGTCCAAACCCAAGAGAAAGGTCTTGGAACCACCAAAAATGGTTTGGAACCACCAGAGATGGTTTGGAACCACCCAAAACTGGTTTGAAACCACCCAAAAGAACGGTCCAAACCCAAGAGAAAGGTCTTGGAACCACCAAAACTGGTTTGGAGCCACCAAAACTGGTTTGGAACCACCAAAAATAGTTTGGAACCACCAAAAAATGGTCCAAACTCAAGACAAAGGTCTTAAAACCACCAGAGATGGTTTGGAACCACCCGAAACTGGTTTGGAACCACCCAAAAAATGGTCCAAACCCAAGAGAAAGGTCTTGGAACCACCAGCGATGGTTTGGAACCACCAAAATCCGGCCTAAAGCCACCGAAAACGGTTGGCAACCATCCCGAAGGACCGCGCCCCACCCGAAACTTCTCCAAACCCACCCGGAAGGTCCCGAACCCACCCGAAACCGCCTGGACCCCAAAGCCCGACCCCAAAATCCCCAAAAACCGACGGCGGAACCGACGGCGGAACCTCGGAACCGGCCCGGAAGCGCCGGAGGACGACGGCGAAAAGTCCCGGCGGCGACGGAATTCGGCGGCGCCGGCGGCGTCCGGGAGGATTTGGGGGGAATTTTTTGGGGGGAATTTGGGGGGATTTTGGGGCGTGGCGGCCGCCGCCCGTTTTATTAGAGAATAAAATTTGGGGAGTTTTCCAATCCTTTGGGGTTTTTGGGGGCGGCGGCACCGGAATCGGGGAGTCCTGGGGGAGGTTTGGGTGGAAATCGGGTGGGGTCGAGGTGACTTTGGGGTGGTTTGGGGGAAATTTTGGAATTTTGGGTGAAAAATTTGGGTTCTTGGGAGTGGTTTTGGGGAAATTCTGGACTTTTGGGTGAAAATTTGGGGTTCTTGGGATGGTTTGGACCCAAATTTGAGGTTCTTGGAGGAGGTTGGACCAAAATTGAGGTTCTTGGGATGGTTTTGATGAAAATTTGGGGTTCTTGGGGTGGTTTGGACCCAAATTTTGGGTTCTAAGAGGGGTTTATACCAAAATTGGAAGTTTTTGGGATGGTTTTGGTGAAAATTTAGGGTTCTTGGGGTGGTTTGGGGGAAATTTTGGAATTTTGGGTGAAAATTTGGGGCTCTTGGGGTAGTTTGGACCCAAATTTGAGGTTCTTGGAGGGGGTTGGACCAAAATTTGACGTTTTGGGGCGGTTTTGGCGAAACTTTGTGTTCTTGAGGTGGTTTGGACCCAAATTTGGGGTTCTTGGAGGGGTTTAGTCCAAAATTTGGTGGTTTGGGGCTGTTTTGGTGAAAATTTGGGGTTCTTGGGGTGGTTTGGACCAAAATTTGAAGTTCTTGGAGGAGATTGGTCCAAAATTTGGAGTTTTGAGGTGGTTTTGGTGAAACTTTGGGGTTCCTGGGGGTGTTTGGACCCAAATTTCAGGTTCTTGGAGGGGGTTGGACCCAAATTTGAGGTTCTTGGGGTGGTTTTGGTAAAATTTTGGAGGTTTGGGGTGGTTTGGACCCAAATTTGGGGTTCTAAGAGGGGTTTATACCAAAATTTGAAACTTCGGGGTGGTTTTGATGGAAATTTGGGGTTCTTGGAGGGGGTTGGACCCAAATTTGAGCTTCTTGGGATGGATTGGACCAAAATTTGGAAGTTTTGGGATGGCTTTGGTGAAAATTTAGGATTCTTGGGGTGATTTTTGATGGAACTTTGGAGTTTTGGGGTGGCTTTGGTGAAATTTTGGGGTTCCTGGGGCGATTTGGACGAAATTTTGGAGATCTGCGGTGGTTTTGAACAAAATCGGAGAATTTGGGGAAAATTTGGGGTTCTAAAGGTGATTTGGACCAAATTTTGAAGTTCTTGGAGGGGTTTATAACAAAATTTGATGTTTTGGGGCGGTTTTGGTAAAACTTTGGGGTTCCTGGGGTGGTTCAGACCCAAATTTGGGGTTCTTGGAGGAGTTTGGTCCAAAATCGGAAAATTTGGGATGGTTTTGGTGAAAATTTGGGGTTCCTGGGGTGGTTTGGATAAAACTTTGGAGGTTTGGGGTGGTTTTGAACAAAATTTGAGAATTTGAGGTGGGTTTGGGTGAAAATTTGGGGTTCTTGGGGTGCTTTGGACCAAAATTTGAAGTTCTTGGAGGGGTTTGGTCCAAAATTTGGTGGTTTGGGGCTGTTTCGGTGAAAATTTGGGGTTCTTGGGGTGGTTTGGACCCAAATTTGAGGTTCTTGGAGGAGTTTGGTCCAAAATTTGAAGTTTTGGGGTGGTTTTGGCGAAACTTTGTGTTCTTGGGGTGGTTTGGACCCAAATTTGGGGTTCCATGGATGGATTGGACCAAAATCTGGAAGTTTTGGGGTGGTTTGGAACAAAATCGGAACTTTTGGGGTGCTTTTGATGGAAATTTGGGGTTCTTGGGGTGGTTTTGATGAAATTTTGGGGTTCTTGGGGGTGGTTTTGGGGCAATTTTAGAATTTTGGGTGAAAATTTGGGGTTCTTGGGGTGGTTTGGACCCAAATTTGAGGTTCTTGGAGGAGGTTGGACCAAAATTTGGAGTTTTGGGATGGTTTTGGTAAAACTTTGTGTTTCTTGAGATGGTTTAGACCCAAATTTGGGGTTCTTGGGATGGATTGGACCAAAATTTGAAGTTTTGAGGTGGTTTTGGTGAAAATTTGGGGTTCCTGGGGTGGTTCAGACCCAAATTTGGGGTTCTTGAAGGAGTTTGGTCCATGATGGAAAAATTTGGGGCGGTTTTGGTAAAACTTTGGGGTTCCTGGGGTGGTTTTGATAAAATTTTGGGGTCTTGGGGTGGTTTGGAGCAAAATCGGAAGAATTGAGGTGGTTTTGGTGAAAATTGAGGGTTCTTGGGGTGGTTTTGGGGAAATTTTGGAATTTTTGGGTGAAAATTTGGGGTTCTTGGGGTGGTTTGGACCCAAAATTTGAGTTTCTTGGAGGAGGTTGGACCAAAATTTGATGTTTTGGGGCGGTTTTGGTGAAACTTTGGGGTTCCTGGGGTGGTTTGGACCCAAATTTGGGGTTCTTGGAGGGGTTTGGTATAAAATTGGGAAATTTGGGGTGGTTTTGGGTGAAAATTTGGGGTTCCATGGATGGATTGGACCAAAATGTGGAAGTTTTGGGGTGGTTTGGAGCAAAATCGGAACTTTTGGGGTGCTTGTGATGGAAATTTGGGGCTCTTGGGGTGGTTCGGACCAAAATTTGAAGTTCTTGGAGGAGTTTGGTCCAAAATTTGAAGTTTTGGGATGGTTTTGGTGAAAATTTGGGGTTCTTGAGGTGGTTTGGACCCAAATTTGGGGTTCTTGGGATGGATTGGACCAAAATTTGGAAGTTTTGGGAATGCTTTGGTGAAAATTTAGGATTCTTGGGGTGGTTTTGATGGAACTTTGGAGGTTTGGGGTGGTTTCGAACAAAATTTGAGAATTTGAGGTGGTTTGGGGGAAAATTTGGGGTTCTTGGGGTGCTTTGGACCAAAATTTGGGGTTCGTGGAGAGGATTGGACCAAAATTTGAAGTTTTGGGGTGGTTTTGGTGAAACTTTGGGGTTCCTGGGGTGGTTTGGATGGAAATTTGGGGTTCCTGGGGTGGTTTGGATGGAACTTTGGAGGTTTGGGGTGGTTTTGATGGAAATTTGGGGTTCCTGGGGTGGTTTGGACCCAAATTTGGGGTTCTTGGAGGAGTTTGGTCCACAATGGAAAAATTTGGGGCGGTTTTGGTAAAACTTTGGGGTTCCTGGGGTGGTTTTGATAAAATTTTGGGGTCTTGGGGTGGTTTGGAGCAAAATCGGAAGAATTGAGGTGGTTTTGGTGAAAATTTAGGGTTCTTGGGGTGGTTTGGGGGAAATTTTGGAATTTTGGGTGAAAATTTGGGGTTCTTGGGGTGGTTTGGACCCAAAATTTGAGTTTCTTGGAGGAGGTTGGACCAAAATTTGATGTTTTTGGGGCGGTTTTGATGAAACTTTGTGTTCCTGGGGTGGTTTGGACCCAAATTTGGGGTTCTTGGAGGGGTTCGGTATAAAATTGGAAAATTTGGGGGTGGTTTTGGGTGAAAATTTGGGGTTCCATGGATGGATTGGACCAAAATGTGGAAGTTTTGGGGTGGTTTGGAGCAAAATTGGAACTTTTGGGGTGCTTGTGATGGAAATTTGGGGCTCTTGGGGTGGTTCGGACCCAAATTTGAGGTTCTTGGAGGAGGTTGGACCAAAATTTGAAGTTTTGGGCTGGTTTTGGTGAAAATTTGGGGTTCCTGGGGTGGTTTGGAAGAAACTTTGGAGGTTTGGGGTGGTTTTGAACAAAATTTGAGGATTTGGGGTGGGTTTGATGAAAATTTGGGGTTCTTGGAGTGGTTTGGACCCAAATTTGAGGTTCTTAGAGGAGTTTATACCAAAATTTGATTGTTTGGGGTGGTTTTGGTGAAACTTTGGGGTTCTTGGGGTGGTTTTGGGGAAATTTTGGAATTTTGGGTGAAAATTTGGGGTTCTTGGGGTGGTTTGGACCCAAAATTTGAGGTTCTTGGAGGAGATTGGTCCAAAATTTGGAGTTTTGAAGTGGTTTTGGTGAAACTTTGGGGTTCCTGGGGGTGTTTGGACCCAAATTTCAGGTTCTTGGAGGAGGTTGGACCAAAATTTGGAGTTTTGGGATGGTTTTGGTAAAACTTTGTGTTTCTTGAGATGGTTTGGACCCAAATTTGGGGTTCTTGGGATGGATTGGACCAAAATTGAAGTTTTGAGGTGGTTTTGGTGAAAATTTGGGGTTCCTGGGGTGGTTCAGACCCAAATTTGGGGTTCTTGAAGGAGTTTGGTCCATGATGGAAAAATTTGGGGCGGTTTTGGTAAAACTTTGGGGTTCCTGGGGTGGTTTTGATAAAATTTTGGGGTCTTGGGGTGGTTTGGAGCAAAATCGGAAGAATTGAGGTGGTTTTGGTGAAAATTTAGGGTTCTTGGGGTGGTTTGGGGGAAATTTTGGAATTTTGGGTGAAAATTTGGGGTTCTTGGGGTGGTTTGGACCCAAAATTTGAGTTTCTTGGAGGAGGTTGGACCAAAATTTGATGTTTTGGGGCGGTTTTGATGAAACTTTGTGTTCCTGGGGTGGTTTGGACCCAAATTTGGGGTTCTTGGAGGGGTTCGGTATAAAATTGGAAAATTTGGGGTGGTTTTGGGTGAAAATTTGGGGTTCCATGGATGGATTGGACCAAAATGTGGAAGTTTTGGGGTGGTTTGGAGCAAAATTGGAACTTTTGGGGTGCTTGTGATGGAAATTTGGGGCTCTTGGGGTGGTTCGGACCCAAATTTGAGGTTCTTGGAGGAGGTTGGACCAAAATTTGAAGTTTTGGGCTGGTTTTGGTGAAAATTTGGGGTTCCTGGGGTGGTTTGGAAGAAACTTTGGAGGTTTGGGGTGGTTTTGAACAAAATTTGAGGATTTGGGGTGGGTTTGATGAAAATTTGGGGGTTCTTGGAGTGGTTTGGACCCAAATTTGAGGTTCTTAGAGGAGTTTATACCAAAATTTGATTGTTTGGGGTGGTTTTGGTGAAACTTTGGGGTTCTTGGGGTGGTTTTGGGGAAATTTTGGAATTTTGGGTGAAAATTTGGGGTTCTTGGGGTGGTTTGGACCCAAAATTTGAGGTTCTTGGAGGAGATTGGTCCAAAATTTGGAGTTTTGAAGTGGTTTTGGTGAAACTTTGGGGTTCCTGGGGGTGTTTGGACCCAAATTTCAGGTTCTTGGAGGGGGTTTGGACCCAAATTTGAGGTTCTTGGGGTGGTTTTGGTGAAATTTGGGAGGTTTGGGGTGGTTTGGACCCAAATTTGGGGTTCTAAGAGGGGTTTATACCAAAATTTGAAACTTCGGGGTGGTTTTGATGGAAATTTGGGGGTTCTTGAGGTGGTTTGGACCCAAATTTGAGCTTCTTGGGATGGATTGGACCAAAATTTGGAAGTTTTGGGATGGTTTTGGTGAAATTTTAGGATTCTTGGGGTGGTTTTGATGGAACTTTGGAGTTTTGGGGTGGTTTTGAACAAAATTTGAGAATTTGAGGTGGTTTGGGGGAAAATTTGGGGTTCTTGGGGTGCTTTGGACCAAAATTTGGGGTTCGTGGAGGGGGTTGGACCAAAATTTGAAGTTTTGGGATGGTTTTGGTGAAAATTTGGGGTTCTTGGGGTGGTTTTGATAAAATTTTGGGGTCTTGGGGTGATTTGGAGCAAAATCGGAAGAATTGAGGTGTTTTGGTGAAAATTGAGGGTTCTTGGGGGTGGTTTTGGGGAAATTTTGGGGTTCTTGGGGTGGTTTTGGGGAAATTTTGGAATTTTGGGTGAAAATTTGGGGTTCTTGGGGTGGTTTGGACCCAAAATTTGAGGTTCTTGGAGGAGGTTGCACCAAAATTTGGAGTTTTGAGGTGGTTTTGGTGAAACTTTGGGGTTCCGGGGGTGGTTTGGACCCAAATTTGGGGTTTTTGCAAAGGGTTGGACCAAAATTTGAAGGTTTGGGGGTTTTGACCTCAAAATCGATTTTAAATTTTTTAGAAAGCCGATTTAACTGTTCGGATGGATTTTAAACCAGAATCATCCAAAACTGGGATGGACTGGGCTGGACTGGGCTGGACTGGGATGAACTGGGATGAACTGGGATGAACTGGGAGTGACTGGGATGAACTGGGAGGGACTGGGATGGACTGGGATGAACTGGATGAACTGGGATGGACTGGGATGGACTGGGAGTGACTGGGATGGACTGGGATGGACTGGGATGAACTGGGAGTGACTGGGATGGACTGGGAGTGACTGGGATGAACTGGGATGGACTGGGATGGAACTGGGATGAAACTGGGATGAACTGGGATGAACTGGGAGTGACTGGGATGGACTGGGATGAACTGGGATGGACTGGGATGAACTGGGAGTAACTGGGATGAACTGGGATGAACTGGGATGGACTGGGATGGACTGGGATGAACTGGGATGGACTGGGATGAACTGGGATGAACTGGGATGAACTGGGAGTGACTGGGATGAACTGGGAGTGACTGGGATGAACTGGGAGGGACTGGGATGGACTGGGATGAACTGGGATGAACTGGGATGGACTGGGATGGACTGGGATGGACTGGGATGAACTGGGAGTGACTGGGATGGACTGGGAGTGACTGGGATGAACTGGGATGGACTGGGATGGAACTGGGATGAAACTGGGATGAACTGGGATGAACTGGGAGTGACTGGGATGGACTGGGATGGACTGGGATGGACTGGGAGGGACTGGGATGAACTGGGAGTAACTGGGATGAACTGGGATGAACTGGGATGGACTGGGATGGACTGGGATGAACTGGGATGGACTGGGATGAACTGGGAATGAACTGGGGATGAACTGGGATGAACTGGGATGGACTGGGATGAACTGGGAGGGACTGGGATGGACTGGGATGGACTGGGATGAACTGGGATGAACTGGGATGGACTGGGATGAACTGGGATGGACTGGGATGGACTGGGAGGGACTGGGAGTGACTGGGATGAACTGGGATGAACTGGGATGGACTGGGATGAACTGGGAGGGACTGGGATGGACTGGGATGGACTGGGATGAACTGGGATGAACTGGGATGGACTGGGATGGACTGGGAGGGACTGGGATGAACTGGGAGTAACTGGGATGAACTGGGATGAACTGGGATGGACTGGGATGGACTGGGAATGGACTGGGAGGAACTGGGATGAACTGGGATGAACTGGGATGGACTGGGAATGAACTGGGGATGAACTGGGAATGAACTGGGAATGAACTAGGATGAACTGGGATGGACTGGGATGAACTGGGAGTGAACTGGGATGAACTGGGAATGAACTGGGAGGGACTGGGATGAACTGGGATGGACTGGGATGAACTGGGAGTGACTGGGAATGAACTGGGATGAACTGGGATGGACTGGGATGGACTGGGATGGACTGGGATGAACTGGGATGGACTGGGATGGACTGGGATGGACTGGGATGAACTGGGATGAACTGGGATGGACTGGGAGGGACTGGGATGAACTGGGAGTAACTGGGATGAACTGGGATGAACTGGGATGAACTGGGATGAACTGGGAGGGACTGGGATGAACTGGGATGAACTGGGATGAACTGGGAGGGAACTGGGATGGACTGGGAGCCACGGGGGGGCGCCACCCCTTCCCGAGATGCCCCGCGGCCGCTGAGGGACGGGCGGAAGCGCTTTTTCCCGCCTCACCGAAAGGGGCGTGGCTTCCTCTCTTCCCACCAATCGGAGCCTGCTCTCCGTGTTCCCGGCGCTGATTGGCCATTCCCTCAGCGCTCAGCCAATCAGGACGCCAGGGGGGCGTGGTTTCGTGCAGCGGCGGGAATGGCGGCGGAGCTGAGCGCTGAGGCGGCGCGGGAGATCCGCCGTGAGTCGGGGCTGGGATGGCGCCGAGCGCGGTTTTAACGGCGCCGAAAAGGCTTTAACGGGGGCGGGAAGCGGCCACGGGCACCCTCAGAGCTCCGCGAGTCCCTCCCGCGCCGGAGCCTCCTCAGGCGGCCCCGCGGTCCCCTCAGGTTTCCCCCCCCTCAGGCCGCCATCGGCTCCAATTCCCCTCACGGGGCTCGAAATTTTTACCTCAGGGGTTTTAAACGCTCAGACCCCTTAGAGAGACTCAAATCCCCCTCACGGGGGTTTAAAGCTTCATTTTGGGGGGTTTTAAACCCTGAAACCCCTCACGAGGTTGAAATTTCCCCTCACGGGGTTTGAAATCTTCACCTCAGGGGTTTTAAGCGCTCAAACCCCTTAGAGAGACTCAAATTCCCCTCACGGGGGTTTAAAGCTTCACTTTGTGGGGTTTTAAACCCTCAATCCCCTCACAGGGACTCAATTTTTCCCTCACGAGGGTTTAAAGCTTCATTTCGGTGGATTTTGAACCCAAAATCCTGAGGGGAAATTTGAGTCCTGTGAGGGGTTTGAGGGTTTTAAACCCCACGAAGTGAAGATTTCAAACCCTCAAGCCCCTTTTTTAAGGTTTTTAAGCTTCATTTCGGTGGATTTTAAACCCTGAAACCCCTCACAAGAATTCAAATTCCCTCACGGGGGTTTAAAACTTTATTTTTTGGGGTTTTAAATCCTCAAACCCCTCACAGATTCAAATTCCCCCTCAGGATTTTGGGTTCAAATCCCCCCAGAGGTGCCCAAAATCCCCCCAAATTTTCCTTTATTTATTTTTCCCCCCCCCCCTCAGAAGAACAAATTCTTTTCCCGGGGCTCAAATTCCTCTCCCTTCAATTTTTCCCCTCAGAAAATCAAAAATCCCCCCAAAATTCTCCGTTTTTTCCTTCCAAAATTTCCCTTTTTCACCAAAAAAAAAATCCCTTTTTCCCCCAAAAATCCCTTTGTTTGCCCAAATTTTCCTTTTTTCCCAAAAAATCCCTTTTTTTCCCCCAAATTTTCCTTTTTTTCCTCAAATTTTCCTTTTTTTTTCCCCCCAAATTTTCCTTTTTTTCCTCCAATTTTCCTTTTTTCCCCTCAAATTTTCCCGTTTTCCCCCCGAAATTCTCTTTCTTCCCCCAAATTCTCCTTTTCCTCCCCCAAAATTCTCCTTTTCCTCCTAAAGAATTCTCTTTTTTCCTCCAGATTTTCCTTTTGGCCTGAAAAATTCTCCTTTTTCCCCAAAAATTCTCCTTTTTCCCCCAAAATTCTCCTTTTTTTTTTGCCAAAAATTCTCTTTTCCCCCCCCAATCTTCCCCCCCAAATTCTCCTTTTTTACCGAAAAAATTTCATTTTTCCCCCAAAATTCTCCTTTTTTTACCCAAAAATTCTCCTTTTTTTTGCAAAAATTCTCCTTTTTTACCAAAAAAAAATTAATTTTTTCCCCAAAATTCTCCTTTTTTGGCCAAAAATTCTCCTTTTTCCCCAAAATATTCTCCTTTTTCTTTCCAAAAATTCTCTTTTTTCCCTCCAATCTCCCCCCCAAAATTCTCCTTTTTTCCCCAAAAATTCTCCTTTTTTGCCCAAATTCTCCTTTTCCCTCCCAAAATTCTCCTCCTTGACCCCACAATTTGGCTTTTTTGGCCAAAATTCTCTTTTTTCCCCCCCAAATTCTCCTTTTCCTCACAAAAATCTCCTTTTTTAACCAAAAATTCTCCTTTTCCCCCCCAAATTCTCCTTTTGCCCCCAAAACTTTTCCTTTTTCCTCCCCAAATTTTCTTTTTTTTTTCCCAAAATTCTCCTTTTTCTCTAAAAAATTCTCCTTTTTTTGGCCAAAAAATTCTTTTTCTTCCCAAATTATTCTTATTTTTGGCCAAAAAATTTTCCTTTTTTCCTCCAGTTTTCTCCCCAAAATTCTGCTTTTTCCAACCCAAAATTCTCCTTTTTTTTTGCCAAAAAATTCTCCTTTTTCCCCCCCAGTTTTTCCCCTCAAAATTCTGCTTTTTCCCTAAAAAATTCTCCTTTTTTTTCCCCTCAAAAAAGATCAAATTCACCCCATTTTTAATCCCAGGGGAATCAAATTTCCTGAATTTTGGGAATTCCTTGGAATTTTGTTGGAATTATTTGGATTTTTCTGGGAATTCTTTGGGTTTTTGTAGGAATTTCCTGGATTTTTGTGGGAATTCCTTCTTTTTTGAGGAATTATTTGATTTTTGTGGGAATTCCTTGGATTTTTCTGGGAATTCCTGGATTTTTTTTTTAAATTTCTTAGATTTTTTAGAAATTCCTTTGATTTTTTGTGGGAATGCCTTGGATTTTTCTGGGAATTCCTGGATTTTTTTGGGGAATTTCTTGTATTTTTTAGGAATTCCTTGGATTTTTAGGAATTGTTTTGATTTTTATTGGAATTCCTGGCTTTTTCTGGGAATTCTTTGGAATTTTGTGGTAATTCCTTGGAATTTAGTGGGAATTCCTGGATTTTTGTCCGAATTCCTTGAATTTTTGTGGGAATTCCGTGGATTTTTGCGGGAATTCTTTTGAATTTTTAGGAATTCTTTGGATTTTTATGGGATTTTTTTGATTTTTTAGGAATTCCGTGGAATTTTTTGGGAGTTCTTTGGATTTTTGTGGGAATTCCTTGGATTTTTCTGGAATTCATTGGATTTTTTTTTTTATTATTATTTCTTGTATTTTTTAGGAATTCTTTCAATTTTTTAGGAATTATTTTGATTTTTGTTGGAATTCCTGGATTTTTGTCCAAATTCCTTGGATTTTTGTGGGAATTCCTTGGATTTTTTGGAAATACCTTGGATTTTTTTGGGAATTCTTTGGATTTTTGTGGGAATTCCCCAGATTTTTTTGGGAATTCCTTGGAAATTTTTGGGAATTCTTTGGATTTTTCTGGGAATTTCTTTGATTTTTTGGGGGGAATTCCTTGGATTTTTTTTGGGAATTCTTTCGATTTTTGTCAGAATTCCTTGGATTTTTCTGGGAATTCCTTGAATTTGTCTGGGAATCCTTTGGACTTTGGTAGAAATCCTTTGGAATTTCTGAGAATTCTTTGGACTTTTCAGGGAATTCTTTGGATTTTTTGTGGGACTTCTTTGATTTTTGTGGGAATTCCTTGGATCTTTAGGAATTCCTTGGATTTTTCTGGGAATTCTTTTGATTTTTTGGGGAATTCCTTGGATTTTTTAGGAATTCTTTGGATTTTTGCGGAAATCCTTTCGAGTTTGTGGGAATTCTTTGGATTTTTATTGGAATTCTTTGGATTTGCCGGGGATTCCCTTTCCGGCCTCATTCCCGATTTCCCTCCCTGGCCCCAGAGCTGGAGAAATCCAAGGAGAAGTTCCGGCGCCTGGGGCAGCCGGCGGAGGAGGCGGCGGCCTGCAACCGCCTCGGGGAGCTGCTGGCGGCAAACGGTGAGGGCAGCGGGGAGGGGGGGAAATGGGGAAACATGGGGATGGGAATGGGAATGGGGGAAAAATGGGAACAAAAATGGGGGAAAATGGGGAAAAAAATGGGAATAAAAATGGGAATAAAAATGGGAAATAATGGGGGAAAAATGGGGGAAAAATGGGAATGAAAATGGGGAAAATGGGGAAAAACTGGGAATGAAAATGGAAATGAAAATGGGGGGAAAATGGGAATGAAAATGGGAATAAATGGGAACAAAAATGGCGGGAAATGGGGAAAAAATGGGAATGAAAATGGAAATGAAAATGGGGGAAAATGGGGAAAAATGGGGGGAAAATGGGAATGAAAATGGGAATAATGGAAATGAAAATGGAGAAAAAAGGGGGGAAAAATGGGAATGAAAATGGGGGAAAATGGGAATGAAAATGGGAATAAATGGGAATAAAAATGGGGAAAAAAGGGGAAAAATGGGAATGAAAATGGAAATGAAAATGGGGGGAAATGGGGGAAAAATGGGAATGAAAATGGGGAAAAAATGGGGGAAAAATGGGAATGAAAATGGGGAAAATGGAAATGAAAATGGAGAAAAAAGGGGGGGAAAAGGGGAAAAATGGGAATGAAAATGGGGAAAAAATGGGGGAAAATGGGGAAAATGGGGAAAAAATGGGAATGAAAATGGAAATGAAAATGGGGAAAAATGGGGGGAAAATGGGGAAAAATGGGGGAAAATGGGAATGAAAATGGGAATGGAAATGGGGGGAAAATGGGAATGAAAATGGGAATAAATGGGAATGAAAATGGGGAAAAAAGGGAATGAAAATGGAAATGAAAATGGGGGAAAATGGGGAAAAATGGGGGGAAATGGGAATGAAAATGGGGAAAAATGGGAATGAAAATGGGGAAAAATGGGGGGAAAATGGGGAAAAGGGGGGAAAATGGGAATGGAAATGGGAATGGAAATGGGGGGAAATGGGGATGAAAATGGAAATGAAAATGGGGAAAAAGGGGAAAAACTGGGAATGAAAATGGAAATGGAAATGGGGGGAAAATGGGAATGAAAATGGGAATAAATGGGAACAAAAATGGGGGGAAATGGGGAAAAATGGGAATGAAAATGGAAATGAAAATGGGGGAAAATGGGGAAAAATGGGGGGAAAATGGGAATGAAAATGGGAATAATGGAAATGAAAATGGAGAAAAAAGGGGAAAAATGGGAATGAAAAATGGGGGAAAATGGGAATGAAAATGGGGAAAAATGGGAATGAAAATGGGGAAAATGGGGAAAAAATGGGAATGAAAATGGAAATGAAAATGGGGGAAAATGGGGGAAAAATGGGGGGGAAATGGGGGAAAATGGGGGAAAAATGGGAATGAAAATGGGAATAAATGGGAACGAAAATGGGGAAAAATGGGAATGAAAATGGAAATGAAAATGGGGGAAAATGGGGAAAAATGGGGGGAAAATGGGAATGGAAATGGGAATGGAAATGGGGGGAAAATGGGAATGAAAATGGGAATAAATGGGAATAAAAATGGGGAAAAAAGGGGAAAAAATGGGGATGAAAATGGAAATGAAAATGGGGAAAAATGGGAATGAAAATGGGGATAAAAGGGGGAAAATGGGGAAAAATGAGGAAAATGGGAATGAAAATGGGGAAAAAATGGGGGAAAATGGGGAAAATGGGAATGAAAATGGAAATGAAAATGGGGGAAAATGGGGAAAAATGGGGGGAAAATGGGAATGAAAATGGGAATGAAAATGGGAATGAAAATGGGGGGAAATGGGGGAAAAATGGGCATGAAAATGGGGAAAAAATGGGGAAAAAAGGGGGGGAAATGGGGAAAAATGGGGGAAAATGGGAATAAAATGGGGGAAAATGGGGAAAAAATGGGGAAAATGGGGAAAAATGGGGAAAATGGGAATGAAAATGGGAATAAATGGGGGAAAAATGGGGAAAAATGGGAATAAAAATGAGAAAAAATGGGGAAAATGGAAAAATGAGAAAAATGGGGGAAAATGGGGAAAAAGGGGAAAAAATGGGAAAATAATGGGAGAGAAAATGGGGAAAAATGAGGAAAATGGGAATAAAAATGGAAACTAATGGGAGAAAAGGTGAAAAAATAGGAAAAACGATGGAGAAATAATGAGAAAAATGGGGAAAAATGGGAAAAAAGGGGAAAAATGGAGGAAATGGAAAAAATGGGGAAATAATGGGGAAAATGGGAAAAAAGGGAACAAAATGGGGGGAAATGGGAAAAAAAGGAGAAAAGTGGGGAAAAATGTTGAAAGTGGGAAAAAAGGGAAAAATGGGAAAGAAAGGGAATAAAATGGAAAAAAGTGGGAAAAAAATAGGAGGAAAGGGGAAAAATGGGGGGAAAAGGGGAAAATGGGAGAAATGAGGAAAAAATGGAAAAACAGGGAAAGTGGGGAAAAAGGGCGAAATGGGAAAAATTAGAAAAATGGGGGAAAGCAGGAAAAAGGTTCCCCCCACGAAAAGGGGGGAAAAATGGGAATAAAAATGGGGAAAAAAGCAGGAAAAAATGGGAGAAAAGGGGAAAAAATGGGGGGAAATGGGGAAAAAAAGGGTAAAACTTGGGAAAAAATGGAGGAAAAATGGGAAAAAAAAGAAAAAAAACGGGAAAAAAGGGAAGGGAATGGGACTGGAGAAGTGGGAATGGGACTGGGATTGGGATTTTGGGGATCCGGGATTGGATTTGGGGGGAGCGGGAGTGGAAAACTCTGGAATGTTCCGGGCATTCCCGGCCCTGCTGCCGTCTGCGTCGTTCTCGCTGCCACATTCCCACCATTCCCACATTCCCACATTCCCACATTCCCACCATTCCCACGTCCCCACCATTCCCACATTCCCACCATTCCCACATTCCCACATTCCCACCATTCCCACATCCCCACCATTCCCACATTCCCCCATTCCCACATTCCCACCATTCCCACCATTCCCCACATTCCCACATTCCCACATTCCCACATTCCCACCTTCCCACCATTCCCACCATTCCCACATTCCCCCATTCCCACCATTCCCACATTCCCCCATTCCCACCATTCCCCACCATTCCCACATTCCCCCATTCCCACCATTCCCACCATTCCCACCATTCCCACCATTCCCACCATTCCCACCATTCCCACATTCCCACCATTCCCACATTCCCACATTCCCACCATTCCCACATCCCCACCATTCCCACATTCCCACATTCCCACATTCCCACATTCCCACCTTCCCACCATTTCCCACCATTCCCACATTCCCACCATTCCCACCATTCCCACATTCCCACCATTCCCACATTCCCACATTCCCACCATTCCCACATTCCCACCATCCCACCATCCCCACATTCCCACATTCCCACATTCCCACATTCCCACCATTCCCACATTCCCACATTCCCACATTCCCACCATTCCCACATTCCCACATTCCCACCATTCCCACCATTCCCACCATTCCCACATTCCCACCATTCCCACATTCCCACATTCCCACCATTCCCACCATTCCCACCATTCCCACATTCCCACCATTCCCACATTCCCACCATTCCCACATTCCCACCATTCCCACCATTCCCACATTCCCACCATTCCCACATTCCCACATTCCCACCATTCCCACATTCCCACATTCCCACATTCCCACATTCCCACCATTCCCACCATTCCCACATTCCCACATTCCCACATTCCCACATTCCCACCATTCCCACCATTCCCACATTCCCACATTCCCACCATTCCCACCATTCCCACATCCCCACCATTCCCACATTCCCACATTCCCACCATTCCCACATTCCCACCATCCCCACCATTCCCACCATTCCCACCATCCCCACCATTCCCACATTCCCACCATTCCCAGCATTGCCATCACTCTCACCATTCCCATTTTTCCCGTTATTCCCATTCTCATTTTTCCATTCCCACCATTCTCATTATTCCCATTATTCCCATTATTCCCATTATTCCCATTATTCCCATTTTTCCCATTCCCACCATTCCCACCATTCCAATTTTCCCCATTTTTCCCACCGTTCCCATTATTCCCTTTATTCCTACTTTTCCCATTTTCCCCATCTTTCCCATTGTTCCCATTCCCATCATTCCCCCTTTTCCCCCTTTTCCCCCTTTTCCTCCTTTTCCCCATTATTCCCCATTATTCCCCATTATTCCCATTCCCACATTCCCATTTCTCCTACATTCCCACATTCCCACCATTCCCATTATTCTCATTTTCTCATCATTCCCACATTCCCACCATTCCCATTTTTCCCATTCCCGTTATTCCCACCATCCCCACCATTCCCATCTTTTCCGTTATTCCCATTTTTCCCATTCCCATCCCATTCCCATTCCCATTTCTCCCACCATTGCCATCATTCCCATTCCCACATTCCCACCATTCCCGTTATTTCCACCATTCCCATTATTCCCCTCATTTGCATTTCTCCCACCATTCCCACATTCCCACCATTCCCACCATTCCCACCATTCCCACCATTCCCACCATTCCCACCATTCCCACCATTCCCATTTCCCATTTTTCCCATTCCCATCCCATTCCCACTACTCCCACCATTCCCATCATTCCCATTCCCACCATTCCCACCATTCCCACCATTCCCATTATTCCCATTATTCCCATTATTCCCATTATTCCCATTATTCTCATTCCCATCCCAATCCCATTCCCATCATTCCCGTTTCTCCCATTATTCCCATTCCCATTTTCCCATTCCCACCATTCCCACATTCCCACCATTCCCACATTCCCACCATTCCCACCATTCCCACCATTCCCACCATTCCCACCATTCCCACCATTCCCACCATTCCCACCATTCCCATCTTTCCCATTTCCCCCCATTGTTCCAGTCCCATCCCAATTCCATTCCCACATTCCCACTTTTCCCATTTGCTCACCATTCCCACCATTCCCACCATTCCCATTATCCCCATTCCCATCCCAATTCCATTCCCACTCCCATCATTCTCACATTCCCACATTCCCATCTTTTCCATCTTTCCCATTATTCCACCATTCCCATTATTCCCATCATTTGCATTTTTCCCACCATTCCCACCGTTCCCATCATTCCTATTTCCCATTTTTCCCATTCCCATT
>JAJNNQ010000206.1:0-211215 GCA_027886175.1 Phylloscopus collybita | reverse complement strand
CCCCAATGTCCCCAAATGTCCCCAATGACCCCAATGTCCCCAATCCCCTCAGCCCCATTGTCCCCATTGACCCCATTGACCCCCAATGTCCCCACAATGTCCCCAAATGTCCCCAACGTCCCCAATGACCCCAACGTCCCCAGTGTCCCCAAATGTCCCAAATGTCCCCAAATGTCCCCAATGTCCCCATTGTCCTCAATGTCCCCAAATGTCCCCAATGTCCCCATTGTCCTCAATGTCCCCTCAGTGTCCCCAATGTCCCCAATCCCCCCAATGTCCCAAATGTCCCCATTGTCCCAATGTCCCCAATGTCCCCCCAATGTCCCAACTGTCCCCAATGTCCCCAGTGTCCCCAACTGTCCCCAATGTCCCCAGTGTCCCCAAATGTCCCCATTGTCCCAATGTCCCCAATGTCCCCAATGTCCCCGCTGTCCCCAGGGGTGTGGACCTGGTGGTGGAGGTGGCCCATCCCTGCGTGGCCCAGGAGCACGGCGAGGACATCCTGAGACACGCCGACTTCATGGTGACACTCGGGGACATCGGGGACATCGGGGAGGGGCCAGCAGGGCCGGGCTCACCCACCCAGTGTCCCCCAGTGTCCCCAATGTCCTCACAGTGTCCCCCATCCTGCCCGTTGTCCCCATGGTCACCAATGTCCCTGATGTCCCCAACTCCCCCAGTGTCCCCAATGCCATCCATTGTCCCCAGTGTCCCCAATGTCCTAATGTCCCCACTCATGTCCCCACGGATGTCCCCAATCCCCCAATGTCCTCATTGCCCCCGATGTCCCCAATGTCCCCCCAATGTCCCCCGTGTCCCCAATGTCCCCTCTGATGTCCCCAATGTCCCCAATCCCCACAATGTCCCCACTGATGTCCCCATGTCCCTGATGTCTGTGATGTCCCCAATGTCCCCAATCCCCGCTGATGTCCCCGTGTCCCCAATGTCCCCCACTGTCTCCAATGGCCCGGATGTCCCCGTGCCCCCCACGATGTCCTGATGTCCCCATGTCCCTGATGTCCCCAATCCCCGCTGGTGTCCCCATTGTCCCCGTGTCCCCCTCAATGTCCCTGATGTCCCTGATGTCCCCATGTCCCACTGATGTCCCCAATGTCCCTGATGTCCCCACTGATGTCCCCAATGTCCCCACTGTCCCCAATGTCCCTGATGTCCCCAATGTCCCCTGATGTCCCTGATGTCCCCGATGTCCCACTGATGTCCCCAATGTCCCCATGTCCCCAGTGTCCCTGATGTCCCCATGTCCCTGCCGAAGTCCCCAATGTCCCCAATGTCCCCAATGTCCCCACTGTCCCCAATGTCCCCACTGTCCCCAATGTCCCCACTGTCCCTGCTGATGTCCCCGTGTCCCCATGTCCCTGATGTCCCACTGATGTCCCCAATGTCCCCAATGTCCCTGATGTCCCACTGATATCCCCAATGTCCCCAATGTCCCCAATGTCCCCAATGTCCCTGATGTCCCTGATGTCCCCAATGTCCCCAGCTGGGCTCCCCCTCAGCCCTGGCTGACCCCCGGCACCGAGCGGTGATGTCCTCCCTGATGTCCCCATGCCCTGATGTCCCCACTGATGTCCCCAATGTCCCTGATGTCCCCGTGTCCCCAATGTCCCCACTGTCCCCTGATGTCCCCAATGTCCCCCCTGTCCCCAGCTGGGCTCCCCCTCGGCCCTGGCTGACCCCGGCACCGAGCGGCGGCTCCGGGAGGCGGCGGCGCGCGGGGGCCACACCCCTGTACGTGCCCCGGGGGGCGCTGTGGGGCTGCGAGGACATCGCCAGGATGGACAGCGCGGGGGACACTGCAGGTGACACCCCTGGGGACACTGCTGGGGACACTGGGGACACTGGGGACATTGGGGACATCGCCAGGATGGACAGTGCAGGGACACTGCAGGTGACATTGGGGACACTGCAGGTGACACTGGGGACACTGCTGGGGACACTGGGGACATTGGGGATAATGGGGACATTGGGGACATCACATGGATGGACAGCACAGGTCCAAACCCTCTATCCCCAGTGTGTCCCCTGGCTGTCCCCAGTGACCTCTGGCTGTCCCCTCACTGTCCCCCTGACTGTCCCCTCACTGTCCCCTGACCATCCCTGGTGTCCCCTGGCTGTCCCCTGACTGTTCCCTGGCTGTCCCTGGTGTCCCCTGGCTGTCCCCAGTGTCCCCTTGGTGTCCCCCTGGTGTCCCCTGACCATCCCTGGTGTCCCCTCACTGTCCCCTGACCATCCCCTGCCTGTCCCCTGTGTCCCCTGACCATCCCTGGTGTCCCCTCACTGTCCCCTGACCATCCCCTGCCTGTCCCCTGTGTCCCCTGACCATCCCTGGTGTCCCCTCACTGTCCCTGGTGTCCCCTCACTGTCCCCTGACCATCCCTGTGTCCCCTGACCATCCCTGGTGTCCCCTGTGTCCCCTGACCATCCCCTGTGTCCCCTCACTGTCCCCTCACTGTCCCCTGACCATCCCTGGTGTCCCCTCACTGTCCCCTGTGTCCCCTGACCATCCCCGGTGTCCCCGGTGTCCCCTCACTGTCCCCCTGACTGTCCCCTGACCATCCCTGGCTGTCCCCTCACTGTCCCCTGGCTGTCCTCTGACCATCCCTGGTGTCCCCTGGTGTCCCCTCACTGTCCCCTGGCTGTCCCCTGGTGTCCCCTGACCATCCCCGGTGTCCCCTCACTGTCCCCTGGCTGTCCCCATACCATCCCTGGTGTCCCCTCACTGTCCCCTGTGTCCCCTGACCATCCCCGGTGTCCCCTCACTGTCCCCTGGCTGTCCCCATACCATCCCTGGTGTCCCCTCACTGTCCCCTGTGTCCCCTGACCATCCCCGGTGTCCCCCGGTGTCCCCTGACCATCCCTGGTGTCCCCTGTGTCCCCTGGCTGTCCCCTGACCATCCCTGGTGTCCCCTCACTGTCCCCTGGTGTCCCCTCACTGTCCCCTGACCATCCCCTGTGTCCCCTCACTGTCCCCTCACTGTCCCCTGACCCATTCCCCGGTGTCCCCTGACCATCCCCGGTGTCCCCTCACTGTCCCCTGTGTCCCCTCACTGTCCCCTGACCATCCCCGGTGTCCCCCTGACCATCCCCGGTGTCCCCCGGTGTCCGGCAGGCGCTGAAGGTGACGATGACCAAGGCGCCGGGCAGTTTCCGGCCGCAGGGGTGGCTGCGGGAGCGCCTGGCGGCGGCGGTGGCCTCGGGGACACGGACGGTGCTGTACGAGGGGCCCCTGCGGCCGCTCTGCCCCCTGGCCCCCAGCAACGTCAACAGCATGGCGGCCGCTGCCATGGCCGCGCCCCGGCTGGGCTTCGACGGGGTCACCGCCTGTCTGGTGGCTGATCCCAGGTGTGTCACCTGTCACCTGTGTGTCACCTGTCACCTGTGTTACCTGTGTGTCACCTGTGTGATCTGTGTTACCTGTGTGATCTGTGTTACCTGTATCACCTGTGTGCCACCTGTGTGAGCTGTGTTACCTGTGTCACCTGTCTGTGTCACCTGGGCTTCGACGGGGTCACTGCCTGTCTGGTGGCTGATCCCAGGTGTGTCACCTGTCACCTGTGTTACCTGTCACCTGTGTTACCTGTGTGTCACCTGTGTGATCTGTGTTACCTGTGTGATCTGTGTTACCTGTGTCACCTGTCACCTGTGTGTGTCACCTGTGTGATCTGTGTTACCTGTGTGATCTGTGTTACCTGTATCACCCTGTGTCACCTGTGTGTCACCTGTCACCTGTGTGATCTGTGTTACCTGTCACCTGTGTCACCTGTGTGTCACCTGTCACCTGTGTCACCTGTGTGTCACCTGTCACCTGTGTCACCTGTCACCTGTGTGTCACCTGTGTGTCACCTGTCACCTGTGTTACCTGTCACCTGTGTGATCTGTGTTACCTGTATCACCTGTGTGCCACCTGTGTTACTTGTGTGAGCTGTGTGTGTCACCTGTGTGATGTGTCACCTGTGTGTCACCTATATTACCTGTCTGTCTCAACTGTGTGATCTGTGTCACCTGTCACCTGTGTTACCTGTGTATCAGCTGTGTCACCTGTCACCTGTCTCACCTGTGCTCTGTACGAGGGGCCCCTGCGGCCGCTCTGCCCCCTGGCCCCCAGCAACGTCAACAGCATGGCGGCCGCTGCCATGGCCGCGCCCCGGCTGGGGCTTCGACGGGGTCACTGCGTGCCTGGTGGCTGATCCCAGGTGTGTCACCTGTCACCTGTGTGTCACCTGTGTGTCACCTGTCACCTGTGTGATCTGTGTGATCTGTGTGTCACCTGTGTCACCTGTCTGTGTCACCTGGGCTTCGACGGGGTCACTGCGTGTCTGGTGGCCGATCCCAGGTGTGTCACCTGTCACCTGTGTCACCTGTGTGATCTGTGTTACCTGTATCACCTGTGTGCCACCTGTGTGAGCTGTGTGTCACCTGTGTCACCTGTCTGTGTCACCTGGGGCTTCGATGGGGGTCACCGCCTGTCTGGTGGCTGATCCCAGGTGTGTCACCTGTCACCTGTGTTACCTGCGTGTCACCTGTCACCTGTGTGTGTCACCTGTCACCTGTGTCACCTGTCACCTGTGTGTCACCTGTGTGTCACCTGTCACCTGTGTGTGTCACCTGTCACCTGTGTTACCTGTGTGTCACCTGTCACCTGTGCGATGTGTGTTACCTGTCTCACCTGTGTGATCTGTGTCACCTGTGTTACCTGTGTGTCACCTGTCACCTGTGTCACCTGTGTGTGTTACCTGGGCTTCGACGGGGTCACCGCCTGCCTGGTGGCCGACCCCAGGTGTGTCACCTGTCACCTGTGTGTGTCACCTGTGTGATCTGTGTTACCTGTGTCACCTGTGTGAGCTGTGTGTGTCACCTGTCACCTGTGTCACCTGTGTGATCTGTGTTACCTGTGTCATCTGTGTCACCTGTCTGTGTCACCTGGGCATCGATGGGGTCACCACCTGCCTGGTGGCTGACCCCAGGTGTGTCACCTGTGTGACACCTGTGTGCTACCTGCGTGTGTCACCTGTCACCTGTGTCACCTGTGTGATCTATGTGATCTGTGTTACCTGTGTCACCTGTCACCTGTGTGAGCTGTGTTACCTGTGTGTGTCACCTGTCTGTGTCACCTGGGCTTCGACGGGGCCACCGCCTGCCTGGTGGCCGACCCCAGGTGTGTCACCTGTGTCACCTGTGTGATCTGTGTGTGTCACCTGCGTGTCACCTCTATCACCTGTGTGTCTCACCTGTGTTACCCGTGTGTCACCTGTCATCTGTGCCACCTGTGTGATCTGTGTCACCTGTGTGTCACCTCTGCGACCTGTGTCACCTGCGTCACTTGTGTGTGGCAGCTGTGTGTGACCCCCTGTGTCACCCGGCGGTGTCACCTGAGTGTCACCAGCAGCTGTCCATTGTCCCCGCACTGTCCCCGCAGTGTCCCCTCGCTGTCCCCTCAGTGTCACCCCCCCCGTGTCCCCCCGTGTCCCCTCAGTCTCCTCGCTGTCCCCTCAGTGTCACCCCCCCCCGTGTCCCCCCGTGTCCCCTCAGTCCTCCTCGCTGTCCCCTCAGTGCCACCCCCCGTGTCCCCCCCGTGTCCCCCCCGTGTGCCCCCCGTGTCCCCCCCGTGTCCCCCCCGTGTCCCCGCAGTGTCCCCTCGCTGTCCCCTCACTGTCCCCCCCGTGTCCCCTCGCTGTCCCCTCACTGTCCCCTCACTGTCCCCCCCCCGTGTCCCCTCGCTGTCCCCTCAGTGCCACCCCCCGTGTCCCCCCCGTGTCCCCGCATTGTCCCCTCAGTGTCCCCAATGTCCCCTCGCTGTCCCCTCAGTGCCACCCCCCGTGTCCCCCCCGTGTCCCCGCAGTGTCCCCGACTGTCACATCATCGAGGTGCAGGTGCGGGCGGTGCCCGAGGGCGGCCGCGCCCTGACCGTCACCAGCAGCCGCCGCAACCCCGCGGGGGCCGGCGACGTCACCGGCAGCGCCACCCGCCACAGCTTCTGGAGCAGCGTCCTCGGTGCGTCACCCGTGTCACCTCTGGTGCCACCCGTGTCACCTCTGCTGTCACCTGTGTCACCTGCGGTGTCACCTGTCCCCCCCTCAGCGCCCCCTCCTCGCTCACTCTGTCGCCTCCCCCGCAGCCTGCACCGGCCACGGCGGCTGCGTCAAGCTCTGCTGAGCTCTGCAACGCTGGAGACGCCTTCGGGGACATCGTGGGGGACGCTTTGGGGACATCTTCGGGGACATTTTTTTGGGGACAATAAAACGCTGCCCCGGGCTCGGCGGTGCTGGCGCCCTTCTTGTGATGGCGGCGGGAGAGGGGGCGTGAGCTGATTGGTGGAAACGCCGCGCGGGGCGCGACGGGAGGAAGGGCGCTCGACGCTGATTGGTGTACGCGGGGCGCAAAGTACTCTGGGAAGAAGGTCGAAGCGCTGATTGGTTAGTGCTCAGCGCGAGGCGCGACGGGAAGAAGGTCGGCGCGCTCTGATTGGCCGGCGCAGTGCGGGGCACGACGGGAGTTGTAGTTGCGGCCTGAGGGGGCAGCGGCCGCCATGGCCCCGGAGGAGGAGCGGGGGTGAGGAGGGGGAGGGCGGGGCCGGATTTTGGGGGGTCCTGGGGGGGCTTGGGGGGGCTTGGGGGGGGCCAGGAAGGGCTCGGGGGGGTTTTGGGGGGGGCCAGGAGGGGTTTTTTTGGGGGAGGGGGGGAGGGAGGCGAAGGCCGCGCCGAGGGCCCGTGAGGGGGGAAGGGCTGGGTAGGCCTGGGGGGGGGGGGGGGAATTTGGGGAGGGGTCTCTGGGGGGTTTGAGGGAATTTGGGGAGGGGTCTTGTGGAAGGATTTGGGGGTTCTGGAGGGATTTTTAGGGGGGGCAGGGTGGTCTGGGGGTTCTGAGGAGGGGGGAATTTGGGGGGTGCCGGGGAATTTGGGGGGGGTCCTGGGGGTCTCTGGGAGGGGTTTGGGGGGGCGATTCGGGGGATTGTGGGGGGTCCTGGGTGACTTTGGGGGGGTGGCAAGAATTTGGGGGGTCCTGGAGTAACTTTTGGGGGTGGCAAGAATTTGGGGAGGGGTCATGAGGGGGATTTGGGGGAATTTGGGGGGAATTTGGGGTGAAATTTGGGGGTCCTGGGGGGGTTTAGGGGGGAATTGGAGGGAATTTTTGGGTGGAATTTGAGAAATTTTGGGGTGGAATTAAAGGAATTTTGTGCGAAATCGGAGGAATTTTGTGCGAAATTGGAGAGAAATTGGGGGGAGAATTTGGGGGTCCTGGGGGGGGAGGGGGGGGGGTTGGGCAGAATTTGAGGGAATTTTGTGCAAAATTGGAGGAATTTTGTCTGAAATTTGAGGAATTTTGGGGTGAAATTGGAGGAATTTTGTCCAAATTGGAGGGAATTTTGGGTGAAATTGAGGAAGATTTTGGGTGAAATTGAAGAAATTTTGGGTGAAATTGGAGGAATTTTGGTGAAATTGAGGGAATTTTGGGTGAAATTGAGTGAATTTTGTCCCAAATCGGAGGAATTTTGTCTGAAATTGGAGGAATTTTGTCCGAAATCGGAGGAATTTTGTCTGAAATCGGAGGAATTTTGGGTGAAATTGGAGGAATTTTGTGTAAAATTGAGTGTAATTTTGTCCGGAATCGGAGGAATTTTGGGTGAAATTGGAGGAATTTTGTCCAAAATTGGAGGAATTTTGGGTGAAATTGGAGGAATTTGGGTGAAATTGGAGGAATTTTGTCCGAAATCGGAGGAATTTTGGGTGAAATTGGAGGAATTTTGTCCGGAATCGGAGGAATTTTGGGGTGAAATTGGAGGAATTTTGTCCGAAATCGGAGGAATTTTGGGTGAAATCGGAGGAATTTTGTCTGAAATCGGAGGAATTTTGGGTGAAATTGGAGGAATTTTGTGTAAAATTGAGTGAATTTTGTCCGGAATCGGAGGAATTTTGGGTGAAATTGGAGGAATTTTGTCCAAAATTGGAGGAATTTTGGGTGAAATTGGAGGAATTTTGGGTGAAATTGGAGGAATTTTGTCCGGAATCGGAGGAATTTTTGGTGGGAATTGGAGGGAATTTTTGGGTGAAATTGAAGAAATTTTATCCGAAATTGGAGGAATTTTGGGTGAAGTTGGAGAAATTTTGGGTGAAATTGAGGGAATTTTGGGTGAAATCGGAGGAATTTTGTGCGAAATTGTGTGAATTTTGTCCGGAACCGGAGGAATTTTGGGGGAAATCGCAGCAATTTTCGGGCTCTGACTCGGCCCCCTCCCCTCCCCCTGTCCCCGGCCCAGCCCCCCCCTCGGGCCCGGAGCTGGGGGGGGGTCCCGGGGGTCCCGGCCGGGCTGTACCACGAGCGGCAGCGCCTGGAGCTCTGCGCCCTGCACGCCCTCAACAACCTCCTGCAGCAGCCCTGGCTCAGCAAGGCCGCTGCCGACGGCATCTGCCAGCGGTGAGACCCCAGACCCAATTCCCCCGGGGCTGGGGGGGGCCGGGGGGGGGCTCTGGGGTTTGGGGAGGGGTCTGGGGGGTCTTGGAGGGTGGGGAAAGGGGCTGGGAAAGGCTTCTGGGATTTGGGGAGGGGTCTGGGGGGGTTGGGGAGGGGTCTGGGGGGTCTCGGAGGGGGTTTCATGAGTTTGGGGAGGGGTCTGGGGGGGGTTCCTGAATTTGGGGAAGGGGCTGAGGAGCGGGGACGGGGCTGGGAGAGGGTTTTGGAATTTGGGGAGGGATCTGGGGGGTCTTGGAGGGGCGTTCTTGGATTTGGGGAGGGGTCCTGGGGGGGTCCTGAGTTTGGGGAGGGGTCTTGAGGGGTTTTCTGAAATTGGGGAGGGGTCTGGGGGGTCTCGGAGGGGGGATTCTTGAATTTGGGGAGGGGTCTGGGGGGGGGTTCCTGAAATTGGGGAGGGGTCTGGGGGGGTTGGGGACGGGGTTTGTGAATTTGGGGAGGGGTCTCAGGGGCGTTCTTGAATTTGGGGAGGGGTCTTGAGGGGTTTTCTGAAATTGGGGAGAGGTCTGGAGGGTCTTGGAGGGCGTTTCTTGAATTTGGGGAGGGGTCTCAGGGGGTTTCCTGAATTTGGGGAGGGGTCTTGAGGGGTTTTCTGAAATTGGGGAGGGGTCTGGGGAGTCTTGGAGGGGGTTTCTTGGATTTGGGGAGGGGTCTCAGGGGGGTTCCTGAATTTGGGGAGGGGTCTGGGGGGTCTCGAAGGGAGGTTTGTAAATTTGAGGAGGGGTCTCAGGGGCGTTCCTGATTTGGGGAGGGGTCTCAGGGGGGTTTGGGGGTTCTGGGATGGGATTTGGGAGGTCCCGGGGGGGTCCCTGAATTTGGGGAGGGGGCTCAGAGGGGTTTCCTGAGTTGGGGAGGGGTCTCAGGGTGTCTGGGGTTAATTTGGGGAGGGGTCTCAGGGTTAATTTGGGTCTGGGGTCTCAGGGGGGGTTGGGGGTTAATTTAGGTCTGGGGTCTGGGGTTAATTAATTAATTTGGGTCTGGGGTCCAGGGTTAATTAATTAATTGATTTGGGTCTGGGGTCCGGGGTTAATTAATGTATTTGGGTCTGGGGTCTTGGGGGGAGTTGGGGGTTAATTTGGGTCTGGGGTCCGGGGTTAATTAATGAATTCATTAACCAATTTGGGTCTGGGTTCCGGGGTTAATTAATGAACTAATTAACCAATTTGGGTCTGGGGTCGGGGGTTAATTAATGAATTCATTAACTGATTTGGGTCTGGGGTCCGGGGTTAATTAATGAATGGATTTGGGTCTGGGGTCCGGGGTTAATTAATGAATTCATTAACTAATTTGGGTCTGGGTTCCGGGGTTAATTAATGAATGTATTTGGGTCTGGGGTCGGGGATTAATTAATGAACTAATTAACTAATTTGGGTCTGGGGTCCGGGGTTAATTAATGAACTCATTAACCAATTTGGGTCTGGGGTCCCCAGGCTGGCCCCGCGGGCCTGGCCCAACCCCCACCGCAGCCCCTGGGCACCGGCAACTACGACATCAACCTGGTGATGGCGGCGCTGGGCACGCGCGGCCTGGCCGCCCTCTGGTGGGACAAGCGCCGGTCAGACCCCTCCCCAAATGCGGGGAGACCCCAGACCCAAATCCGGGACCCCCCCGGGACCCCCGACCCAAATTCCAGAGCTCCCCGGGACCCCAGACCCAAACAGGGGACCCTGAATCCGAATGGGAACCTCTTGAGTTTCTCCTTTTTCCTGGGGGGTTTTGGGACAAAAGGTGGTGAGACCCCTCCCCAAATTCGGGACCACCCCCGGGACCCCCGACCCCAATTCTGCACCCCTCAGAGACCCCCGACCCAAATTCCAGAGCTCCCCGAGACCCCCGACCCAAATTCGGGACCCCTCTGGGAGCCCCACCCCCATCGGGAATCCCTCTTGTCACACTGGTGGGGGCGGGACAGGGGGTGGTGAGACCCCTCCCCAAATTGGGGATGGACCCCTGAGACCCCAGACCCAAATTCTGCACCCTTCCCGGGACCCCCGACCCAAATTCCGGAGCTCCCCGGGACCCCAGACCCCAAATTGGGGACCCTGAATCCAAATGGGAACCTCTCCAATCTCTCGCTTCTCCTGAGGGATTCTGGGACAGGGGGCGGTGAGACCCCTCCCCAAATTGGGGATGGACCTCAAGACCCCAGACCCAAATTCTGGACCCTTCCCGGGACCCCCGACCCAAATTCCGGAGCTTCTCAAGACCCCAGACCCAAATTGGAGGCTGTTCAATGACCCCCACCCCCCTTTGGGATCTCTTTAATTTCTCCTGTTTATGCCAGGCTGTATTGGGATAAAAGGTGCTGGGACCCCTCCCCAAATTCGGGACCACCCCCGGGACCCCAGACCCAAATTCTGCACCCCTCAGAGACCCCCGACCCAAATTTGGAAGCTCCCCGAGACCCCAGACCCAAATTGGGGACCCCTCTGTGACCCCCACCCCCATCGGGAATCCCTCATCACACTGGTGGGGCGGGACAGGGGGTGGTGAGACCCCTCCCCAAATTGGGGATGGACCCCTGAGACCCCAGACCCAAATTCTGCACCCTTCCCGGGACCTCCGACCCAAATTCCGGAGCTCCCCGGGACCCCCGACCCAAATTGGGGACCCCGAATCCAAATGGGAACCTCTCTAATCTCTCCCTTCTCCTGAGGGATTCTGGGACAGGGGGCGGTGAGACCCCTCCCCCAAATTGGGGATGGACCCCCGGGACCCCCGACCCAAATTCCAAAGCTCCCTGAGACCCCAGACCCAAATTGGGGACCTCTCCACCCTCCCCTTGCTGTGACAACGCCACCCTTGGGGACACCTCAATTAACTCGCGACCCCTCCCCAATTAACTCCTGACCCCTCCCCAATTAACTCATGACCCCCTCCCCAATTAACTCATGATCCCCTCCCCAATTAACTCCTGACCCCCCCCAATTAATTCACGACCCCATTCCAATTAACTCCCGACCCCCCCCAATTAACTCCTGACCCCCTCCCCAATTAACTCCTGACCCCCCTCCCCAATTAACTCCCGGCCCCTCCCCAATTAACTCACCACCCCTACAATTAACTCCTGACCCCCCCCAATTAATTCACGATCCCCTCCCAATTAATTCATGACCCCTCCCCAATTAACTCACCATCCCTCCCCAATTAATTCATGGCCCCTCCCAATTAATTCATGACCTCTCCCAATTAATTCACCTCCCCTCCCCAATTAAGTCTTGACCCCTCCCCAATTAACTTGCAACCCTCCCCAATTAATTCCCGACCCCTCCCCAATTAACTCACCACCCCTCCCCAATTAATTCATGACCCTTCCCCAATTAACTCACCACCCCTCCCAATTAATTCATGACCCCTCCCCAATTAACTCATGACCCCTCTCTAATTAACTCACGACCCTTCCCCAATTAACTCATGACCCTTCCCCAATTAACTCATGACCCCTCTCTAATTAACTCCTGACCCCTCCCCAATTAACTTGTGATCCCCCCATTAATTCACAATCCCCTCCCCAATTAATTCACGACCCCATTCCAATTAATTCACCACCTCTCCAATTAACTCACGACCCCTCCAAACTAATTCATGACCCCTCCCAATTAATTCACGACCCCTCCCCAATTAACTCGCCACCCCCCCGAATTAACTTGTGACCCCTCCCCAATTAACTCCCCACCCCTCCAATTAACTCACAATTAAATCACAACCCCTCCCCAATTAACTCATGACCCCTCACCAATTAACTCACCACCCCTCCCCACTTAATTCATGACCCCTCCCCAATTAACTCCTGACCCCTCCCCAATTAACTTCTGAACCCTCCCCAATTAACTCCTGACCCCTCCCCAATTAACTCCTGACCCCTCCCCAATTAACTCACGACTCCTCCCCATTAATTCATGACCCCTTCCCAATTAACTCGTCCCCCTCCAATTAACTCACCACACCCCCAATCAATTCATTACCCCTTCCCAATTAACTCCCCACCCCAATTAATTCATGACCCCTCCCCAATTAACTCCTGACCCCTCCCCAATTAACTCCCCACCCCTCCCCAATTAATTCATGACCCCATTCCAATTAACTCCCGACCCCTCCCCAATTAACTCCTGACCCCTCCCAATAAATTCACGATGCCTCCCTAATAAATTCATGACCCCTCCCCAATTAACTCGCGACCCCTCCCCAATTAACTCATGACCCCTCCCCAATTAACTCCTGATCCCTCCCCAATTAATTCATGACCTCTCCCCAATTAATTCATGACCCCTCCCCAATTAATTCATGACCTCTCCCCAATTAACTCCCCACCCCTCCCCAATTAACTCCTGACCCCTCCCCAATTAACTCACGACCCCTCCCGAAATATCCCCCCCCCCCCCGTTAATTAATGAATCAATTAACAGCCCCCTGGAGCGCCTGGCGCTGCCGCACATCCTGGGCTTCCTGCTGAACGTGCGCTCGCGGCTCCGCCTGGGGGCGCTGCCGCTGCCGCTGGCCCGGCCGCACTGGCTGGGGCTGCGGGCGCCTCGGCGGCGCCTTCTACAACCTGGACTCCAAACTGCCGGCGCCGGCCAACATCGGCACCGAGGGACAGCTGCGGTGAGACCCGGGGGGGAATGGCACCGTTTGTCACCTTTGTCACCTTTGTGTCACCCCTTTGTCACCTTTGTGTCACCCCTCTGTCACCCCTGGACTCCAAACTGCCGGCGCCGGCCGCCATCGGCACCGAGGGACAGCTGCGGTGAGACCCCCAGGGGGGGGAATGGCACCGTTTGTCACCTTTGTCACCTTTGTGTCACCCCTTTGTCACCCCTTTGTCACCTTTGTCACCCCTTTGTCACCTTTGTCCCCTCTCTGTCGCCCCCTTGTGGCCGCAGGGAGTTCCTGCAGGGGGCGCTGCCCAAGGGACCCTCGGAGCTGTTCCTGGGGGGGGTGGCAGTGTCACCTGGGGGTGGCATTGTCACCTCTTTGTCACCTGGGGGTGGCATTGTCACCTTTGTCACCCTTTGTGGCCTTAGGGAGTTCCTGCGGGAGGCGCTGGCCAAGGCTGTGGGTGGCACCTGTGGGTGACACCTGGGGGGGGAAGCATTGTCACCTGGGGGGGTGGCATTGTCACCTTTGTCACCCCTTTGTGTCCTTAGGGAGTTCCTGCGGGAGGCGCTGGCCAAGGGACCCTCGGAGCTGTTCCTGGTGGTGACACAGGAGGTGGAGGAGGCGGGGACGTGGCTGAGCCCCGAGTGACACCTGAGGTGGCACCTGTGGGTGGCACCTTTGGGTGACACCTGTGGGTGGCACTGCTGGGTTTTCCCCACAAACGACCAAATTTTGGGTTTTTTTGGTGGGATTTGGGACCCCCCGGGAGCCCAGGCGGTGTCGGTGTCACATGGATGTCACCTGGATGTCACCTGGGGGCACCTCCGGGCCTTTAAACCCCTCCCCAAAAAGGATTAAAAGCGATCGTTTGCAGCTTTGTGGTGGTGTGGTTGCGCCGAAATGCCCGAATTTCACCCCAAAATCCCCAAATTCCAGCCCAAATCCTGAAATTTCACCCCAAAATCCTCAAATTTCACCCCAAAATTCCAGAATTTCACCCCAAAACGGCCAAATTCCAGCCCAAATCCTGAAATTTCACCCCAGAATGGTCCAATTCCAACCTGAATCCCTAAATTTCACTGTAAAATTCCCAAATTTTACCCCGAAACAGCCAAATTCCAGCCCAAATCCCCCCAATTTCATCCCAAAATCGCAGAATTTTGCCCCAAAATCCCTGAATCCCAGCCCAAATCCCTGAATTGCACTGCAAAATCCCAGAATTTCATCCCAAAATCGCAGAATTTTGCCCCAAAATTCCAGAATTTCACCCCAAAACGGCCAAATTCCAGCCCAAATCCTCAAATTCCACCCCCAACCCCCCCCCCCCCCAATTTCACCCCAAAATCCCTGAATTTCACCCCAAAATGGTCCAATTCCTGCCCAGATCCACAACTCCCAGCCCAAATCCCAGAACTTCACCCCATCTCCTGGGGCTCCAGAACCATCTCCTGGGGTTCCAAAGCCATCTTGGGCTCCAAAACCATCTTCTCATGATCCAAAACCATCTCCTGGGGCTCCAGAACCATCTCCTGGGGCTCCAGAACCATCTCCTTGGGTCAACCCCCCCCCCAGTCAGAGGTCCACCCTCACCCTTCTCCTCATGACCCCCATGGGTGGCTTTGGGGGGTGGACAGCGGCCAGAGCCGGACCCTCCCCACCTGGGCCTCCAAAACCATCTCCTCGTCCTCCAGAACCATCTCCTGGTGCTCCAGAACCATCTTGGGCTCCAGAACCATCTCCTCATGCTCCAAATCCATCTCCTGGGGCTCCCAAAACCAGGAGATGGGTTGGGGGGCATGGAGGTGGGCTGGAGCTGGGACGTTCCTCCTCAGGAGCCACCTCATGGATCTTCTCATTCCTCCTCCAAAGGTCCCACCGCGGCCCCAGAGCCGCCCCACACCCGCAGAGGAACCCAGCGAGACCCCACCACCACCACCACCACCACCACCGGCGCCGCCGCGGAGCCGCCGGCGCGTCCCTACCCCTGCGGCCACTGCGGCAAGACCTTCTCCCGGCCCACCCACCTGAAGACCCACCAGAGGACCCACACCGGGGCCAAGCCCTACGGCTGTGGGGCGTGACGGCGGGGGGTGGTGGTGGCTCCAGGGCTTTGGTTTCCTGCTCCTGGAGATGGTGTCCACCAGGAGGTGGTGGTGGGCCCAAGATTGTCGTGAGGTGGGTCAAACATGGATGAGGATGGACGTGAGGTGATGTTTGATGTCTCCTGTGAGCTGGTGGCTCCATGATCCCGTTCTCTGCTCCCAGAGATCCAGTACGGGTGGTGGGACCATGACCATTGACACCTCCATGACCTGGTGGCTCCATGATCCCGTTCCCTGCTCCCAGAGATCCAGCAGGGGTGGTGGGACCAGGACTGTGGACACCTCCATGACCTGGTGGCTCCATGACTCCGTTCCCTGCCCCTGCAGACCCAGCAGGGCTGGTGGGACCAGGACTGATGGGTCCCATGAGCCTGGTGGCTCCAGGTCTTGGCTCCCTGCTCCTGGAGATGGGAGCGATGTTCTCCAAGAGCTGGTGGCCCCAGGACTATCCTGAGGTGGATCAATCATGGATGAGGATGATGTTTGATGCCCCCCATGACCTGGTGGTTCCATGACTCCATTCCCTGCTCCCAGAGATCCAGCAGGAGTGGTGGGACCATGACCATGGACACTTCCAAGATCTGGTGACTCCATGACGCTGTTCATGGAGTTCCAACTCTGGTGATGGGATGTCCCCCATGACCTGGTGGCTCCATGTCCCCACTCCCTGCTCCCAGCAGATCCAGCAGGGCTGGTGGGACCATGACCATTGACACCTCCATGACCTGGTGGCTCCATGACCCCATTCCCTGCTCCCAGCAGATCCAGCAGGGGTGGTGGGACCAGAACTGCTGGGCCCCGTGAGCCTGGTGGCCCCGGCCAGCAGGAAGAGCTTCAGCCAGAGGTCCAACCTGGCCATGCACGGCCGCAGCCACACCCAGGAGAGGCCCTACCCCTGCCCGGCCTGCGGGAAGAGCTTCAAGTACCTGGCGGACCTGAAGGTCCACCAGCGCTCGCACACCGGGGAGCGGCCGTTCTCCTGCCGGGCCTGCGGGAAGAGCTTCAGCAACAAGTCCTCGCTGGCCCGGCACGGGCGGATCCACGCCAGGGACAAGTGACCTCGCCTGGGGAGGGTGGTGGTGGTGGCTCCAGGGCTTTGGTTTCCTGCTCCTGGAGACGGTGTCCACCAGGAGGTGGTGGTGGGCCCAAGATTGTCGTGAGGTGGGTCAAACATGGATGAGGATGGACGTGAGGTGATGTTTGATGTCTCCCGTGAGCTGGTGGCTCCATGACTCCGTTCCCCGCTCCTGGAGATCCAGCAGGGGTGGTGGGACCAGGGCTGATGGGCCCCATGAGTGCCTGGTGGCTCCAGGGCTTTGGTTTCCTGCTCCTGGAGATGGGAGCGATGTTCTCCAGGAGCCGGTAGCCCTGGGAATGTCGTGAGGTGGGTCAAACAGGGATGAGGATGGACATGAGGTGATGTTTGGTGTCTCCTGTGAGCTGGTGGCTCCATGATCCCGTTCTCTGCTCCCAGAGATCCAGTACGGGTGGTGGGACCAGGACCATTGACACCTCCATGACCTGGTGGCTCCATGACTCCGTTCCCTGCTCCCAGAGATCCAGCAGGGCTGGTGGGACCAGGACTGATGGGTCCCATGAGCCTGGTGGCTCCAGGTCTTGGCTCCCTGCTCCTGGAGATGGAAGCGATGTTCACCAGGAGCTGGTGGCCCCAGGACTATCCTGAGGTGGATCAATCATGGATGAGGATGATGTTTGATGTCCCCCATGACCTGGTGGCTCCATGACCCCACTCCCCGCTCCTGGAGATCCAGCAGGGGTGGTGGGACCAGGACCATGGACACTTCCATGACCTGGTGGCTACATGACTCCATTCCCTGCTCCCAGAGATCCAGCAGGGGTGGTGGGACCAGGACCATTGACACCTCCATGACCTGGTGGCTCCATGACCCCGTTCCCCACTCCTGGAGATCCAGCAGGGTTGGTGGGACCATGACCATGGACACCTCCATGACCTGGTGGCTCCAGGATCCCATCGCCCCCAAGGAACCTGAGATGTCCCCAAATCCCTTCTTCAATTTTGGGGGTTTTTTCCTGGAATTTTGGGTTTCTTTCCTTGAATTTTGGCGTTTCTTCCCTCCCAGTCCCTCCAAAAAATGAGACAAAACATCCAAAAATTACCCAAAACAACCCAAAATGAACCAAAACAACCCAAAAATGAACCAAAACAACCTAAAAATGAACCAAAACACCCCAAAATGAACCAAAGCAACCCAAAATAAACCAAAACACCCCAAAACGAGACAAAACCCCCCAAAATGAACCAAAACACCCCAAAATGAACCAAAACACCCCAAAATGAGACAAACCCCCCAAAATGAACCAAAGCAACCCAAAAAATGAACCAAAACACCCCAAAATAAACCAAAATGCCCCCAAAATGAGACAAAAACCTCCAAAAAGAGAACCAAAACCCCCCAAAATGAACCAAAACACCCCAAAAATGACCCAAAACCCCCCAAAATGAGACAAACCCCCCCAAAACGAACAAAAAACCCCAAAATTCCCCCCCAAAAAACCCCAAACCCCCCCAAAACGACCCCAAATGCACCCGCAGAAAATCCCAGCCCAGGAGATTCTGAAAATTCCCAAATTTTTGTGGTTTTTTTTTTCCCCCCACCCCCCCAAAAAATCCCAAATTGACGCCAAAAATCCCAAATTGACCCCAAAAAAATCCCAAATTGACCCCAAAAACCCCAAATTGACCCCAAAAATCCCCCAAATCCTCCCCCAGTGCCCATCCCCCGCCCTCCCAGTCCCAAACTGGGAAGGACCCGGAGCGGCCGCAGATCCAAGGAAATTTTATTGGGGGGGGAGGGAGGGGAACCCCAAAAATGGGGAAAAACCCCAAAATTGGGAGAAAGACCCGAAAAAAGGGGGGGAAGACCCCCCCAGGGGGATCAAAAATCCCTAAAAAATGAGGGGAAATCCCAAAAAAAAAGGCGGGAATTTCCGAATAAAGGGGGGAAATCCCAAAAAAGGGGGGGAAATCCCCCCCAAAAAGGAGAAATCCCAAAAAAAAAAGGCGGGAATTTCCAAAAATAGGGGGGAAATCCCAAAATAAAGGGGAAAAATCCCCCCAAAAAAGGGAGAAATCCCAAATAAAGGGGGGAAATCCACCCTGGGATGGCTGAAAAATCCTAAATAGAGGGGGAAAATCCCAAAAAAAAGGAGAAAAATCCCAAATAAAGGAGAAAAAAAATCCCAAATAAAGGAGAAAAAATCCCAAATAAAGGGTGGAAATCCCAAATAAAGGAGAAAAAATTCCAAATAAAGGAGAAAAAAATCCCAAATAAAGGAGAAAAATCCTAAATAAAGGAGGGAAATCCTAAAAAAAGGAGAAAAAAATCCCAAATAAAGGGGGGAAATCCCAAATAAAGGAGAAAAAATTCAAATAAAGGGGTGAAATCCCCCAAAACATGGTGAGAAAATCCCAAAAAATGGGGGAAAAATCCCAAAAAAGGGGCGGAAATCCCAAATAAAAGGTGAAAAATCCCAAAATCTGGGGGGGAAATCCCTGAGAAAGGGGTGAAATTCCCCCCAAAAAATGGGGGGAAATCCCAAAAAATGGGGGAAAAAATCCCAAATAAAGGGGGGAAATCCCAAAGCAAAGGGATAAATCCCATAAAAGGGCGTGAAATCCCAAATAAGGGTGTGGTATCCCAAAAAAAGGGGCAGAAATCCCAAAGCAAAGGGGGAAATCCCTAAAAATGGAGGTGAAATCTCCCCCAAAAAAGTGAGAAAATCTCAAAACAAAGAGGGTGGAGTTCCCAAAGAAAGGGGTGAAGTCCCATAAAAAGGGTGGAAATCTCCAAGGAAAGGGGGAAATCCCATAAAATGGTGGAGAAATCCCAAAAAGGAGGGGGGAAATCTCAAAAAAAAAATGAGGGGGGAAATCCCTAAAATTGGGGGGGAAATCCCAAATAAAGGGTGGAAATCCAAAAAAAAAAAAAAAAGTGAAAAATCCCACATAAAGGGCAGAAAATCCCCCAAAAAAGCAAAAAATCTCAAAAAAAAAAACCCAAAAAAGGGGTGGAAATCCCAAAGGAAGGGTTTATTTGGGATTACAAATATTGATTTGGGGTTACAGAAAAGGGGGAAATCCCAAATAAAGGAGGAAAAAACCCCAAATGAAGGTGTTCAACTTCCAAATCCCATCTCAGTCGCTCCTCCCCCCCAAAAAAAGCGAGAAATCCCAAATAAAAGGGTGAAAAATCCCAAATAAAAGATGGAAATCCCATAACAAGGGTGTTAAATCCCAAATAAAGGGGTTAAAACCCCAAATAAAGGAGAGAAAAATCCCAAATAAAGGAGGAAAAATCCCAAATAAAGGGTGTCCAATCCCATAAAAAGAATGGAAACCCCAAATGCGGGGTGTAAAACCCCAAATGGGGCTCAGTCCCGCCGCAGGTTCTTCAGCCGCTCCTCCCCCAAGAAAGCGAGAAATCCCAAATAAAAGGGGTGAAAAATCCCAAATAAAGGGGTAAAAAATCCCAAATAAACCCTTTATTTGGGGTTACAGAGAAGGGTGAAATCCCAAATAAAGGAGGAAAAACCCCAAATAAAGGGTGCTCAATCCCATAACAGGGTGTGCAATCCCAAATGAAGGGGTGAAAAATCCCAAATAAACCCTTTATTTGGGGTTACAGAAAAGGAGGAAAAATCCCAAATAAAGGAGGAAAAACCCCAAATAAAGTGTGCTCAATCCCGTAACAGGGTGTGCAACCCCAAATGAGGGGTATAAAACCCCAAATGAAGGGGTGAAAACCCCAAACCCGGGCTCAGTCCCAGCGCAGGTTCTTCAGCCGCTCCTCCCCCAAGAAAGCGAGAAATCCCAAATAAAGGAGTGAAAAATCCCAAATAAACCCTTTATTTGGGGTTACAGAAAAGGGGGAAAAACCCCAAATAAAGGGTGCTCAATCCCATAACAGGGTGTGCAACCCCAAATGAAGGGGTGAAAACCCCAAATGAGGGGTGTAAAACCCCAAATCCCAGCTCAGTCCCGCCGCAGGTTCTTCAGCCACTCCTCCCCCTAAAAACAGCGAGAAATCCCAAATAAAGGGGTGGAAATCCCAAAGCAAAGGGGGTAAATCCCAAATAAAGGTGTTGAATCCCATAAAAAGGGTGGAAATCCCCCAAATAAAGGATGGAAACCCCAAATAAAGGATGGCAATCCCAAAACAAAGGGGGTAAATCCCATATAAATGGTGTAAAACCCCAAACCCGGGCTCAGTCCCGGCGCAGGTTCTTCAGCCGCTCCTCCCCCAAGAAAGCGAGAAATCCCAAATAAAGGGGGGGAAAATCCCATAAAAAGGGTGGAAATCCCCCAAATAAAGGCTGGAAATCCCAAAACAAAGGGGGTAAATCCCAAATAAAGGATGGCAATCCCAAATAAATGAAGTAAAACCCCAAATCCCGGGCTCAGTCCCGCCGCAGGTTCTTCAGCCGCTCCTCCCCCAGAAACAGCGAGAAATCCCAAATAAAGGAGTGAAAAATCCCAAATAAAGGTGTTCAATCCCATAAAAAGGGTGGAAATCCCCCAAATAAAGGATGGAAACCCCAAATAAAGGATGGCAATCCCATAAAAAGGGTGTAAAACCCCCCATGGGGCTCAGTCCCGCCGCAGGTTCTTCAGCCGCTCCTCCCCCAAGAAAGCGAGAAATCCCAAATAAAGGGGGGAAAAATCCCAAATAAAGAGGTTAAAACCCCAAATAAAGGATGGCAATCCCAAATGTAGGGTGTAAAACCCCAAATAAAGGGGTAAAAACCCCAAAACCCGGGCTCAGTCCCGCCGCAGGTTCTTCAGCCGCTCCTCCAGGTCGGCGTCGGCGTCGGCCAGAGCGGCCCCGGCCGGCTCGGCGCCCCCGCGGCTTTCCCCCGCCGCCAGCGAGCCCCCCGGGGGCGGCAGCGCTGCGGGCGGACGGACCGACGGACAGGGACAGACAGGGGACAGGGGGATGGACAGGGGACAGGGACAGACAGACAGGGGACAGACAGACAGGGACAGGGGACAGGGGGACGGACAGACAGACAGGGGACAGGGGGATGGACAGGGGACAGAGGGACAGGGGGACGGATAGGGGGACAGAGGGACGGACAGGGACAGACAGGGGACAGAGGGGACAAAGGGACAGGGGACAGGGGGATGGACAGACGGACAGGGGACAGGGGGACGGACAGATGGACAGGGACAGACAGGGGACGGACAGGGGACAGGGGGATGGACAGGGGACAGGGGACAGAGGGACAGGGGGACGGACAGACAGACAGGGGGACGGACAGGGACAGGGGGACAGGGGGACGGACAGACGGACAGGGGACAGGGGGACGGACGGGGGACAGAGGGGACAGAGGGACAGGGGACAGAGGGACAGACAGGGGACAGTGAGGGGACGGAGGGACAGACGGACAGTGAGGGACAGAGGGACGGACAGACAGGGGGACAGAGGGACAGAGGGACAGGGGGACAGTGAGGGGAGAGTGAGGGGCAGAGGGGACAGAGGGACAGAGGGATGGACAGACGGACAGGGGACAGAGGGACAGGGGGGACAAAGGGATGCTCAGGGGGGAGCAGGGGGATCTGCCCCCCAAAAATCCCCCAAATGACCTCAAAATACCCCAAATTTCACCCCCCAAAAATCCCACAAAAATCCCCCAAAATCCCCCAAACCCCCTCAAAAAATCCCCCCCAAAATCCCCCAAATGACCCAAAAGTACCCCAAATTCCCCCCCCAAAAATCCCACGAAAGTACCCCAAATTCCCCCCAAATCCCCCCAAAAATCACCAAAAAATCCTGCCCAAATGACCCAAAAAATCCCCCCCAAAAATACCCCAAATTCCCCCCCCAAAAATCCCACAAAAGTACCCCAAATTCCCCCCAAACCCCCAAAAAATCACCAAAAAAATCCCCCAAAATCCCCCCCAAAAATCCCCCAAATCCCCCCAAAAAATCACCCAAAAATCCCCAAAAATCTCCCAAAAAATCCCCAAAATCCCCCCCAAAAAATCCCAAAACAATCCCCCAACAAATCCTGCCCGAATGACCCCAAAATCCCCCCAAAAACTGCGCCCCAGGCTCTTCAAATCCCCCCAAATTCCCCCGAAATTCCCAAAATTCCCCCAAAACGCCCCTGAAATCCAAACAAAATCTCCCCCAAATCCCCCAAAAACACCACAGGCTCCCCAAAAATGTCCCTTGAATCTCCCCAAAATCCCCCAAATCCTGCAAAATGTCCCTGAAATCCCCTTAAAATGCCCCAAAACATTCCCCAAATCCCCCAAAATTTCCCCCCAAATTCCCCAAATCCTCCCCAAAATCCCCCCAAATCTCACAAAAACGTCCCTCAAATCCCCCAAATCCCCCTAAAATTCCCCCAAATTCCCCAAAACGTCCCTGAAATCCTCCCAAAATATTCCAACCCCCCCAAATCCTCCCCAAAATCTCACCAAAATGTCTCTGAAATCCCCCAAAATATCCCAAAATCCCCCAAAATCTGCCCAAATCCCCCCCAAATCCCCCAAAATTTCCCCAAAATTTCCCCAAAATTTCCCTAAAATCCCCCCAAATCTCACAAAAACATCCCTCAAATCCACCCAATCCCCCTAAAATTCCCCCAAATTCCTCAAAACGTCCCTGAAATCCTCCCAAAATATCCCAAAATTCCCCAAAATCTGCCCCAATCCCCCCCATATCCTCCCCAAATCCCCCCAAATCTTCCTCAAATCCCCCAAAATTTCCTCAAAATCTCCCTAAAATCCCCAAAATCTCTCAAAAATGTCCCTGAAATCCCCCCAAATCCCCCCCAATTTTCCCCCAAATCCCCCAAAATTTCCTCTGAATCCCCCAAAATTCCCCAAATCCCCCCAAAATTCCCCAAAATCCCCCCATCCCCCGCTCACTGGCCAGCTCGTCCGTCAGGTTCAGCCCCAGCTCGTCCAGGACCTGGGACACCACAGCGTCACTGCGGGGACACGGGGACATCAGTGGGGACATTGGGGACATCATTGGGGACAGTGGGGACATCATTGGGGACATCATTGGGGACATTGGGGACATTGGGGGCATTTGGGGACATTGGGGACATTTGGGGACATTGGGGACACGGGGCCTGCTGGGACCCGCTCCATCCTTGCGTCCCCTCGCTGTCCCCAGGTCCCCCCAGTTGTCCCCAGGCTGTCCCCAGGTGTCCCCAGGTGTGTCCCCAGGCTGTCCCCAGCTGTCCCCAGGTGTCCCCAGGTGTCCCCTGCTGTCCCCAGGGTCCCCCCAGGTGTCCCAGCTGTCCCCAGGTGTCCCCAGGTGTCCCCAGCTGTCCCCAGGGTCCCCCCAGGTGTCCCCAGGTGTGTCCCCAGGCTGTCCCCTGCTGTCCCCAGGTGTCCCAGGTGTGTCCCCAGCTGTCCCCAGCTGTCCCCAGGGTCACCCCAGGTATCCCAGGGTCCCCCCAGGTGTCCCAGCTGTCCCCAGGTGTCCCCAGCTGTCCCCCCAGCTGTCCCCAGCTGTCCCCAGCTGTCCCCAGGGTCCCCCCAGCTGTCCCCAGGTGTCCCAGGTGTGTCCCCAGGCTGTCCCCAGGGTCCCCCCAGGTGTCCCAGCTGTCCCCAGCTGTCCCCAGCTGTCCCCAGGTGTGTCCCAGGTGTCCCCAGCTGTCCCCAGCTGTCCCCAGGGTCCCCCCAGCTGTCCCCAGGCTGTCCCCAGGGTCCCCCCAGGTGTCCCCAGGGTCCCCCCAGGTGTCCCAGGTGTCCCCAGCTGTCCCCAGGTTTCCCAGGTGTGTCCCCAGGTGTCCCAGGTGTGTCCCCAGGTGTGTCCCAGGTGTCCCCAGCTGTCCCCAGCTGTCCCCAGGGTCCCCCCAGCTGTCCCAGGTGTCCCCAGCTGTCCCCAGGTGTCCCAGGTGTGTCCCCAGGTGTCCCCAGGCTGTCCCCAGGGTCCCCCCAGGTGTCCCCAGGGTCCCCCCAGGCTGTCCCCAGGGTCCCCCCAGCTGTCCCCAGGCTGTCCCCAGCTGTCCCCAGCTGTCCCCAGGGTCCCCCCAGGTGTCCCCAAGTGTCCCCAGCTGTCCCCGGTGTCCCCACCTCTCGTCCTCGTCGTCCTCGTCCCCGAGGGCGTCGTCGATGGCGTCGCCCATCAGCTCCTCCTTCATGTCCATCAGCTCCGACTGCTTCTGGAACTCCAGCAGGATGCGCTGCACCTGCGGCAGCTTCAGCTGCGGGGACAGCAGGGACACTGAGGGGACACTGAGGGGACAGTGGGGACACTGGGGACAGCCAGGGGACAGTGGGGACAGTGGGGACAGTGGGGACACTGAGGGGACACTGAGGGGACACTGAGGGGACAGTGGGGACACTGGGGACAGCCAGGGGACAGTGGGGACAGTGGGGACACTGAGGGGACACTGGGGACAGCCAGGGGACATTGGGGACACCGGGGACACTGAGGGGACACTGAGGGGACACTGAGGGGACACTGAGGGGATATCAGGGACAGTGGGGACACTGGGGACAGCACGGGACAGCAGGGACATTGGTGGCATTGGGGGCATTGGGGGCATTGGGGACATTGGGGACATTGGGGACACTGGGGACACAGGGACAGCAGGGGGCATTGGGAGACATTGGGGGCATTGGGGACATTGGGGACACCCAGGGGACAGCAGGGTGGCAGTGGGGACAGGGGTGACACCGGTGACGCCCGGCTGCGTCCGGGGTGCCACCGCGACACAGGTGACACCTGTCTGCTCATGGTGGCCACGGCCAGGTGACACAGGTGACACACACAGTGACACACACAGTGACACAGGTGACACCTGTCTGCTCATGGTGGGCATGGCCAGGTGACACAGGTGACACACACAGTGACACACACAGTGACACAGGTGACACACACAGTGACACACACAGTGACACAGGTGACACAGGTGACACCTGTCTGCTCATGGTGGCCACGGCCAGGTGACACAGGTGACACACACAGTGACACACACAGTGACACAGGTGACACCTGTCCGCTCATGGTGGCCATGGCCAGGTGACACAGGTGACACACACAGTGACACACACAGTGACACAGGTGACACACACAGTGACACACACAGTGACACAGGTGACATCTGTCTGCTCATGGTGGGCATGGCCAGGTGACACAGGTGACACACACAGTGACACAGGTGACACAGGTGACACAGGTGACACCTGTCCGCTCATGGTGGGCATGGCCAGGTGACACAGGTGACACACACAGTGACACACACAGTGACACACACAGTGACACACACAGTGACACAGGTGACACACACAGTGACACACAGGTGACACACACAGTGACACACACACAGTGACACACACAGTGACACACACAGTGACACACACAGTGACACAGGTGTCACACACACACACAGGTGTCACAGGTGTCACAGGTGTACCCAGGTGAGCTCACCTGTCTGTTCATGGTGGCCATGGCCCATGTGTCACACACACACAGTGACACACACAGTGACACAGGTGTCACACACAGTGTCACACACACAGTGACACATGTGACACACACACAGGTGTCCCCAGGTGAGCTCACCTGTCTGTTCATGGTGGCCATGGCCCATGTGTCACACACACACAGTGACACACACAGTGACACAGGTGTCACACACAGTGTCACACACACAGTGACACATGTGACACACACACAGGTGTCCCCAGGTGAGCTCACCTGTCTGTTCATGGTGGCCATGGCCCGTGTCACGCCCCGCATGGCGCTGGCCATGGCGCTGTTGGATTTCAGTGTGACACAGTGACACACACACAGTGACACACACAGTGTCACACACACACACAGGTGTCACACACACACACAGGTGTCCCCAGGTGAGCTCACCTGTCGGTTCATGGTGGCCATGGCCCGTGTCACGCCCCGCATGGCGCTGGCCATGGCGCTGTTGGATTTCAGTGACACACACAGTGACACAGGTGTCACACACAGGTGACCCCCCAGGTGACACAGGTGTCACACACACACACAGGTGTCACACACAGGTGTCACACACAGTGTCACACACAGGTGTCCCAGGTGTCCCTACCTGTCTGTTCATGGTGGCCATGGCCCGTGTCACACCCCGCATGGCGCTGGCCATGGCGCTGTTGGATTTCAGGGTGACACACAGTGACACACACAGTGACACACACAGTGACACACACAGTGACACACACACACACAGGTGTCACACACACACACAGGTGTCACACACACACACAGGTGTCACACACACACACAGGTGTCACAGGTGTCCCAGGTGAGCTCACCTGTCTGTTCATGGTGGCCATGGCCCGTGTCACCCCCCGCATGGCGCTGGCCATGGCGCTGTTGGATTTCAGTGTCACACACACAGTGACACACACAGGTGTCACACACACAGTGACACACACACAGTGACACACACAGTGACACAGGTGTCACACACAGGTGTCCCCAGGTGTCACAGGTGCCCCCAGGTGAGCTCACCTGTCTGTTCATGGTGGCCATGGCCCGTGTCACGCCCCGCATGGCGCTGGCCATGGCGCTGTTGGATTTCAGTGTGACACACACACAGTGTCACACACACAGTGACACACACAGTGACACACACACAGTGACACACACAGGTGTCACACACACACAGGTGTCCCAGGTGTCCCTACCTGTCTGTTCATGGTGGCCATGGCCCGTGTCACGCCCCGCATGGCGCTGGCCATGGCGCTGTTGGATTTCAGTGACACACACAGTGACACACACAGTGACACACACACAGTGACACAGGTGTCACACACACACACACACACAGGTGTCCCCAGGTGTCACAGGTGTCCCCAGGGGAGCTCACCTGTCTGTTCATGGTGGCCATGGCCCGTGTCACCCCCCGCATGGCGCTGGCCATGGCGCTGTTGGATTTCAGGGTGACACACACAGTGACACACACAGTGACACACACACAGTGACACACACAGTGACACAGGTGTCACACACACACACAGGTGTCACACACACACACAGGTGAGCTCACCTGTCGGTTCATGGTGGCCATGGCCCGTGTCACGCCCCGCATGGCGCTGGCCATGGCGCTGTTGGATTTCAGGGTGACACACACAGTGTCACACACAGTGACACGCACACACACAGGTGTCACACACACACAGGTGTCCCCAGGTGAGCTCACCTGTCTGTTCATGGTGGCCATGGCCCGTGTCACCCCCCGCATGGCGCTGGCCATGGCGCTGTTGGATTTCAGGGTCTGCACCCGCAGCGCCACCCCCTGCACGTTGGCCCGCATGGCGATGAACTTGCGCACGTAGCGCCGCGTGCGGACCAGGTCCTTGGCCATCACCCGGACAGCGTCCTGGGGACATGGGGACATGGGGACAGTCAGTGACAGCGTCCTGGGGACATGGGGACAGTGTCAGGGACAGCGTCCTGGGGACACAGGGACAGCGTCCTGGGGACATGGGGACAGTGTCAGGGACAGCGTCCTGGGGACACAGGGACAGCGTCCTGGGGACATGGGGACAGTCAGTGACAGCGTCCTGGGGACATGGGGACAGTGTCAGGGACAGCGTCCTGGGGACACGGGGACAGCGTCCTGGGGACATGGGGACAGTGTCAGGGACAGCGTCCTGGGGACATGGGGACACAGGGGACAGTGTCAGGGACAGCAGGGACACAGGGACAGCGTCCTGGGGACATGGGGACATGGGGACAGTCAGGGACAGCGTCCTGGGGACACGGGGACAGCAGGGGACAGTGTCAGGGACAGCAGGGACACAGAGACAGCGTCCTGGGGACACAGGGACACAGGGACAGGGACAGCGGGCGCACGTAGCGCCGGGTGCAGACCAGGTCCTTGGCCATCACACGGACAGCATCCTGGGGACATGGGGACAGTGTCAGGGACAGCGTCCTGGGGACACAGGGGACAGTCAGTGACAGCGTCCTGGGGACATGGGGACATGGGGACAGCGTCAGGGACACAGGGACAGGGACACAGGGACAGGGACAGGGACAGCGGGCGCACGTAGCGCCGGGTGCGGACCAGGTCCTTGGCCATCACCCGGACAGCGTCCTGGGGACATGGGGACAGGGACACTCAGGGACAGCGTCCTGGGGACATGGGGACAGGGACACTCAGGGACAGGGACAGCAGGGACAGTGACAGGGACAGGGGCAGAGGGGACAGCTTGAGGGACAGCAGGGACGGGGCAGCCTCAGGGACAGGGGACAGCAGGGCTGGGCTCAGGGACAGAGGGGACACACAGGGGACAGTGGGGACAGCATTGGGGACAGCAGGGACGTCACAGGGATGGACGGGGACAGAGGGGATAGGGAGTGACAAACAGGGACAGCGGGGACAGACAGGGGACAGACAGGGGACAGACAGGGGACACTGCTGGGACAGACAGGGGACAGACAGGGGACACTCCTTGTCCCCTGCAGGGTCCCCAGACCCCTCCACGTCCCTTGCCCTGTGTCCCTGTTTCTGCCTGTCCCCTTGTCCCCTCCATGTCCCCTGTCCCTTGTCCCCCATCCCTGCCCCTCCCCTTGTCCCCTCCATGTCCCCTGTCCCTTGTCCCCCATCCCTGCCCCTCCCCTTGTCCCCTCCATGTCCCCTGTCCCTTGTCCCCCATCCCTGCCCCTCCCCTTGTCCCCTCCATGTCCCCTGTCCTGTGTCCCTTGTCCCCACTCCCTGCCTGTCCCCTTGTCCCCTCCACACCTGTTTGTCCCACGTCCCCAATCCCTGCCTGTCCCTTGTCCCCTCCCATTCCCATGTCCCTTGTCCCCAGTCCCTGTCCCTCTGTCCCCTCCATGTCCCCTGTCCTGTGTCCTTTGTCCTGTGTCCCCTGTCCCTGTCCCCTCTGTCCCCTCCATGTCCCCCAGACCCCTCCCACATTCCATGTCCCTTGTCCCCTGTCCCTGTCCCCTCTGTCCCCTCCATGTCCCCTGTCCTGTGTCCCTTGTCCCTTTGTCCCCTCCATATCCTGTGTCCCTTGTCCTGTGTCCCCAATCCCTGCCTGTCCCCTTGTCCCCTCCATGGCCTCCAGACCCCTCCATGTCCCCTGTCCTGTGTCCCATGTCCCCTTGTCCCCTCCATGTCCCCTGTCCTGTGTCCCATGTCCCCTCCATGTCCCCAATCCCTGCCTGTCCCTCTGTCCCCTCCATGTCCCCCAGACCCCTCCATGTCCCCTGTCCTGTGTCCCTTGTCCTGTATCCCCAGTCCCTGTCCCCTTGTCCCCTCCATGTCCCCTGTCCTGTGTCCCATGTCCCCTTGTCCCCTCCATGTCCCTGTGTCCCCAATCCCCATCCGTCCCTCTGTCCCCTCCCACATCCCATGTCCCGAGTTCCGTGTCCCAGTCCCTGTCTGTCCCCGTGTCCCCTCCATGTCCCCCCCGTGCCCCCCCAGTGTCCCCCGCTGACCATCTGGCCCTGCTTGGCCATCTTCTTGATGTCCACGATGATTTTCTTCTCCTGCGCCTCCAGCTTCTGCCGCTCGCGGTCCAGCTCGCGCACGGCGCGGGCCAGGGCGCGCTGGTTCTGCCGCAGCAGCTCCTCCGGCGTGCGCCGCCGCCCGAACAGCAGCTCCATGGCACACCTGGGGACACCAATGTGACACTGTGACACTGGGGACATCACTGTGACACTGTGACACTGCTGTGACACTGCCCAGGGCGCGCTGGTTCTGCCGCAGCAGCTCCTCCGGCGTGCGCCGCCGCCCGAACAGCAGCTCCATGGGGACACCTGGGGACAGCAGGGGACATCACTGTGACACTGGGGACATCACTGTGACACTGTGACACTGATGTGACACTGTGACACTGAGGGGACACCGCTGTGACACTGCCCAGGGCGCGCTGGTTCTGCCGCAGCAGCTCCTCCGGCGTGCGCCACCGCCCAAACAGCAGCTCCATGGGGACACCTGGGGACACCGATGTGACACTGGGGACATCATTGTGACACTGTGACACTGATGTGACACTGGGGACATCACTGGGACACTGTGACACCGATGTGACACTGTGACACTGAGGGGACACTGAGGGGACACTGCTGGGACACTGCCCAGGGCGCGCTGGTTCTGCCGCAGCAGCTCCTCCAGTGCCCCAACAGCAGCTCCATGGGGACATTGGGGACACTGCTGGGACATTGGGGACGTCACTGGGACATTGGGGACACCTGGGGACAGTGGGGACATCACTGTGACACTGGGGACATCAGCGGGACACAGCCCAGCTCCCCCTGGCTCTGCCAGAGCAGCTCCTCTGGTGGCCAAAGAGCAGCTCTGGGGACACCTGGGGACACCTGTGTGACATCTGGGGACATTGGGGACACTGGGGACACTGAGGACAGTGATGGCACATTGGGGACACTCCCGGGACGCTGATGGGATGTTGGGGACACCGATGGGACACCTGTGGGACACGGGGATGCGGTGGCACCTGGAGACTGGGGACACCGGACCCCCCGGGAGGGGACACGGAGGGGACACCGGGGGAGGGGACACCGGGCCCCCGGGGAGGGGACAGGGAGGGGACACGGAGGGGACACCGGACCCCGGGGAGGGGACAGGGAGGGGACACCGGGGAGGGGACACCGGAACCCGGGGAGGGGACAGGGAGGGGACACCGGGGAGGGGACACCGGAACCCGGGGAGGGGACAGGGAGGGGACACCGGGGAGGGGACACCGGAACCCGGGGAGGGGACAGGGAGGGGACAGGGAGGGGACACCGGGCCCCCGGGGAGGGGACACCGGGCCCCCGGGGAGGGGACACGGAGGGGACACGGAGGGGACATCGGGCCCCCCGGGGAGGGGACACGGGGCCCCCCCCGGCCGGTGCCGCCGCCCCCGCCCTCCCCTCAGGGCCCTCCCGGCCCGGAGCCGCTCCCGGCCGCTGAAAGCCGCCCGCAAATCCGCCCAAATCCCCGGAAATCCCCCCCGAGCGCCGCCCAGGCCGCTCGGTTCCCCCCAGATGTCCCCAAATTGTCCCGAATTGTCCCCAAATGTCCCCAAACCCCCCCCAAGGCCCCCGGCCCTCACCCGGCTCCGCTCGGGCACTTCCGCAAACAGTGACGTCACGCGCGGTTCCGATCACGTGAGGGCCGCGCGGGTTTCGGTCACGTGACGGCACCGCCGGGAGGGGCGGGGATCAACCACAGAGAGCGGGAGGAGCGGCCGGAGCGGCCACTTCCGGGAGGGGGGGGGCAGCGAGAGCGGCTCCGCACGGGGACAGCGACACCTGGTGGCGCGGGGGTGTCGGGCAGGCTGGGCGCAACTGGGAGCGGGAACTGGGGATACTGGGAATGGGAACTGGGGATACTGGGAGTGCTGGGAACTGGGGAAACTGGGAATGGGAACTGGGGATACTGGGAGTGCTGGGAACTGGGGATACTGGGAGTGGGAACTGGGGATACTGGGAGCGGGAACTGGGGATACTGGGAATGGGAACTGGGGATACTGGGAGCGGGAACTGGGGATACTGGGAGTGGGAACTGGGGATACTGGGAGTGCTGGGAACTGGGGATACTGGGAGTGGGAACTGGGGATACTGGGAATGGGAACTGGGGATACTGGGAGTGCTGGGAACTGGGGATACTGGGAGTGCTGGGAACTGGGGATACTGGGAATGGGAACTGGGGATACTGGGAGTGGGAACTGGGGATACTGGGAATGGGAACTGGGGATACTGGGAATGGGAACTGGGGATACTGGGAGTGGGAACTGGGGATACTGGGAGTGGGAACTGGGGATACTGGGAATGGGAACTGGGGATACTGGGAGTGCTGGGAACTGGGGATACTGGGAGTGCTGGGAACTGGGGATACTGAGAATGGGAACTGGGGATACTGGGAGTGGGAACTGGGGATACTGGGAGCGGGAACTGGGGATACTGGGAGTGGGAACTGGGAATACTGGGAGCGGGAACTGGGGATACTGGGAGCGGGAACTGGGGATACTGGGAGTGCTGGGAACTGGGGATACTGGGAATGGGAACTGGGGATACTGGGAATGGGAACTGGGGATACTGGGAGCGGGAACTGGGGATACTGGGAGCGGGAACTGGGGATACTGGGAGTGGGAACTGGGAATACTGGGAATGGGAACTGGGGATACTGGGAATGGGAACTGGGGATACTGGGAGTGCTGGGAACTGGGGATACTGGGAGTGCTGGGAACTGGGGATACTGGGAATGGGAACTGGGGATACTGGGAGTGGGAACTGGGGATACTGGGAATGGGAACTGGGGATACTGGGAATGGGAACTGGGGATACTGGGAATGGGAACTGGGGATACTGGGAATGGGAACTGGGGATACTGGGAGCGGGAACTGGGGATACTGGGAGTGGGAACTGGGAATACTGGGAATGGGAACTGGGGATACTGGGAATGGGAACTGGGGATACTGGGAGTGCTGGGAACTGGGGATACTGGGAGTGCTGGGAACTGGGGATACTGGGAATGGGAACTGGGGATACTGGGAATGGGAACTGGGGATACTGGGAGCGCCGGGAGCGGGAGCTTTGAGGAACGGAACTGGGCCCATCCCAGTTTAACCAGTGACACCCACAGCGCCCTCCCAGTATAACCCAGTATAACCCAGTATAAACCAGTGTAAACCAGTATAAACCAGTATAAACCAGTGTAAACCAGTACAAACCAGTATGACCCAGTGTAAACCAGTGTAAACCAGTATAACCCAATATAACCAGTAACACCCAAACCAGTCCAAACCAACCCAAACCAACCCAAACCAACCCAAACCAACCCAAACCAACCCAAACCAGCCCAAACCAACCCAAACCAGCCCAAACCAGTCCAAACCAGTCCAAACCAGCCCAAACCAACCCAAACCAGTCCAAACCAACCCAAACCAGCCCAAACCAACCCAAACCAACCCAAACCAGCCCAAACCAGTCCAAACCAGTCCAAACCAATCTCAATCATTCCAAACCAGTCCAAACCAGTCCAAACCAGTCCAAACCAGTCCAAACCAGCCCAAACCAGTCCAAACCAGTCCAAACCAATCTCAATCATTCCAAACCAGTCCAAACCAGCCCAAACCAGCCCAAACCAGCCCAAACCAACCCAAACCAGTCCAAACCAGTCCCAATCACTCCAAACCAGTCCAAACCAACCCAAACCAACCCAAACCAGTCCAAACCAACCCAAACCAGTCCAAACCAACCCAAACCAGCCCAAACCAGTCCAAACCAGTCCAAACCAACCCAAACCAGTCCAAACCAATCCAAACCAGCCCAAACCAGCCCAAACCAGTCCAAACCAGTCCAAACCAACCCAAACCAGTCCAAACCAGTCCAAACCAATCTCAATCATTCCAAACCAGTCCAAACCAGTCCAAACCAGTCCAAACCAGTCCAAACCAGTCCAAACCAGCCCAAACCAACCCAAACCAGTCCAAACCAGTCCAAACCAGCCCAAACCAACCCAAACCAGTCCAAACCAACCCAAACCAACCCAAACCAGTCCAAACCAACCCAAACCAGTCCAAACCAACCCAAACCAGTCCAAACCAACCCAAACCAGTCCAAACCAACCCAAACCAGCCCAAACCAACCCAAACCAGTCCAAACCAACCCAAACCAACCCAAACCAACCCAAACCAGCCCAAACCAGTTCAAACCAACCCAAACCAGCCCAAACCAGTCCAAACCAACCCAAACCAGTCCCAATCATTCCAAACCAGTTCAAACCAGCCCAAACCAGTTCAAACCAACCCAAACCAACCCAAACCAGTCCCAAACCAACCCAAACCAGCCCAAACCAACCCAAACCAGTCCAAACCAACCCAAACCAACCCAAACCAACCCAAACCAGCCCAAACCAGTTCAAACCAACCCAAACCAGCCCAAACCAGTCCAAACCAACCCAAACCAGTCCCAATCATTCCAAACCAGTTCAAACCAGCCCAAACCAGTTCAAACCAACCCAAACCAACCCAAACCAGTCCAAACCAGTGCCAATCCAGTCCCAATCATTCCAAACCAGTTCAAACCAGTCCAAACCAGTGCAAACCAGTCCCTTGGCTCTTTAATCGGGGCCCGAGCAGCGCTGGGGGTGGGGGGAGGGGAATAAATAGGGGGGGGGAGGGGATTTTTTGGGGATTTTTTTTGGGATTTTTGGGTTTTTTTCGGGGAATCCCTCAAGGCAGCGACCCCCCTGCCCCCCCCCAGGGGAATTTGGGGTTTTGGGGATTTTTTGGGAATTTTTTTTGATTTTTGGGGAATTTTGGGGGAATTTTTGAAGATTTTTTTGGGGATTTTTTGGGGGATTTTTGAAGATTTTTTGGGGATTTTTTGGGGTTTTTTTTGGGGAATCCCTCAAGGCCGCGACACCCACGCCCCCCCACAGGGGAATTTGGGTTTTTTGGGGTTTTTTTGGGTTTTTTTGGGGTTTTATTTTGGGGGAGGGGTGGGGCTCACCCCAAGCTGCCCCCATAAACCCCCCCCAAAAAACATCCCCCCCAAAATCATTTTTTTGGGGTGAATTTTGGGGTTTTTTTGGGGGGGGGAAAGATGAACTTTTGGGATTTTTTATGGGGTGGTGACTCAGGAAAATTTGGGGTTTTTTTGGGGGGGGGCAGGGGGGGTCACAAACCCCACCCACCCCAAAACAAACCCCAATCGGGGCTTTTTTGGGGTGAATTTTGGGGGTTTTTTTTGGGGTGAGGCTGAACTTTTGGGGTTTTTTTGGGGGGGGGTCACTCCATCAGCACTTGGGGAATTTTTGGGGAATTTTTGGGGAATTTTTGGGATTTTTTGGGAATCCCTCAAGGCAGCGACCCCTACACCCCCTGCAGGGGAATTTGGGGTTTTTTGGGGGGAGGGATTTGGGGTTTTTGGGGTTTTTTTGGGGGGGGTGAGGGGGGGATTGTTTTTTCCCTCAAACCCCACAAACCCCAAAACAAATCCCAATTGGGTTTTTTTTTTTGGGGGGGGGTGAATTTTTGGGGGTTTTTTTTGGGGTGGGCACTGAACTTTTGGGGTTTTTTTCGGGGTGAACTTTTGGGATTTTTTTGGGGGGGCTGAACTTTTTGGGGTCTTTTTTTTGGGGTGGGGGGGCTCTCAAACCCCACCAACCCCACAAACCCTACAAACCCCAAAACAAATCCCAATTGGAGCTTTTTTTGGGGTGAATTTTGGGGTTTTTTTTGGGGGGCTGAACTTTTGGGGTTTTTTTTGGGGCGGCGGGCTCTCAAACCCCACAAACCCCAAAACAAATCCCAATTGGGGTTTTTTGGGGGGGGAGAGTGAACTTTTTGGGGTTTTTTTTGGGGTGGGGGGGCTCTCAAACCCCACAAACCCCAAAACAAATCCCAAAACAAATCCCAATTGGGGTTTTTTGGGGGGTGAGGCTGAACTTTTTGGGGTTTTTTTTGGGGCGGGGCGCTCTCAAACCCCATAAACCCACAAACCCCAAAACAAATCCCAATTGGGGTTTTTTGGGGGTTTTTTTTGGAGTTTTTTTTGGGTTTTTTTGGGGGTTTTTTTTGGGGATGATCCCTCGGGGGGTTTTTAGGGGCGCTCAGGCAGTTTTTGGGGTCGATTCTTTTTTTTGGGGGGAGGGGAGGGAGACCCCACAAACCCCCTCCCCCTCTCCCCCTCCCCCCTTTTTTACCCCAAATCAGCCAAGGGGGGGGGGAAAGGTTTGCGGGGTCGTTTTGGGGGTTTTTTTTGGGGGGATTTTTTTGGGGATTTTTTTGGGGGGGATTTTTTTGGGGATTTTTTTGGGAGGTTTTGGGGTTTTTTTTTTTTTTGGGGTCACTTGAGGCAGCGCTCGAAGTAGGTGGCCCCCACGTAGCCGCCCCGCAGCGAGCGCTGCACGTTCTGCTCGAAGAGGCGCCGGTTGCTCTGCAGGACCTCGGCCGCCTCCTTGTTCAGGGGGTCCTCGGGGTTCGGCTCCTTCGGGGGGAAATTTGGGGTTTTTGGGGGTCCCAAAATACAGGGGGAGACCCCAAAACCCTTTAACGGCCCCAAAACCCTTTAATGGCCCCAAAACCCTTTAACACCCACCCCAAACCCCCCAAAATCCCATGGGTTTGGTTTCTGTTTGGGGAGGGATACAAAACTCGGGGTTTGGTTCCTTTGGGGGGAAATTTGGGGTTTTTGGGGGGGTCCCAAAATGTAGGGGAGACCCCAAAACCCTTTAGCGGCCCCAAAACCCTTTAACACCCACCCCAAATCCCATGGGAGACCCCAAAACCCTTTAACAAACCCCAAATCCCATGGGGGATTGTTTGGGGTTTGGCTCCTTTTGGGGGGAAATTTTGGGGTTTTTGGGGGATCCCAAAATACGGGGGGAGACCCCAAAACCCTTTAACGGCCCCAAAACCCTTTAACAAACCCCAAACCCTTTAACAAACCCCAAACCCTTTAACAAACCCCAAATCCCATGGGAGACCCCAAAATCATCTAAAATCACCCCACAGATCCCGTGAGCTCTTGTCTGGGGTTTGGCTCCTTTTGGAGGGGAAATTTGGGGTTTTTCAGGGGTCCCAAAATGTGGGGGGAGACCCCAAAACCCTTTAATGGCCCCAAAACCCTTTAGCGGCCCCAAAACCCTTTAACACCCACCCCAAACCCCCCAAAATCCCAAGGGTTTGGCGCCACTTTTGGGGTCACCCAAACCCTTTGCTCAGGGGGTCCTCGGGGTTCGGCTCCTTTGGGGGGAAATTTGGGGTTTTTGGGGATCCCAAAATTTGGGGGGAGACCCCAAAACCCTTTAACGCCCCCCAAATCCCATGGGGGACCCCAAAACCATCTAAAATCCCCCCCAAAATCCCGTGAGTTCTTGTTTGGGTTTGGCTCCTTTTGGGGGAAATTTTGGGGTTTTTGGGGGATCCCAAAATGTGGGGGAGATCCCAAACCCCAAATCCCATGGGAGACCCCAAAACCCCTTAAGAAACCCCAAATCCCAAGACCCTTTGTTTGGGGTTTGGCTCCTCTTTTTTGGGGTCTCCAGAGCCCTTGGCTCAGAGCCCTTTTTGGGGTCTTTGGGGGTTTTTGGGATCCCAAAATTTGGGGGGAGACCCCAAAACCCCTTAAGAAACCCAAAAACCCACGGGAGACCCCAAAACCCCCTAAACCCCTCCCCCAAATCCCAAGGGTTTGGGGCCACTTTTGGGGTCTCCAGAACCCTTTGCTCAGGGGGTCCTTGGGGTTCGGCTCCTTTGGGGGGGAAATTTGGGGTTTTTGGGGGGACCCCAAAATTTGGGGGGAGACCCCCAAACCCCCTAAACTCCCCCAGGACCCCCGTTTGGGGTTTGGGGGGCTCCCTCTGTTCAGGGGCTTCTGGGGGTTTTGGGGTCTGGGTTTGGGGTTTTGGGGTTTTTGGGGTCTGGGTTTGGGGTTTTTGGGGTTTTGGGGTCTGGGTTTGGGGTTTTTGGGGGTTTGGGGTTTTGGGGTCTGGGTTTGGGGTTTTGGGGTCTGGGTTTGGGATTTTTGGGGGTTTTTGGGGTCTGGGTTTGGGGTTTTGGGGTTTTTGGGGTCTGGGTTTGGGGTTTTTTGGGGTTTGGGGTTTTGGGGTCTGGGTTTGGGGTTTTTGGGGTCCAGGTTTGGGGTTTTTGGGGTTTTGGGGTCTGGGTTTTTTGGGGGGGACCCTAAAGAGCCGTCGGGGTTTGGGGTGACCCCAAAATTTTTTGGGGGGGGGGGAACTCCAGAACCCCCAGGGAGCCCCGCACCCTCCCAGGTGCCCCCAACACCCCCCAGGTGTGTCCCCAAGGTGCGTCCCCAAGGCCACCAGGTGTGTCCCCAGGGGTCCCCAGGTGCATCCCAATGTCCCCAGGGTGGCCCCAAGCCCCGCCAGGTGTGACCCCACACACCCACAGGTGCGTCCCAGGTGTGACCCCAGGTGCGCTCCCATGTCCCCAAGGTGTCCCCAAGGTGTCCCCAAGCCCCCCCCAGGTGTGTCCCCAAACCACCCACACCGTCCCCGTGTCCCCAGGTGCATCCTCAGCCCTCTCCAGGTGTGACCCCAGGTGTGACCCCGAACAGCCCCCAGGTGCCCCCATGCAGGTCCCCAAGCCCCGCCCCCGCCAGGCCCCCCCAGGTGTGTCCCAATGTCCCCAAGGTGTCCCCAAGGTGTCCCCAGGTGCCTCCAAGCCCACCAGGTGTGACCCCAGGTGTGACCCCAAGGTGTCCCCAAAGACGGCCCAGGTGCCCCCCAGCCCCCCCCAGCCCCCCCAGGTGTGCCCAGGTGTGTCCAGGCCCCCCCAGGTGTGCCCAGGTGCGCTCACCAGGAACAGGTACTGGAGGCCGTAGATGATGGAGTTGATGGTCAGCACCGGCTTCCAGTCCTCCCTGCGGCCACACGGACAGCGGTCAGCGCGGTCAGCGCGGTCAGCGCGGTCAGTGCGGCCACACGGACAGCGGTCAGTGCGGTCAGCGCGGTCAGCGCGGTCAGCGCGGTCAGTGCGGTCAGTGCGGTCAGTGCGGTCAGCGCGGTCAGTGCGGTCAGTGCGGTCACACGGACAGCGGTCAGTGCGGTCAGTGCGGTCAGTGCGGTCAGCGCGGTCAGCGCGGTCAGCGCGGTCAGTGCGGTCAGCGCGGTCAGTGCGGTCAGTGCGGTCAGTGCGGTCAGTGCGGTCAGCGCGGTCAGTGCGGTCAGCGCGGTCAGCGGTCAGCGCGGTCAGTGCGGTCACACGGACAGCGGTCAGTGCGGTCAGTGCGGTCAGCGCGGTCAGTGCGGTCAGCGCGGTCAGTGCGGTCAGCGCGGTCAGTGCGGTCAGTGCGGTCAGTGCGGTCAGTGCGGTCAGCGCGGTCAGCGCGGCCACACGGACAGCGGTCAGCGCGGTCAGCGCGGTCAGCGCGGTCAGCGCAGTCAGCGCGGTCAGCGCGGTCAGTGCGGTCAGTGATGGTCAGCGCGGTCAGTGCGGTCAGTGTGGTCAGCGCGGTCAGTGCGGTCACACGGACAGCGGTCAGCGCGGTCAGGGCGGTCAGTGCGGTCAGCGCGGTCAGGGCGGTCAGTGCGGTCAGTGCGGTCAGTGCGGCCACACGGACAGCGGTCAGCGCGGTCAGTGCGGTCACACGGACAGCGGTCAGTGCGGTCAGCGCGGTCAGTGCGGCCACACGGACAGCGGTCAGTGCGGTCAGCGCGGTCAGTGCGGTCAGTGATGGTCAGCGCGGTCAGTGCGGTCAGCGCGGTCAGCGCGGTCAGTGCGGTCAGTGCGGCCACACGGACAGCGGTCAGTGCGGTCAGGGCGGTCAGTGCGGTCAGCGCGGTCAGTGCGGTCAGCGCGGTCACACGGACAGCGGTCAGCGCGGTCAGTGCGGTCAGCGCGGTCAGCGCGGTCAGTGCGGTCAGTGCGGTCAGTGCGGTCACAGGGACAGCGGTCAGTGCGGTCAGTGCGGTCAGTGCGGTCAGTGCGGTCACAGGGACAGCGGTCAGTGCGGTCAGTGCGGTCAGTGCGGTCAGTGCGGTCAGTGCGGTCAGTGCGGTCAGTGCGGTCAGCGCGGTCACACGGACAGCGGTCAGTGCGGTCAGTGCGGTCAGTGCGGTCAGTGCGGTCAGCGCGGTCACACGGACAGCGGTCAGCGCGGTCAGTGCGGTCAGCGCGGTCAGTGCGGTCAGTGCGGTCACACGGACAGCGGTCAGCGCGGTCAGTGCGGTCAGCGCGGTCAGTGCGGTCAGTGCGGTCAGTGCGGTCACACGGACAGCGGTCAGCGCGGTCAGTGCGGTCAGTGCGGTCAGTGCGGTCACACGGACAGCGGTCAGTGCGGTCAGTGCGGTCACAGGGACAGCGGTCAGTGCGGTCACACGGACAGCGGTCAGCGCGGTCAGTGCGGTCAGCGCGGTCAGTGCGGTCACACGGACAGCGGTCAGTGCGGTCAGCGCGGTCAGTGCGGTCAGCGCGGTCAGTGCGGTCACACGGACAGCGGTCAGTGCGGTCACACGGACAGCGGTCAGTGCGGTCAGTGCGGTCAGTGCGGTCAGTGCGGTCAGCGCGGTCAGCGCGGTCACACGGACAGCGGTCAGGGCGGTCAGGGCGGTCAGCGCGGTCAGTGCGGTCAGGGCGGTCAGTGCGGTCAGTGCGGTCAGTGCGGTCAGTGCGGTCAGTGCGGTCAGTGCGGTCACACGGACAGCGGTCAGCGCGGTCAGTGCGGTCAGTGCGGTCAGCGCGGTCAGTGCGGTCACACGGACAGCGGTCAGTGCGGTCAGCGCGGTCAGCGCGGTCAGGGCGGTCAGTGATGGTCAGTGCGGTCAGCGCGGTCAGTGGTCAGTGTGGCCGCCATGGCCAGCAGGTGGCCACAGCCCCCCCAGGTATCAACAGCCCCCCCAGGTGTGCCCCAGGTGTGTCCCTGCCCCCCAGGTGTGTCACTGCCCCCCAGGTGTGCCTAGGTGTGCCCCAGGTGTGTCACTGACCCCCCAGGTGTGCCCCAGGTGTGCCCAGGTGTGCCCCAGGTGTGTCACTGCCCCCCCAGGTGTGCCCAGGTGTGCCCAGGTGTGCCCCAGGTGTGTCACTGACCCCCCAGGTGTGCCCAGGTGTGCCCAGGTGTGCCCCAGGTGTGTCACTGCCCCCCCAGGTGTGCCCAGGTGTGCCCAGGTGTGCCCCAGGTGCGTCACTGCCCCCCCAGGTGTGCCCAGGTGTGCCCAGGTGTGCCCCAGGTGTGTCCCTGCCCCCCAGGTGTGTCCCAGACTCACCTGAGGATGTTGAGGCAGACGTTCCCCTCCAGGTCGATGTTGGGGTGGTACACCATCGTCTGTGCCCAGGTGTGCCCAGGTGTGCCCCAGGTGTGTCACTGCCCCCCCAGGTGTGTCACTGACCCCCCAGGTGTGCCCCAGGTGTGTCACTGCCCCCCCAGGTGTGTCACTGACCCCCCAGGTGTGCCCCAGGTGTGCCCAGGTGTGACTCACCTGAGGATGTTGAGGCAGACGTTCCCCTCCAGGTCAATGTTGGGGTGGTACACCATCGTCTGTGCCCAGGTGTGCCCCAGGTGTGCCCCAGGTGTGCCCAGGTGTGCCCCAGGTGTGCCCAGGTGTGCCCCAGGTGTGTCACTGCCCCCCAGGTGTGCCCCAGGTGTGCCCCAGGTGTGCCCAGGTGTGCCCAGGTGTGCCCAGGTGTGTCCCTGCCCCCCAGGTGTGCCCAGCTGTGTCCCAGGTGTGCCCAGGTGTGCCCCAGGTGTGCCCAGGTGTGTCCCAGACTCACCTGAGGATGTTGAGGCAGACGTTCCCCTCCAGGTCGATGTTGGGGTGGTACACCATTGTCTGTGCCCAGGTGTGCCCAGGTGTGTCACTGCCCCCCAGGTGTGCCCCAGGTGTGCCCCAGGTGTGCCCCAGGTGTGCCCCAGGTGTGCCCCAGGTGTGCCCAGGTGTGCCCCAGGTGTGTCACTGCCCCCCAGGTGTGCCCCAGGTGTGCCCCAGGTGTGCCCAGGTGTGCCCCAGGTGTGTCCCTGCCCCCCAGGTGTGTCCCAGACTCACCTGAGGATGTTGAGGCAGACGTTCCCCTCCAGGTCGATGTTGGGGTGGTACACCATTGTCTGTGCCCAGGTGTGCCCCAGGTGTGTCACTGCCCCCCAGGTGTGCCCCAGGTGTGCCCAGGTGTGTCCCTGCCCCCCAGGTGTGCCCCAGGTGTGCCCAGGTGTGTCCCAGACTCACCTGAGGATGTTGAGGCAGACGTTCCCCTCCAGGTCGATGTTGGGGTGGTACACCATTGTCTGTGCCCAGGTGTGCCCCAGGTGTGCCCCAGGTGTGCCCAGGTGTGCCCCAGGTGTGCCCAGGTGTGCCCCAGGTGTGTCACTGCCCCCCAGGTGTGCCCCAGGTGTGCCCAGGTGTGTCCCTGCCCCCCAGGTGTGCCCAGGTGTGACTCACCTGAGGATGTTGAGGCAGACGTTCCCCTCCAGGTCGATGTTGGGGTGGTACACCATCGTCTCACACTTCACCTTGGGCGGGTCGTGCGGGTAGCCCTGCCCCACCTGGGGACACCGACCGCGGTCACCGGGGCCACCTCGGGGCCACCAGGGTGACATCGGGGCCACCAAGGTCACCATGGGGCCACCAAGGTCACCATGGGGTCACCAGGGCCACCATGGGACCACCAGGGTCACAGCATGGTCACCAAGGTCACCATGGGGTCACCATGGGACCACCAGGGTCACCATGGGGCCACCAGGGTCACAGCATGGTCACCAAGGTCACCATGGGGTCACCATGGGACCACAAGGGTCACCATGGGGCCACCAGGGTCACAGCATGGTCACCAAGGTCACCATGGGGTCACCATGGGACCACCAGGGTCACCATGGGGCCACCAGGGTCACAGCATGGTCACCAAGGTCACCATGGGGTCACCAAGGTCACCATGGGGTCACCATGGGGCCACCGATGTCACCAGGGTCACCCGAGGGCTACCAGGGTCTGGTGGCCGTGGGTCAGGGTTGGTGGCCATGGGGCAGGGTTGGTGGCCATCGGTCAGGGTTGGTGGCCATGGGGCAGGGTTGGTGGCCATGGGGCAGGGTTGGTGGCCACGGGGCAGGGTTGGTGGCCATGGGTCAGGGTTGGTGGCCATGGGGCAGGGTTGGTGGCCATGGGTCAGGGTTGGTGGCCACGGGGCAGGGTTGGTGGCCATCGGTCAGGGGTTGGTGGCCATCGGTCAGGGTTGGTGGCCATGGGGCAGGGTTGGTGGCCATGGGGCAGGGTTGGTGGCCACGGGGCAGGGTTGGTGGCCATCGGGCAGGGTTGGTGGCCATGGGTCAGTGGCCATGGGGCAGGGTCAGTGGCCATCGGTCAGGGTTGGTGGCCACGGGGCAGGGTTGGTGGCCATCGGGCAGGGTTGGTGGCCATCGGTCAGGGTTGGTGGCCACGGGGCAGGGTTGGTGGCCATCGGTCAGGGTTGGTGGCCATCGGTCAGGGTTGGTGGCCATGGGGCAGGGTTGGTGGCCATCGGGCAGGGTTGGTGGCCGTGGGGCAGGGTTGGTGGCCATCGGTCAGGGTTGGTGGCCATCGGGCAGGGTTGGTGGCCATGGGGCAGGGTTGGTGGCCATCGGGCAGGGTTGGTGGCCATCGGTCAGGGTTGGTGGCCATGGGGCAGGGTTGGTGGCCATCGGGCAGGGTTGGTGGCCATGGGGCAGGGGTTGGTGGCCATGGGTCAGGGTTGGTGGCCATGGGGCAGGGGTTGGTGGCCATCGGTCAGGGGTTGGTGGCCATGGGGCAGGGTTGGTGGCCATGGGGCAGGGTTGGTGGCCATGGGTCAGGGTTGGTGGCCATGGGGCAGGGGTTGGTGGCCATCGGTCAGGGTTGGTGGCCATGGGGCAGGGTTGGTGGCCATCGGGCAGGGTTGGTGGCCATGGGTCAGGGTTGGTGGCCCTGGGGCAGGGTTGGTGGCCATGGGGCAGGGTTGGTGGCCATCGGGCAGGGTCAGTGGCCATCGGGCAGGGTTGGTGGCCATGGGGCAGGGTTGGTGGCCATGGGGCAGGGTTGGTGGCCATGGGGCAGGGGTTGGTGGCCATGGGGCAGGGTCGGTGGCCATGGGGCAGGGTTGGTGGCCATGGGGCAGGGGTTGGTGGCCATGGGGCAGGGTCTGGTGGCCATCGGTCAGGGGTTGGTGGCCATGGGGCAGGGTTGGTGGCCATGGGTCAGTGGCCATGGGGCAGGGTTAGTGGCCATGGGGCAGGGGTTGGTGGCCATGGGGCAGGGTTGGTGGCCATCGGGCAGGGTTGGTGGCCATGGGGCAGGGGTTGGTGGCCATGGGTCAGGGTTGGTGGCCATGGGGCAGGGGTTGGTGGCCATCGGTCAGGGGTTGGTGGCCATGGGGCAGGGTTGGTGGCCATCGGGCAGGGTTGGTGGCCATGGGGCAGGGTTGGTGGCCATGGGGCAGGGGTTGGTGGCCATCGGTCAGGGGTTGGTGGCCATGGGGCAGGGTTGGTGGCCATCGGGCAGGGTTGGTGGCCATCGGTCAGGGTTGGTGGCCATGGGGCAGGGTTGGTGGCCATGGGGCAGGGGTTGGTGGCCATCGGGCAGGGTTGGTGGCCATCGGTCAGGGGTTGGTGGCCATGGGGCAGGGTCGGTGGCCATGGGGCAGGGTTGGTGGCCATGGGGCAGGGTTGGTGGCCATGGGGCAGGGTCGGTGGCCATCGGTCAGGGTTGGTGGCCATCGGGCAGGGTTGGTGGCCATGGGTCAGGGTTGGTGGCCCTGGGGCAGGGTTGGTGGCCATGGGGCAGGGTTGGTGGCCATCGGGCAGGGTCAGTGGCCATCGGGCAGGGTTGGTGGCCATGGGGCAGGGTTGGTGGCCATGGGGCAGGGTTGGTGGCCATGGGGCAGGGGTTGGTGGCCATGGGGCAGGGTTGGTGGCCATGGGTCAGGGGTTGGTGGCCATCGGTCAGGGTTGGTGGCCGTGGGGCAGGGTCGGTGGCCATGGGGCAGGGTCGGTGGCCATGGGGCAGGGTTGGTGGCCATGGGGCAGGGGTTGGTGGCCATTGGGCAGGGTTGGTGGCCATCGGTCAGGGTTGGTGGCCATGGGGCAGGGGTTGGTGGCCATGGGGCAGGGTTGGTGGCCATGGGGCAGGGTTGGTGGCCATGGGGCAGGGTTGGTGGCCATGGGTCAGGGTTGGTGGCCATCGGGCAGGGTTGGTGGCCATGGGGCAGGGGTTAGTGGCCATGGGGCAGGGTTGGTGGCCCAGCACTGACCTTGAAGCTGAAGACGAATTTGCCGCCTTTGTAGAAACCCTGGGGAGAGGAACTGAGTCAGCGACGGACACCTGTCCTACAGGTGTGCCAGGTGTGCCCCAGGTGTGCTCAGGTGTGCCAGGTGTGTCCCAGGTGTGCCCCAGGTGTGTCCCAGGTGTGCCAGGTGTGTCCCAGGTGTGCCCCAGGTGTGTCCCAGGTGTGCCAGGTGTGTCCCAGGTGTGCTCAGGTGTGCCAGGTGTGTCCCAGGTGTGCCCCAGGTGTGCCCCAGGTGTGCCAGGTGTGTCCCAGGTGTGTCCCAGATGTGTCCCAGGTGTGCCCCAGGTGTGTCCCAGGTGTGCCCCAGGTGTGTGCCAGGTGTGTCCCATGTGTGTGCCAGGTGTGTCCCAGGTGTGTCCCAGGTGTGTCCCAGGTGTGCCCCAGGTGTGTGCCAGGTGTGTGCCAGGTGTGCCCCAGGTGTGCGCCAGGTGTGCCCCAGGTGTGCGCCAGGTGTGCCCCAGGTGTGTGCCAGGTGTGCCCCAGGTGTGTGCCAGGTGTGTGCCAGGTGTGTCCCAGGTGTGCCCCAGGTGTGTGCCAGGTGTGTGCCAGGTGTGTCCCAGGTGTGCCCCAGGTGTGTGCCAGGTGTGTGCCAGGTGTGTGCCAGGTGTGTCCCAGGTGTGCCCCAGATGTGTCCCAGGTGTGCCCAGGTGTGCCCCAGGTGTCCCCCCCAGGTATCCCAGGTGCCCCCAAAGTGTTCCACGTGTGCCCCAGGTGCCTCAGGTGTCCCCCAGGTGCCCCAGGTGTGTCACACAGGTGACAGGAAGGTCCCCCAGGTGTGTCCCACAGGTATCCCAGGTATCCCCCAGGTGTCCCAGGTGTGCCCCACAGGTGCCCCAGGTGTGCCCCCAGGTGTATCCCCAGGTGTGCCCCCAGGTGTGCCCCCCAGGTGTATCCCCAGGTGTGCCCCCAGGTGTGCCCCCAGGTGTGCCCCCAGGTGTGCCCCCCAGGTGTATCCCCAGGTGTGCCCCCCAGGTGTGCCCCCAGGTGTGCCCACCTCGTCGGGGCAGATCAGCAGGCGGAAGTGCAGGAGATCGTCCTGGTCCGAGAAATCGATCTCACAGGTCTTGGGCAGGTTCAGCTCGTTGATGTCTGCAGGTGGCACAGGTGAGACAGGTGGGACAGGTGGGACAGGTGGCACAGGTGGGACAGGTGTGGGACAGGTGGGAGAAGTGGGACAGGTGGGACAGGTGGGACAGGTGTGGGACAGGTGGGACAGGTGGGACAGGTGTGGGACAGGTGTGGGACAGGTGGGACAGGTGGGACAGGTGTGGGACAGGTGGGACAGGTGGGACAGGTGGGACAGGTGTGGGACAGGTGGGACAGGTGTGGGACAGGTGGGACAGGTGTGGGACAGGTGGGACAGGTGGGACAGGTGGGACAGGTGTGGGACAGGTGGGACAGGTGTGGGACAGGTGGGACAGGTGTGGGACAGGTGTGGACAGACGGGAACACACAGGTGACACGGCCATGACAACCCCAAGAGCCCAACCCCTCACTGGGACGATACCGGGACCAGTGTGTGACCCTTACTGGGACCAGTGTGTGACCCTTACTGGGACCAGTGCCTGACCCTTACTGGGACCAGTGCCTGACCCTTACTGGGACCAGTATGTGACCCTTACTGGGACCAGTGCCTGACCCTTACTGGGACAAGTGTGTGACCCTTACTGGGACCAGTGCCTGACCCTTACTGGGACAAGTGTGTGACCCTTACTGGGACCAGTGCCTGACCCTTACTGGGACAAGTGTGTGACCCTTACTGGGACCAGTGCCTGACCCCTACTGGAACCAGTGCCTGACCCCTACTGGGACCAGTGTGTGACCCTTACTGGGACCAGTGTGTGACCCCTACTGGGACCAGTGTGTGACCCCTACTGGGACCAGTGTGTGACCCTTACTGGGACCAGTATGTGACCCCTACTGGGACCAGTGTGTGACCCCTACTGGGACCAGCGTGTGACCCCTACTGGGACCAGCGTGTGACCCCTACTGGGACCAGTATGTGACCCTTACTGGGACCAGTGTGTGACCCTTACTGGGATCAGTGTGTGACCCTTACTGGGACCAGTATGTGACCCTTACTGGGACCAGTGCCTGACCCTTACTGGGACCAGTATGTGACCCCTACTGGGACCAGTGCCTGACCCTTACTGGGACCAGTATGTGACCCTTACTGGAGCCTAACTGGGACCAGTACGGGACCCCTACTGGGACCAGTACCGGCCCCTCCCCAGGGCCTTACTGGGACCAGTGTGTGACCCCTACTGGGACCAGTGCCTGACCCCTACTGGGACCAGTGTGTGACCCTTACTGGGACCAGTGTGTGACCCTTACTGGGACCAGTGCGTGACCCTTACTGGGACCAGTGCCTGACCCTTACTGGGACCAGTGCCTGACCCTTACTGGGACCAGTGTGTGACCCTTACTGGGACCAGTGCGTGACCCTTACTGGGACCAGTGTGTGACCCTTACTGGGACCAGTGCCTGACCCTTACTGGGACCAGTGCGTGACCCTTACTGGGACCAGTGCCTGACCCTTCCCAAGGCCTTACTGGGACCAGGATATAATCCTTACTGGGATCATACTGGGACCAGTATGGGACCCCTACTGGGACCAGTACCTGCCCCTCCCCAGGGCCTTACTGGGACCAGTATGTGACCCCTACTGGGACCAGTGTGTGACCCTTACTGGGACCAGTGTATGACCCTTACTGGGACCAGTGCGTGACCCCTACTGGGACCATACTGGGACCAGTCCCGGCCCCTCCCCAAGGCCTTACTGGGACCAGGATATGATCCTTACTGGGATCATACTGGGACCAGTACCTGCCCCTCCCCAGGGCCTTACTGGGACCAGTATGTGACTCCCACTGGGACCAGTAGATGATCCTTACTGGGACCATACTGGGGCCTAACTGGGCCCAGTGTGTGACCCCTGGTGGGATCAGCACAGCCTCTCACCAAAGCCTGACTGGGACCAGTACTTGATCCCTACTGGGACCGTACTGGGACCAGTATGTGACCCTTACTGGACCCTTACTGGGACCAGTGTGTGACCCCTACTGGGACCAGTGCCTGACCCTTACTGGGACCAGTGCGTGACCCTTACTGGGACCAGTGTGTGACCCCAACTGGGACCAGTGTGTGACCCTTACTGGGACCAGTGTGTGACCCCAACTGGGACCAGTACCTGACCCTTACTGGGACCAGTATGTGACCCCTACTGGGACCAGTGTGTGACCCTTACTGGGACCAGTGCCTGACCCCTACTGGGACCAGTGTGTGACCCTTACTGGGACCAGTGCCTGACCCCAACTGGGCCCAGTGTGTGACCCTTACTGGGACCAGTGCCTGACCCTTACTGGGACCAGTGTGTGACCCCTACTGGGACCAGTGTGTGACCCTTACTGGGACCAGTGCGTAACCCTTACTGGGACCAGTGCGTAACCCTTACTGGGACCAGTGTGTGACCCTTACTGGGAACAGTGTGTGACCCCTACTGGGACCAGTATGTGACCCTTACTGGGACCAGTGTGTGACCCTTACTGGGACCAGCATGTGACCCTTACTGGGACCAGTGTGTGACCCCTACTGGGACCAGTGTGTGACCCTTACTGGGACCAGTGCGTAACCCTTACTGGGACCAGCATGTGACCCTTACTGGGACCAGTGTGTGACCCTTACTGGGAACAGTGTGTGACCCCTACTGGGACCAGTGTGTGACCCTTACTGGGAACAGTGCGTAACCCTTACTGGGACCAGTGTGTGACCCCTACTGGGACCAGTGTGTGACCCTTACTGGGACCAGTGTGTGACCCCTACTGGGACCAGTGTGTGACCCTTACTGGGAACAGTGTGTGACCCCTACTGGGACCAGTGCGTAACCCTTACTGGGACCAGTGTGTGACCCTTACTGGGACCAGTGTGTGACCCTTACTGGGAACAGTGTGTGACCCCTACTGGGACCAGTGTGTGACCCTTACTGGGAACAGTGTGTGACCCCTACTGGGACCAGTATGTGACCCTTACTGGGACCAGTGTGTGACCCCTACTGGGACCAGTGTGTGACCCCTACTGGGACCAGTGCCTGACCCCTACTGGGACCATACTGGGACCAGTCCCTGCCCCTCCCCAAGGCCTTACTGGGACCAGTACGGGACCCTCACTGGAACCTGTACATGACCCCTGCTGGAACCAGTATGTGACCCTTACTGGGACCAGTCCCTGCCCCTCCCCAAGGCCTTACTGGGACCAGTATATGATCCTTACTGGGACCATACTGGGGCCTAACTGGGCCCAGTGTGTGACCGCTGGTGGGATCAGCACAGCCTCTCACCAAAGCCTGACTGGGACCAGTACATGATCCCTACTGGGACCAGTGTGTGACCCTTACTGGGACCAGTATGTGACCCTTACTGGGACCAGTATGTGACCCCTACTGGGACCAGTGTGTGACCCTTACGGGGACCAGTACATGATCCCTACTGGGACCAGTGTGTGACCCTTACTGGGACGAGTATGTGACACTTACTGGGACGAGTATGTGACCCTTACTGGGACCAGTGTGTGACCCTTACTGGGACCAGTGCCTGACCCTTACTGGGACCAGTGTGTGACCCTTACTGGGACCAGTGCCTGACCCTTACGGGGACCAGTACATGATCCCTACTGGGACCAGTGTGTGACCCTTACTGGGACCAGTATGTGACCCTTACTGGGACCAGTATGTGACCCTTACCTGGACCAGTGTGTGACCCTTACTGAAGCCTAACTGGGACCAGTACGGGACCCCTACTGGGACCAGTACCTGCCCCTCCCCAGGGCCTTACTGGGACCAGTGTGTGACCCCTACTGGGACCAGTGCCTGACCCCTACTGGGACCAGTTTGTGACCCCTACTGGGACCAGTTTGTGACCCCTACTGGGACCAGTATGTGACCCTTACTGGGACCAGTGTGTGACCCTTACGGGGACCAGTACATGATCCCTACTGGGACCAGTGCGTGACCCCTACTGGGACCAGTGCCTGACCCCTACTGGGACCAGTGCCTGACCCCTACTGGGACCAGTGCCTGACCCCTACTGGGACCAGTGCGTGACCCTTACTGGGACCAGTGCCTGACCCCTACTGGGACCAGTGCGTGACCCTTACTGGGACCAGTGCCTGACCCCTACTGGGACCAGTGCGTGACCCTTACTGGGACCAGTCCCAGCGCCCTGTGGCTCCCATTCCCGGGCCCCCATCGATGCCCCACCGGGCCCGGTACCGAACCCCCCCAGGGCCGTTAACGAGCCCGGTCCCTGCCCCGCCACGAGGCCGCAGCGGGGCCGGGAGCGCGGCCCTGAGGGCCCCGGGGCCGTGCCCGCCGCCTCTCCCGGGCCCCCGGGCCGTGCCCGCCGCCTCTCCCGGGGCCCGGGCCGTGCCCCCCGGACCCCCCGAACCGGAGCTGCCCCCGCTCCCTCGGCCCCGTGGGGTCCCCGGGCCGTGCCCGCCGCCTCTCCCGGGGCCCCCGGGCCGTGCCCGCCGCCTCTCCCGGGGCCCGGGGCCGTGCCCGCCGCCTCTCCCGGGGCCCGGGGCCGTGCCCGCCGCCTCTCCCGGGGCCCCGGGCCGTGCCCGCCGCCTCCTCCCCTCAGACCTTTCTGGATGCGGAGCTGCGCGGCCGAGGCCTTTTTGCTGGAGCTCTTGGTGCCGCCCGCCGATTCCTCCTCCTTCTTCTGCTGCTTCAGCGAGAAGAGCTTGATCATCCTGCCGGGCCGGGGCGGCGGGGCCGGGGCGGGTCCGGGCCCCCCCCGGGGCCGAGGGAGCGGGGCCGGGCCGGGGGCGGCTCCGGTTCGGGGGGTCCGGGGGGCGACGGGGGCCGGGGGGCGAGCGCTGAGGGCCGGCCGGCTCGGCAACTTCCGGAGCCGCTCGGCAACTTCCGGCGCGGCTCGGGGCTCTCCGGAACCGCTTCACCGCCGCTCGGCAACTTCCGGGAGCGCTTCGCGCAGCTCCGGAGAGGGTTCGGGAAGCTCCGGAAGGGCGTCGGAACCGCTTCGGGAGTTTCCGGGAGCGCTTCGGGAACCTCCGGAGTCGCTTGGCAACTTCCGGAGCCGCCTCGGGGATCTCCGGAACGGCTTCGGCACCGTTTCGGGAACGATCTCAGGGATGTCCGGAGCCGCTCGAAACCTTCCGGAGATCTCCGGAACGGGGGGAGGTGATTCGGGACTCTCCGGAACCGCTTCGGAAGCGCTGGGCAATCTCCGGGAGCCGCTTCGTGGCTCCCTGGAATCACTTTGAGAACCTCCGGACGGCTTCGGAACCTCTCGGCAAACTCCGGAGTCGCCTTGGCAACTTCCGGAACCGCTTCGCGACCGTTTCGGGGGCTTGCGGAACGGCCTCGGGCTTGGGAGCCGCTGCCGGAGCTTCCGGAATCGCTTCGGGGATCTCCGGAAGGGAGGGAGCCGGGGGCGGGCTCGGGGGTCTCCGGAGGGGGAGGTTCGGGGCCCCTCGGGACTTTCTGGAAAGGCTCGGGCGGGCCCGAGGGCGCTTCGGCTTCCTCCGGAAGAAATCGACTCCTTCCGGTGCTTCCGGGACCCACCCCCCCCCACCAACCCCTCCTTTCGGCGCTTTCCGGAAAGCTTCGGGTTCTTCCGGAAAAAGAGGCGGAGCGAGGCGCTCCGAAAAGCAACGATTTCTGCCGCTCGGCTCTTTCCGGAACACTTCGGCTCTTTCCGGCAGACTCTTCGTAATCTCTCGGACCTCACTCTCCCGCGCCTCACACTCGGCTCTTTCCGGAACACTTCGGCTCTTCCCGGCTCCCAGCAGCCAATGCTGCGCCGGGAGGGGTGGGGCTTGAGGCCCTTTCTTCCCAATGGCCGCCGCCATGTTCCTCATGGCCGCCGCCATGTTCCTCATGGCCGCCGCCATCTTTACCGGGCCCGGGGGCCGTACTGGGACCAGTTTCCCCTCCCAGTCCCATACTGGGCCCGGCTCCACCCCACCCCCTCCCAGTTCAGCTCGGGGCGGGGCAGGGGCGGCAGAAAGGGAAATGGGGGGCACGGTAGTCGATCCAGCCCTGGAATGAGGGAAATCTGGGAAATCCATCCCCAGAATGAGGGAAATTTGGGAAATCCAGCCCTGGAATGAGGAAAATCCAGGAAATCCCGGTCAAACCCATCCCTGGAATGAGGGAAATCCAGGAAATCCCGGTCAAACCCAGCCCTGGAATGAGGGAAATCCAGGAAATCCCGGTCAAACCTAGCCCTGGAATGAGGGAAATCCAGGAAATCCTGGTCAAACCCAACCCTGGAATGAGGGAAATCCATCCCTGGAACGAGGGAAATCCAGGAAATCCCCATCAAACCCAGCCCTGGAATGAGGGAAATCCAGGAAATCCTGGTCAAACCCCTGAAATGAGGGAAATCCAGGAAATCCACCCCTGGAATGAGGGAAATCCAGGGAATCCCGGTCACAGCCATCCCTGAAATGAGGGAAATCCAGGGAATCCCGGTCACACCCATCCCTGGAATGAGGGCAATCCAGGGAATCCCGGTCACACCCAGCCCTGGAATGAGGGCAATCCAGCGATTCCCGCTCCAACCCAAGCCCTGAGCCCAGGGAGCAGCCAGGAGAACCAGCCAGGGCTTTATTTCTCCTCCAAGCGACCCCGCCGGGGGCCGGGGCCATCCAGGAAATCCTGGAAATCCAGGATCCTGCCCCCCGGCTCCGGGACAGGAGGAACCGGAACCTTGTAGGGGGGGACATGGGGGGGGTCCTGGGAGGGGTCTCAGCCCCCCAGCAGAGGGGCTCAGGAGCCCGGGGACACCTCCGGGGGCTCCTCGGCATCCAGCAGCAGCCGGGAGAACTTCTGGTCGCCGAAGGCGGCGCTGAGGCGGCTCTCCAGGAAGCGCTGCAGGCCCAGGATGGACTGGACGTCCGCCTTGTCCTGGGGTGGGTGGGAACAATGAATTCCAGAGGGGGAATTCCACCTCACCACCCCACCCCACCCCACCCCACCCCGGGGGCCGTCCGGAGGGTGTCCAGACCTCGGTGAGGCGGTGGAACTGGCGCAGCAGGCGCCAGGCGTCGCGGGCGAACTCCTCGGGGCTGCGGTAGCGGGGGCTGAGCTTCTCCTGCAGCCGCGCCCGCATCAGCGTCAGGTCGATGGCGTCGCCGCCCTCCTGGGGGGCAGGGGGCAGGGGTCAGGGGGCAGGGGGCAGGGGTCAGGGGTCAGGGGTCGTCCGGGGGCATCCGGAGACCCCCTGGGGTCTGGGGTTGAGGGGTCGGGAAGGGGATCCCATGGGGTTGGGAATGGGATCCCATGGGATTTGGAACGGGATCCCATGGGGTTGGCACCCAGGGACCCCCAGGGGTCTGGGACTGAGGGATCAGGAATGGGATCCCATGGGATCAGCACCCAGAGACCCCCGGGGGTCTGGGATCGAGGGATCAGGGTCAGGGGTTTTCCAGGGGCACCTGGGGGGGGTCTGGGATTGAGAAATTTGGAATGGGATCCCATGGGATTGGAATGGGATCCCATGGGGTTGGGAACAGGATCTCATGGGATTGGGAATGGGATCCCATGGGGTTGGAATGGGATCCCATGGGGTTGGGAATGGGATCCAATGGGATCGGTGCCCGGGGACCCCCGGGGGTCTGGGATCGAGGGATCAGGGTCAGGGGTCCTCCAGGGGCACCTGGGGGGGGCTGGGATTGAGAAGTTGGGAATGGGATCCAAGGGGGTTGGGAATGGGATCCCATGGGATCGGTGCCTGGGGACCCCCAGGGGTCTGGGATTGAGGGGAGGGGCTGTTGGGGGTGGGGAGGGGGGAATCCCATGAGATTTGGGCTCGGTGGGGCGGATTCCCAGAGGGACTGGGGACAGCGGATCCCAGCGGATTCCAGCGGATCCCAGGCTCACCGGGGAGCTGGAGAGGCGCTGCAGGGGCCGGCAGGGCTCGTGGCACAGCAGCTCCAGCAGGACCAACTCGCACCTCTGCGGGATCGGGGCGCTCAGACGCCGGCAGGATCGCCCCGGGATCACCCCCCAGGATCACCCCGGGATCGCCCCAGGATCACCCCCCAGGATCGCCCCGGGATCACCCCCCAGGATAACCCCCCGGGATCGCTCCGGGATCAGCCCCCGAGATCACCCCATGGGATCACCTGGGATCACCCCATGACTGCCCCAGGATCGCCCCAGGATCACCCCCCAGGATCACCCCCGGCTCCCCCAGGATCACCCCCGGCTCCCCCAGGATCACCCCCGGATCCCCCAGGATCATCCCCCAGGATCATCCCCCAGGATCACCCTGGGATCACCCCCGGATCCCCCAGGATCACCCCCGGATCCCCCAGGATCATCCCCCAGGATCCCCCAGGATCATCCCCCAGGATCCCCCAGGATCACCCTGGGATCACCCCCGGATCCCCCAGGATCAGCCCCGGATCCCCCAGGATCACCCCCCGCTCTCACCTGCTGGTCCTGGGGGCTCAGCCCCTGCGGGGGGCCCGGCTCCGCCTCCGGGCCGGGCGGGGAGAGCTCCTGGCACAGCAGGCACGTCCACTCGGGGCTGCGGGAACGGGACCCCGTGGGATCGGGAACGGGACCCCGTGGGATCGGGAATGGGATCCCACAGGATCGGGAACGGGATCCCGTGGGATCGGGAACAGGATCCCATGGGATCAGAAATGGGATCCCATGGCATCAGAAATGGGATCCCACGGGATCAGGAACAGGATCCCACGGGACAGGGAATGGGATCCTGTGGGATCGGTGCCCGGAGACCCTCAGGGGTCTGGGATCCAGGGATCGGGAACAGGATCCCAGGGGATCGGCCCCTGGAGACCCCCCAGAGGTCTGGGGTTGAGGGGAGGGGCTGTCGGGGGTGGGGAGAGGGGGGGAATCCCATGGGATTTGGGGTCGGCGGGGGGGATTCCCAGAGGGCTCGGGGACAGCAGATCCCAGGATCCGAGAGGTTCCAGCGGATCCACAGGGGAGTGACACGGGGCAGTGGATCCCAGGGCAGTGGATTCCAGGGACTCAGGGAGGTGATTCAGGGCAGTGGATCCCAAGGCAGTGGATCCCAGGGCAGTGGATCCCAGGAAGGTGACCCAGGGCAGTGGATCCCAGGGCAGTGGATCCCAGGGACTCAGGGAGGTGACTCAGGGCACTGGATCCCAGGGAGGTGACCCAGGGCAGTGGATCCCAGGGAGGTGACCCAGGGCTGTGGATCCCAGAGCAGTGGATCCCAGGGCCCAGGGAGGCACAGGGCAGCAGCAGATCCCAGCGGATCCCAGCGGATCCCCTACCTGGGCACGTCCTGCAGGGCGGGCAGGTGGCAGTGCAGGTGGAAGCAGCGCTGGCAGCGGTCGCACATCACCACGGCCCCGGCCTGGCCGCAGACCCGGCAGCACGAGACCCCCGGGATCCCCCCCGGGAGCCCCCCCTGGATCCCCGGGATCCCCCCCGGGCCGGGGGAGGGGCCCGGGGCAGGGCCCGGCTCCCCCGGGGGAGGGGGCAGCAGCCCCACGGGTTTGGTGTCCCCGGTGTCCCCAACGGGCTCCTCCTGCGGGGGGAGGGGACACGGTCAGGGAGGGGGGAGGGGGAGAGCCTCACCTGGGCAGGGGGCGCTCACCTGGGTGGGGAAAGGGACACTGAGGGGGGACATGGGACAGGTGAGGCGGGAGGGGGACACGGGGGACGCTCACCTTGACAGAGAGGGCAGCGTGTGGGGAAGGGGACACTGAGAGGGGACACGGAAGGGACAGGGGACACGGGGGACGTTCACCTGGGACAGGTGAGGCTGGAGGGGGACACGGGGGACCCTCACCTGGACAGGGGGTGCTCACCTGGATGGGGAAAGGTGGGGGGACACAGGGGGTGGGGCGGGGACACTGGGAACCCTCAGCTGGCTGGGCAGGTGACAGGAGACACTCACCTGGGTGGGGAAGGGGACATGGGACAGGTGAAGTGGCGGGGGGCACTGGGGACCCTCACCTGGACATGGGACACTCACCTGGGTGAGGAAAGGGACACTGAGGGGGAGACATGGCAGGGAGGGGGACACACGGGACACTCACCTGGGACAGGGGATGCTCACCTGGGTGGGGCAGGAGACACGGGGGACGCTCACCTTGACGGGGAGGGCAGCGTGTGGGGCAGGGGACACTGAGGGGGGACACGGAAGGGACAGGGGACACGGGGGACGCTCACCTGCGACAGGTGAGGCAGGAGGGGGACACGGGGGACGCTCACCTTGACGGGGAGGGCAGCGTGTGGCTGCGCTGTCCCTGCTGTCCCTGTTGTCCCTTCTGTCCCCGCTGTCCCAGCTGTCCCAGCTGTCCCCGCTGTCCCCGCTGTCCCCGGTGTCCCCGGCGTCCCCGCTGTCCCCTGCTCGATGACGATGACGCTGAACTCCTGGGCCGAGGGCCCCGGGAAGATGCGGAAGACGGGCGGCTGGGCCGGGTCCAGCTCCAGGTCCAGCTGCAGGCGCTCCAGGCTGACCCGCGGCACCTTGGGGAGCCGGGGGCTGCCCTGGCCCCCCGGGGGACCCCTCCTGGGGACAGGGACAGAGCGGGGACACCGGGGTCAGCGCTGGGGGGACAGGGACAAGGACAGAGCGGGGACACCGGGGTCAGCGCTGGGGGGACAGGGACAGGGACAGAGCGGGGACAGAGGGGTCAGCGCTGGGGGTGACAGAGCGGGGACAGAGGGGTCAGCGCTGGGGGGACAGGGACAGAGGGGTCAGCGCTGGGGGGACAGGGACAGGGACAGAGGGGTCAGCGCTGGGGGGACAGGGACAGAGGGGTCAGCGCTGGGGGGACAGGGACAGGGACAGAGCGGGGACACCGGGGTCAGTGCTGGGGGGAGAGACCCCCAAAGCTCCGGGGGAGAGAGGCTGGGAGAGCGGGGGGCTGGGAGTGCCTGGGGGCTTGGGGACAGGGGAGAGGGGACAAGGATTGGGACAGGGGGACAAGGGACAGTGACAAGGGACAGTGATAAAGGACAGTGATAAGGCTGGGGACAGAGGAACAAGGGACAGTGACAAGGAACAAGGGACAAGGCTGGGGAGTGTTGGGGACAGGGGACAAGGGACAGCGACAAGGGATGGAGTGACAAGGCTCAGGAGCGTTGGGGACAGTGACAAGGGACAGTGACAAGGGACAGGGACAGGGACGGGGACAGTGACAGGGACAGTGACAAGGCTGGGGAGTGCTGGGGACAGGGACAGGGGCTCCTGCCCAAGCCCAGGAACAGGGGACAGGGACGTCCTGGCCAAGGGCGGGGCTGCAGGTGGCACCTGGACAGAGGTGACAAAGGACAGAGGTGACACCGGACACAGGTGACACGGGACAGAGGTGACACCAGACAGAGGTGACAAAGGACAGAGGTGATAAAGGACAGAGGTGACAAAGGACAGGGGAGCACCAGGGGCCCACTCTCCCCCCCCCATCCCCTAATTACCGCTTAATGAGCAGCTTCTTAACGAACTTCTCCTCCCTGGGAGAACCGCCGGGTTTCCTCCTGGAGAGCAACGGGAGAGCCCCGAATGTCACCCTGGGGACACGGGGGGGGACAGGGGGGACAGGGGGGACAAAGGGACGGGGGGTGACAAAGGACGGGGGGTGACAAAGGGACAGGGGGTGACAAAGGAACAGGGGGTGACAAAGGGACAGGGGATGACAAAGGGACAGGGGGTGACAAAGGGACAGGGGGTGACAAAGGGACAGGGGGTGACAAAGGACGGGGGGTGACAAAGGGACAGGGGGTGACAAAGGACAGGGGGTGACAAAGGGACAGGGGATGACAAAGGGACAGGGGGTGACAAAGGGACAGGGGGTGACAAAGGATGGGGGGTGACAAAGGATGGGGGGTGACAAAGGATGGGGGGTGACAAGGGACAGGGGGTGACAAAGGATGGGGGGTGACAAAGGGACAGAAAGGTGACGGGACAGGGGGTGACAGGGGACGAGGATGACAAAGGGACAGGGGGTGACAGGGGACAGGGGGTGACAAAGGGACAGGGGGTGACAAGGGGTGACAAAGGGACAGGGGGTGACAGGGGACAGGGGGTGACAAAGGGACAGGGGGTGACAAAGGACGGGGGGTGACAGGGGACAGGGGGTGACAAAGGGACAGGGGGTGACAGGGGACAGGGGGTGACAAAGGGACAGGGGGTGACAAGGGATGACGGGACAGGGGGTGACAAAGGGACAGGGGGTGACAGGGGACAGGGCCCCTCCCCCCGCTCACCTCCTGGCTCCGCTGCCGGCGCTCTCGGGGGGGCTGGTGGCTGCTGGTGACAAAGGTGACAAAGGTGACAAAGGTGACAAAGGCCACCTCAGGGCCACCCCTGGGGTGTCACCCCCCCGCCCCCCGCTCCTTGTCCCCGTGTCCCCCCCACTCACCCAGCTCGGGGGTCCGGGCCGGCTGCGGCTCCAGGTGGGGCGGGGACAGCTCGGGGGGGCACTCGGGGGGGGCCCAGGGGGGCTCCAGCAGCTCGGGGGTCACCTGGCCCCCGCTGACCACCGTGCTGGCCTGGGGGGGACATTTGGGGACATCACCGGGGGGGTGGGACCCCCGTGTCCCCCACCCACTGACCACTGTGGTGGCCTGGGGGGGACATTTGGGGACATCACCGGGGGGGTGGGACCCCCATGTCCCCCACCCACTGACCACCATGCTGGCCTGGGGGGGACATTTGGGGACATCACCGGGGGGGTGCGACCCCCAAAATCGTGTCCCCCACCCACTGACCACCGTGGTGGCCCGGGGGTGACCCTGGGGGACATCAGGGTGAGGGGACATCACCGGGACCCCCAGAATTGTCCCCCACCCACTGACCACCCTGGTGGCCTGGGGGACATCGGGGTCAGGGACATCACCGGGGGGAGGGGGGGGAGGGGTGGGACCCCCAAGCTGGTGTCCCCTCCCCCCCCAGGTACCTGCGGGGCGGGGGAGGGGTCCCGGGGGCTGGCGGCGGGGGGGCTCAGCGAGGGCGGGGGGCTCAGCGAGGGGGGGAGGGGCTGCTCCGAAATGATGGCGCCTGGAGGGGTGGGGGAGGGGTGTCAGGGTGGCCCTGGGGGGGCCCTGACACCCTTGGGTGCCTTGTCACCCCCTCCCCCCAACACTGGGACGTCCTGGCCCTTGTCACCCGACCCTGGGACATCCTGGAGCCAGCCACGCCCTCCCTGGTGTCCCCTGTCACCCCCCAGCCAGGGACACCCTGTCCTTGTCACCCCTCCCTGGTGTCCCCTGCCACCCCCCAGCCAGGGACACCCTGTCCTTGTCACCCCTCCCTGGTGTCCCCTGTCACCCCCCAGCCAGGGACACCCTGTCCTTGTCACCCCTCCCTGGTGTCCCCTGTCACCCCCCAGCCAGGGACACCCTGTCCTTGTCACCCCCCAGCCAGGGACACCCTGTCCTTGTCACCCCCTCCCTGGTGTCCCCTGCCACCACCCAGCCAGGGACACCCTGTCCTTGTCACCCCCTCCCTGGTGTCCCCTGTCACCCCCCAGCCAGGGACACCCTGTCCTTGTCACCCCCTCCCTGGTGTCCCCTGTCACCCCCCAGCCAGGGACACCCTGTCCTTGTCACCCCCTCCCTGGTGTCCCCTGCCACCACCCAGCCAGGGACACCCTGTCCTTGTCACCCCCTCCCTGGTGTCCCCTGTCACCCCCCAGCCAGGGACACCCTGTCCTTGTCACCCCCTCCCTGGTGTCCCCTGTCACCCCCCAGCCAGGGACACCCTGGCCTTGTCACCCCCCAGCCAGGGACACCCTGTCCTTGTCACCCCTCCCTGGTGTCCCCTGCCACCCCCATCCTGGTCGTGCGACACCCACGTCCCTTTGGGCCCTGTCCCCTGCCTGTCCCCGCTCTGTCCCCACTGTCCCCTGTCTGTCTGTCGGTCTGTCTGTCCCGTCTGTCCCCTGTCTGTCTGTCCCCCGTCTGTCCCCAGTGTGTCCCCCCCCATCCCCACTGTCCCCTGTCTGTCTGTCAGTCTGTCTGTCCCGTCTGTCCCCCGTCTGTCTGGCTGTCCCCTGTCTGTCCCCCTGTCCCCTGTCTGTCCCCCTGTCCCCTGTCTGTCCCCTGTCTGTCTGTCCCCTCTACCCTGTCTGTCCCCCTGTCCCCTGTCTGTCCCCTGTCTGTCTGTCCCCTCTACCCTGTCTGTCCCCTGTCCCCTGTCTGTCTGTCCCCTGTCTGTCTGTCCCCTGTCTGTTTGTCCCCTGTCTGTTTGTCCCCCATCTGTCCCCCTCTCCCCTGTCTGTCTGTCCCCTGTCCCCGGCGTGTCCCCGGCGTGTCCCCGGTGTCACCGAAGCTGCCGGCGCTCCTGGTCCAGCCCTGCCGGTCCCAGTGGAACCTCAGCTCCCCCAGCGGCTCCGGGGGCTCCACGGCCACGCGGAGAGAGCGGAGCAGCTGCGCCTGGAGCTGGGACAGGGACAGGGGACACTGAGGGGACAGCGGGGCACTGAGGGGACAGGGGACACTGAGGGGACAGCGGGGACACTGAGGGGATTGGGGGCACTGAGGGGACAGGGGGCACTGAGGGGACAGGGGGCACTGAGGGGATTGGGGACACTGAGGGGATTGGGGGCACTGAGGGGACAGGGGGCACTGAGGGGATTGGGGACACTGAGGGGACAGCGGGGAGACTGAGGGGACAGGGGACACTGAGGGGATTGGGGACACTGAGGGGACAGCGGGACACTGAGGGGACAGGGGACACTGAGGGGATTGGGGACACTGAGGGGACAGCGGGGAGACTGAGGGGACAGGGGACACTGAGGGGACAGCGGGGCACTGAGGGGACAGGGGGCACTGAGGGGATTGGGGACACTGAGGGGACAGCGGGACACTGAGGGGACAGGGGACACTGAGGGGATTGGGGACACTGAGGGGATTGGGGACACTGAGGGGACAGCGGGGACACTGAGGGGATTGGGGACACTGAGGGGACAGGGGACACTGAGGGGACAGCGGGGCACTGAGGGGACAGGGGGCACTGAGGGGATTGGGGACACTGAGGGGACAGAGGACACTGAGGGGACAGGGGACACTGAGGGGACAGCGGGGACACTGAGGGGACAGGGGACACTGAGGGGATTGGGGACACTGAGGGGACAGGGGACACTGAGGGGATTGGGGACACTGAGGGGATTGGGGACACTGAGGGGACAGCAGGGACACTGAGGGGACAGGGGACACTGAGGGGACAGCGGGACACTGAGGGGACAGCGGGGACACTGAGGGGACAGGGGACACTGAGGGGACAGCGGGACACTGAGGGGACAGGGGACACTGAGGGGATTGGGGACACTGAGGGGACAGGGGACACTGAGGGGACAGCAGGGACACTGAGGGGACAGCGGGGCACTGAGGGGACAGCGGGGACACTGAGGGGATTGGGGACACTGAGGGGACAGCGGGACACTGAGGGGACAGCGGGGACACTGAGGGGACAGGGGACACTGAGGGGATTGGGGACACTGAGGGGACAGCAGGGACACTGAGGGGACAGGGGACACTGAGGGGATTGGGGACACTGAGGGGACAGGGGGCACTGAGGGGACAGGGGACACTGAGGGGACATTGGGGACACTGAGGGGACAGGGGACACTGAGGGGACAGCGGGGACATTGGGGACAGTGGGGCACTGAGGGGACAGGGGACACTGAGGGGACAGGGGACACTGAGGGGACAGCGGGGACACTGAGGGGACAGGGGACACTGAGGGGACAGCGGGGACATTGGGGACAGTGGGGCACTGAGGGGATTGGGGACACTGAGGGGATTGGGGACACTGAGGGGACAGCGGGGACATTGGGGACAGTGGGGCACTGAGGGGACAGCGGGACACTGAGGGGACAGCGGGGACACTGAGGGGACAGGGGGCACTGAGGGGATTGGGGACACTGAGGGGACAGCGGGGACACTGAGGGGACAGGGGGCACTGAGGGGATTGGGGACACTGAGGGGATTGGGGACACTGAGGGGACAGGGGACACTGAGGGGACAGGGGACACTGAGGGGATTGGGGACACTGAGGGGACAGCGGGGACACTGAGGGGACAGGGGGCACTGAGGGGATTGGGGACACTGAGGGGACAGGGGACACTGAGGGGACAGCGGGGACACTGAGGGGACAGGGGACACTGAGGGGATTGGGGACACTGAGGGGATTGGGGACACTGAGGGGACAGGGGACACTGAGGGGACAGCGGGACACTGAGGGGACAGGGGACACTGAGGGGATTGGGGACACTGAGGGGACAGGGGACACTGAGGGGACAGCGGGGACATTGGGGACAGGGGACACTGAGGGGACAGGGGACACTGAGGGGATTGGGGACACTGAGGGGACAGGGGACACTGAGGGGACAGCGGGGACACTGAGGGGACAGGGGACACTGAGGGGATTGGGGACACTGAGGGGACAGCGGGGACACTGAGGGGACAGCAGGGACACTGAGGGGACAGCGGGACACTGAGGGGACAGCGGGGACACTGAGGGGATTGGGGACACTGAGGGGACAGGGGACACTGAGGGGACAGCGGGGACACTGAGGGGACAGCGGGGCACTGAGGGGACATTGGGGCATTGGGGACACTGAGGGGACAGCGGGGACACTGAGGGGACAGGGGACACTGAGGGGATTGGGGACACTGAGGGGACAGCGGGGACACTGAGGGGACAGCAGGGACACTGAGGGGATTGGGGACACTGAGGGGACAGGGGACACTGAGGGGATTGGGGACACTGAGGGGACAGCGGGACACTGAGGGGACAGGGGACACTGAGGGGACAGAGGGCACTGAGGGGACAGCGGGGACACTGAGGGGACAGGGGACACTGAGGGGACAGCGGGGACACTGAGGGGACAGGGGACACTGAGGGGATTGGGGACACTGAGGGGACAGCGGGGACACTGAGGGGACAGCAGGGACACTGAGGGGACAGCGGGACACTGAGGGGATTGGGGACACTGAGGGGACAGGGGACACTGAGGGGACAGGGGACACTGAGGGGATTGGGGACACTGAGGGGACAGCGGGGACACTGAGGGGACAGCGGGGCACTGAGGGGACAGCGGGACACTGAGGGGATTGGGGACACTGAGGGGACAGCGGGGACACTGAGGGGATTGGGGACACTGAGGGGACATTGGGGACATTGGGGACATTGGGGGACATTGGGGACATTGGGGACATTGGGGGACATTGGGGACATTGGGGACATTGGGTGACATTGGGGACATTGGGGGACAGTGGGGACATTGGGGACATTGGGGACATTGGGGACATTGGGTGACATTGGGGGCATTGTGGGGACATTGGGGACACTGAGGGGACATTGGGGACACTGCCGGGGGGTGGCAGAGCTCGGGGACACCCAGGGGACGCCATGGTCCCCATGTGGGGACAAAGCCTTCGGGGGCTTTGGGGGGAGATTTGGGGGGGGGGGGGGGGTTGGGGTTTTTTGGGGGGAATTTTTGCTTTCTGGGGTTATTTTGGGGGATTTTTGGGGTTTTTTAGGGGTGGGGTTTGGTGAGGTTTTTTGGGGTTTTTTGGGTTTTTTTTGGGGGGGTGAGTTTTTGGGGTTTTTTGGGTGGGTTTTTGGGAGTTTTTTTGTGTTTTTGGTGGATTTTTGGGGGTGTTTTTTGGGGGTGGGTTTATTGGTATTGGCTTTTTTGGGGAGGGTTTGGGGTTTTTCGGGGAGATTTTTTGGGGGGGGGATTTTTGCTTTTTTGGGGTCTCTTTGGTGGATTTTTTTGGGTTTTTTTGGGGTGTTTGGGGTTTTTTGAGGGGGGCTTTAGGGGGGGTTTTTTGGGGGCTGAGTTTTTGGGGTTTTTGGGTGGATTTTGGGGGGTTTTTGTGTTTTTTTGTGGATTTTTGGGGGGTTTTTGTGGGGGGTTTTGGTGGATTTTTTGGGTTTTTTGGGGGGTTTTGGGTTTTTTGGGTGAGTTTTTGGGGGTTTTTTGGGGTTTTTGGGTGGATATTTTGGAGGTTTTTTGAAGGGTTTTCTGGGGGGTTTTTTTGGGTGGATTTTTTGGGTTTTTTTGGGGGGGAATTTTGCTTTTTTGGGGTTTTTTTTTGGTGGATTTTTTGGCTTTTTTTGGGGTGGGGTTTGGTGAGTTTTTTGGGAATTTTTGGGGTTTTTTTTGAGGGGGTGAGTTTTTGGGGTTTTTTGGGTGGATATTTTGGGGCTTTTTTTGGGGGGGTCGGTTTTGGGTTTTTTGGTGGATTTTTTGGGGGTTTTTTGTGTTTTTGGTGAATTTTTGGGGGCTTTTTTTGGGGGGGTTGGGGTTTTTCTGGCAGATTTTGGGGTTTTTTTTGGGGGGGATTTTTGTTTTTTTGGGGTCTCTTTGGTGGATTTTTGGGGTTTTTTTGGGGGTGTTTGGGGTTTTTTGAGGGGGGCTTTGGGGGGGTTTTTTGGGGGGCTGAGTTTTTGGGGTTTTTGGGTGGATTTTGGGGGGTTTTTGTATTTTTTTGTGGATTTTTGGGGGGTTTTTGTGGGGGGGTTTTGGTGGATTTTTTGGGTTTTTTATGGGGGGTTGGTGGGTTTTTTGGGTGAGTTTTTGGGGTTTTTTTTGGGGTTTTTGGGTGGATATTTTGGAGTTTTTTTGAAGGGTTTTTTGGGGGGGTTTTTTGGGGTTTTTTTGGGGTGGGGTTTGGTGAGTTTTTTGGGATTTTTTGGGGTTTTTTTGGGGGGGTGAGTTTTTGGGGTTTTTTGGGTGGATATTTTGGGGTTTTTTTGGGGGGTTCGGTTTTGGGTTTTCTTGGTGGATTTTTGGGAGTTTTTTTGTGTTTTTGGTGGATTTTTTGGGGACTTTTTTTGGGGGGGTTGGGGTTTTTCTGGCAGATTTTGGGGTTTTTTTGGGGGGGATTTTTGCTTTTTTGGGGTCTCTTTGGTGGATTTTTGGGGATTTTTTGGGGGATGGTTTTTGGGGTTTTTTTGGTGGATTTTTTGGGTTTTTTTGAAGTTTTTTTTGGGAGGGTTTTTTGGGGGGTTTCGGTGGATTTTTTGTGGTTTTAGGTGGATGTTTTGGGGTTTTTGTAGATTTTTTGGGGTTGTTTTGGGTTTTTTTGGATGGAGTTTTTGTTGTTTTTTTTTTGGGGGGGTGGTTTTTTTGGTTTTTTGTGGATTTTTTAGGGTTTTTTTGGGGGGAGTTTTTTGGGGGTTTTAGGTGAATTTATTTGTGGTTTTTGGTGGATTTTTTGGGGGTTTTTCGGGTTTTTTGGTGGATTTTTGGGGGGTTTTTGGGGGAGTTTTTTGGGATTTCTTTGGGGGGTGGAGAGGGTTTTTTTTGGTGGGCTTTTGGGGGTTTTTCTGGGGGGGTTTTGGGTGAGTTTTTGGGATTTTTGGGGGGGTTTGGGTGGATTTTTTTGGGTTTTTGGGTGGATTTTTTGGGGTTTTTTTGGGGGTTTTTAGGTGAATTTTTTGTGTTTTTCAGTGGATTTTTTGGGGGGTTTTTTGGGAGAATTTTTGGTGGATTTTTGGGTGGAGTTTTTGTGGTTTTTGGTGGATTTTTTGGGGGTTTTTTTGTGGTTTTTGGGTGAATTTTTTGAGGCTTTTTGGGGGGAGTTTTTTGTGGGTTTTGGGTGGATTTTTTGTGGTTTTGGTGGATTTTTTGGGTTTTTTGGTGGATTTTTCGTGGTGTTTTTTTGGGGTTTTTGGGTGGATTTTTTGGGTTTTTTGGTGGATTTTTTTGGGGGGGTTTTGGGTTTTTGGGTGGATTTTTTGGGGTTTTTGGGTGGATTTTTTGGGGTGTTTTTTGTGGTTTTTGGGTGGGTTTTTGGGTGGGTTTTTTGGGTGGATTTTTTGAGGTTTTTGGGTGGATTTTTTTTGTTTTTTGGTGGATTTTTTGGGGTGTGTTTTGGTTTTTTTGGGTGGATTTTTTGAGGTTTTTGGGTGGATTTTTTGGGGTTTTTTTGGTGGATTTTTTGGGTTTTTTTGGGGGGGTTTTGGGGAGTTTTTGGGGGTTTTTTTGGGGGCTCTCACCACCCCGCTGCAGCGCAGCAGCGCCGCCCCGTTGGCGGCTCCCAGGGCCCGGCTGGCGAAGCCCAGGAGCTCCTTTGGGTGGGGTTTTTGGGGTTTTTTTGGTGGATTTTTGGGGGTTTTGGGTGGATTTTTTGGGGTTTTTCTGTGGGGTTTTTCTGTGGGGTTTTAGGTGAATTTTTTGTGGTTTTTGGTGGATTTTTTGGGGTGTTTTTTGTGGTTTTTGGGTGGGTTTTTTGGGTGGATTTTTTGGGGTTTTTGGGTGGATTTTGGGGGGTTTTTGGGTGGATTTTTTGGGGTTTTTTTGGTGGATTTTTTGGGGGTTCTTTGGGGGGGTTTTGGGGGTTTTTGGGTGGATTTTTTGGGGTGTTTTTTGGTTTTTTGGGGTGGATTTTTTGAGGTTTTTGGGTGGATTTTTTTTGTTTTTTGGTGGATTTTTTGGGGTGTGTTTTGGTTTTTTTGGGTGGATTTTTTGAGGTTTTTGGGTGGATTTTTTGTGGTTTTTTTGGTGGATTTTTTGGGTTTTTTTGGGGGGGGTTTGGGGAGTTTTTGGGGGTTTTTGGGTGGATTTTTTGGGGTGTTTTTGGTTTTTTTGGGTGGATTTTTTGAGGTTTTTGGGTGGATTTTTGGGGTTTTTGGGTGGATTTTTGGGGTTTTTGGGTGGATTTTTTGAGCTTTTTGGGTGGATTTTTGGGGTTTTTGGGTGGATTTTTGGGGGTTTTGGGTGGATTTTTTGGGGTTTTTCTGTGGGGTTTTTCTGTGGGGTTTTAGGTGAGTTTTTTGTGGTTTTTGGTGGATTTTTTGGCATGTTTTTTGTGGTTTTTGGGTGGGTTTTTTGGGTGGATTTTTTGAGGTTTTTGGGTGGATTTTTGGGGTTTTTGGGTGGATTTTTGGGGTTTTTTTGGGGTTTTTTTGGGGGGGGTTTTGGGGAGTTTTTGGGGTTTTTTTTGGGGGCTCTCACCACCCCGCTGCAGCGCAGCAGCGCCGCCCCGTTGGTGGCTCCCAGGGCCCGGCTGGCGAAGCCCAGGAGCTCCTTTGGGTGGGGTTTTTGGGGTTTTTTGGGTGGATTTTTTGGGGTTTTTCTGGGAGGTTTTTTGGGGGGTTTTAGGTGAAATTATTTGTGGTTTTTGGTAGATTTTTTGGCGTGTTTTTTGTGGTTTTTGGGTGGGTTTTTTGGGTGGATTTTTTGAGGTTTTTGGGTGGATTTTTGGGGGTTTTCGGGTGGATTTTTTTGGGGTTTTTTGGTGGATTTTTTGGTTTTTTTTGGGGGGGGGGTTTGGGGGTTTTTAGGTGGATTTTTTGGGGTGTTTTTTGGGTTTTTTGGCTGGATTTTTTGAGGTTTTTGGGTGGATTTTTGGGGTTTTTGGGTGGATTTTTGGGGTTTTTGGGTGGATTTTTTGTGGTTTTTGGTGAATTTTTTTGGGGTTTTTTTGGGGGTGTTTTGGGGAGTTTTTGGGGTTTTTTTTGGGGGCTCTCACCACCCCGCTGCAGCGCAGCAGCGCCGCCCCGTTGGCGGCTCCCAGGGCCCGGCTGGCGAAGCCCAGGACGTGCTCCTGCTGCCGGCGCGCCCGGCTCAGCGCCCGCTGCCGCCGCTCCAGCCGCGCCCGCCGGCCCTGCACCGCCCGCTGCGGGGACACAGAGTGTGTCACTGAGTGTCACCAGAGTGCCACCCCAGTGTCACTGAGTGCCACCACACTGTCACCGAGTGCCACCACAGTGTCACTGAGTGACACCAAGGGGTCACACAGTGACAGCTGCCGCCGCTCCAGCCGCGCCCGCCGGCCCTGCACCGCCCGCTGCCAAGGGGACAAAGTGTCACTGAGTGTCACCAGAGTGCCACCACAGTGTCACTGAGTGTCACTGAGTGCCACCCCAGTGTCACTGAGTGTCACCAAGGGGTCACACAGTGACAGCTGCCACCGCTCCAGCCGCGCCCGCCGGCCCTGCACCGCCCGCTGCCAAGGGGACACACAGAGTGTCACTGAGTGCCACCAGAGTGCCACCACAGTGTCACTGAGTGCCACCCCAGTGTCACTGAGTGTCACTGAGTGTCAGCAAAGTGACAGCAAAGTGACAGCTGCCGCCGCTCCAGCCGCGCCCGCCGGCCCTGCACCGCCCGCTGCCAAGGGGACACACAGAGTGTCACTGTCACCAGAGTGTCACTGAGTGTCACTGAGTGTCACTGAGTGTCACTGAGTGTCACCACAGTGTCACTGAGTGTCACCAAGGGGTCACACAGTGACAGCTGCCGCCGCTCCAGCCGCGCCCGCCGGCCCTGCACCGCCCGCTGCGGGGACAAAGTGTCACTGAGTGCCACCCCAGTGTCACTGAGTGCCACCCCAGTGTCACTGAGTGTCACTGAGTGTCACTGAGTGTCACTGAGTGTCACCAAAGGGGTCACACAGTGACAGCTGCCGCCGCTCCAGCCGCGCCCGCCGGCCCTGCACCGCCCGCTGCCAAGGGGACAAAGTGTCACTGAGTGTCACCAGAGTGCCACCACAGTGTCACTGAGTGCCACCACAGTGTCACTGAGTGTCACTGAGTGTCACTGAGTGTCACTGAGTGACAGCAAAGTGACAGCTGCCGCCGCTCCAGCCGCGCCCGCCAGCCCTGCACCGCCCACTGCGGGGACACACAGAGTGTCACTGTCACCACAGGGTCACTGAGTGCCACCCCAGTGTCACCGAGTGCCACCCCAGTGTCACTGAGTGCCACCACAGTGTCACTGAGTGACAGCAAGGGGTCACACAGTGACAGCTGCCGCCGCTCCAGCCGCGCCCGCCGGCCCTGCACCGCCCGCTGCCAAGGGGACACACAGAGTGTCACTGTCACTGAGTGCCACCAGAGTGCCACCACAGTGTCACTGAGTGCCACCCCAGTGTCACTGAGTGACAGCAAAGTGACAGCTGCCGCCGCTCCAGCCGCGCCCGCCAGCCCTGCACCGCCCGCTGCGGGGACACAGAGTGTGTCACTGTCACCACAGGGTCACTGAGTGCCACCCCAGTGTCACCGAGTGCCACCCCAGTGTCACTGAGTGTCACTGAGTGACAGCAAAGTGCCACCAAGGGGTCACACAGTGACAGCTGCCGCCGCTCCAGCCGCGCCCGCCAGCCCTGCGCCGCCCGCTGGGGGGACAAAGTGTCACGGAGTGTCACCAGAGTGCCACCACAGTGTCACTGAGTGACACTGAGTGTCACCAGGGTGTCAGCAAAGTGCCACCAAAATGCCACCAAGGGGTCACACAGTGACAGCTGCCACCGCTCCAGCCGCTGCTGCCGGCCCTGCGCCGCGCACTGCAGGGACACAGAGTGTCACCAGGGTGCCACAAAGTGTCACCAAAGTGTCACCAGAGTGACAGCAAAGTGGCACCAGAGTGTCGACAAAGAGTCACCAAAGTGTCAGCGAGGTGTGACCAAAGTGTCACCAAAGTGTCACCAGGGTGCCACTGAGGTGTCACTGAAGTATCACCAAGGTGTCACCAAAGTGCCGCCAAGGGGTCACCAAAGCGTCACGAAAGTGTCACCAGGGCGTGACCAAACGGTCACCAAGGGGTCAGCAAAGTGCCACCAAAGTGTCACCAAAGTGTCACCAAAATGTCACCAGGGTGCCACCAAGGTGTCACCAAAGTGTCACCAAAATGTCACCAAGGGGTCACCAAGGGGTCACCAAAGTGGCAACAAAGTGTGACCAAACTGTCACCAAGGTGCCACCAAAGTGTCACCAAGGTATCATGAAAGTGTCACGAAAGTGTCACGAAAGTGTCACCAAAGTGTGACCAAGGGGTCACCAAGGGGTCACCAAAGTGTCCCCAAGGTGTCCCCAAGGTGCCACCAGGGCTGTGACGGCCCGGGCAGCATCACCGCGGTGCCCCCGAGGCTGGCAGTGTCACTGTGGTGCCACCAGGGCTGTGATGTCTCCGGGGCTGGCAGTGTCCCCGCGGTGCCACCAGCCTGGGCAGTGTCACTGAGACTGTGATGTCCCCTGTCCCTGTCCCTGTCAGTGTCCCTGTCTCCTGTCCCTGTCAGTGTCCCCTGTCCCCTGTCAGTGTCCCCAAGGCTGTCCCCTGTCCCTGTCTCCTGTCCCTGTCAGTGTCCCCTCTCCCTGTCAGTGTCCCCAAGGCTGTCCCCTGTCCCTGTCCCCTGTCCCTGTCAGTGTCCCCTGTCCCCTGTCCCTGTCCCCAAGGCTGTCCCCTGTCCCTGTCAGTGTCCCTGTCCCTGTCAGTGTCCCCAAGGCTGTCCCCTGTCCCCTGTCCCCTGTCAGTGTCCCCTCTCCCCGTCAGTGTCCCCAAGGGTGTCCCTGTCCCCTGTCCCCTGTCCCCTGTCCCTGTCCCCTGTCCCCTGTCCCTGTCAGTGTCCCCTGTCCCCTGTCCCTGTCCCCAAGGCTGTCCCCTGTCCCCTGTCCCTGTCCCCAAGGCTGTCCCTGTCCCTGTCCCCTGTCCCCAAGGCTGTCCCTGTCCCCAAGGCTGTCCCCTGTCCCCTGTCCCCGTCAGTGTCCCCTGTCCCTGTCCCTGTCCCCAAGGCTGTCCCCTGTCCCTGTCCCCAAGGCTGTCCCCTGTCCCCTGTCCCCTGTCAGTGTCCCCTCTCCCCGTCAGTGTCCCCAAGGGTGTCCCTGTCCCCTGTCCCCTGTCCCCTGTCCCTGTCCCCTGTCCCCTGTCCCTGTCAGTGTCCCCTGTCCCCTGTCCCTGTCCCCTGTCCCCTGTCCCTGTCAATGTCCCCTGTCCCCTGTCAGTGTCCCCAAGGCTGTCCCCTGTCCCCTGTCCCTGTCCCTGTCCCTGTCCCCTGTCCCTGTCCCCTGTCCCCTGTCCCACCTGGGCGTCCCCCAGCAGCTCCTGGGCTCGCTGGTTCAGCTCCCGCATCACCTGCAGCACGGCCACCTTCACCTGCACCTGCAGCCGCTGCTGCGCCGCCGCCGCCCGGCCCAGCCTGGGGAGGGGCACCAAAGGGGGTCAGGGGGGCAAAGGGGGCACCCAGGGGGGGTCAGGGGGCACCAAGGGGGGTCAAAGGGCACCCGGGGGGGGGGTCAGGGGGCACCCAGGGGGGTCAGGGGGCACCCAGGGGGGGTCAGGGGGGCACCCAGGGGGGTCAGGGGGCACCCAGGGGGGTCAGGGGGGCACCCAGGGGGGGTCAGGGGGGCACCAACGTGGGGTCAGGGGGGCACCCAGGGGGGTCAGGGGGCACCCAGGGGGGGTCAGGGGGGTCAGGGGGCACCCAGGGGGGGTCAGGGGGGTCAGGGGGCACCAAGGGGGGGTCAGGGGGGTCAGGGGGCACCAAGGGGGGTCAGGGGGGCACCATGGGGGGGTCAGGGGGGCACAGAGGGGGGGTCAGGGGCATTTTTGGGACATTGGGGACACAAAGCAGGCGGGGGTGGTTAGGGAGGTTTTGGGGGGGGGTCAGGGGGCACCAAGGGGCACAAAGGGGGGGTCAGGGGGCACCCAGGGGGGGTCAGGAGGGCACCCAGGGGGGTCAGGGGCATTTTGGGGACATTGGGGACACAAAACGGGGGGGGGGGGGCGGGGGGCAGGGAGGTTTTGGGGGGGTCACAGGGCACCCAGGGGGGGGGTCAGGGTGGATTTTGGGGGCTCAGGGGGCACCCAGGGGGGGACAGGGGGCATTTTGGGAGGTCAAGGGGCACAAAGGGGGGGTCAGCGGGCACCGAGGAGGGGTCAGGGGAGGTTTTGGGGACGCAAGGGGGGGGTCAGGGGGTACCCAGGGGAGGTTGGGGGGGCATTTGGGGGGCACCCGGGGGGGTCAGGGGGGGTTGTGGGGGGCTCAGGGGGTGGTTTGGGGGCTCAGGGTGGATTTTGGGGCTCAGGGGATATTTTGGGGGGCTCAGGGTTCATTTTTGGGGGGCTCAGGGTGGATTTTGGGGGCTCAGGGTTCATTTTTGGGGGGCTCAGTGGATATTTTGGGGGCTCAGGGTGGATTTTGGGGGGCTCAGGGGACATTTTGGATATTTTAGGACACTCACTGGCCGCGCAGCTGGCGGCTGCAGCGCTGCAGGGCGCCGTGGGTACCATGGGGGGCTCAGTGGATATTTTGGGGGCTCAGGGTGGGTTTGGGGGGCTCAGGGTGGATTTTGGGGGTCAGTGGATATTTTGGGGGGCTCAGGGTGGATTTGGGGGGCTCAGGGTTCATTTTTGGGGGGTCAGGGTTCATTTTTGGGGGGCTCAGTGGATATTTTGGGGGCTCAGGGTGGATTTGGGGGGCTCAGGGTGGATTTTGGATATTTTAGGACACTCACTGGCCGCGCAGCTGGCGGCTGCAGCGCTGCAGGGCGCCGTGGGTACAATGGGGGGCTCAGGGTTCATTTTTGGGGGGTCAGGGTGGATTTGGGGGGCTCACAGGATATTTTGGGGGGCTCAGTGGATATTTTGGGGGCTCAGGGACACTCACTGGCCGCGCAGCTGGCGGCTGCAGCGCTGCAGGGCGCCGTGGGTACAATGGGGGGCTCAGTGGATATTTTGGGGGGCTCAGGGTGGATTTTGGGGGGCTCACAGGATATTTTGGGGGGCTCAGGGTGGGTTTTGGATATTTTAGGACACTCACTGGCCGCGCAGCTGGCGGCTGCAGAGCTGCAGGGCGCCGTGGGTACAACGGGGGGCTCAGTGGATATTTTGGGGGGCTCAGGGGATATTTTGGGGAGCTCAGGGTGGGTTTTGGGGGGCTCAGGGGGCTCAGGGTGGATTTTGGGGGGCTCAGGGTGGATTTTGGGGGTCAGTGGATATTTTAGGACACTCACTGGCCGCGCAGCTGGCGGCTGCAGCGCTGCAGGGCGCCGTGGCGCTGGCGCAGGCGCTGCAGCAGCGAGGAGAGCAGCGAGCGGTGCTGCCGGACGGCCTCGTCCAGGGGCTGCCAGCTGGGGAGGGAAACGGGGAAAGTCAGAGAGAAATCCGAGAGAAATCCGAGAGAAATCCGAGAGAAATCCGAGAGAAATCAGAGAGAAACGGGGGGAAATCAGAGAGAAATCCGAGAGAAATGGGGAAAAATGGGGAGAAATAGGGAAAATCTGAGAGAAATGGGGAGAAATCCGAGAGAAACGGGGAAAATCAGAGAGAAATGGGGAAAATCAGAGAGAAATGGGGAAAAGTGAGAGAGAAATGGGAAAATCAGAGAGAAACGGGGGGAAATGAGAGAGAAACGGGGAAAAATGGGGAAAAATGGGGAAAAATCAGAGAGAAATGGGGAAAATGGGGAGAAATGGGGAGAAATCAGAGAGAAATGGGGAAATCAGAGAGAAATGGGGAAAAATGGGGAGAAATGGGGAAAAATGGGGAGAAATGGGGAAAAATCAGAGAGAAACAGGGAAAAATGGGGAGAAATAGGGAAAATCTGAGAAAAATGGGGAGAAATCAGAGAGAAATGGGGAAAAGTGAGAGAGAAATGGGAAAATCAGAGAGAAACGGGGGGAAATGGGGAAAAATCAGAGAGAAATGGGGAGAAATGAGAGAGAAATGGGGAGAAATGAGAGAGAAATGGGGAAAAATGGGGAAAAATGGGGAAAAATGGGGAAAAATGGGGAAAAATGGGGAAAATCAGAGAGAAACGGGGAAATCAGAGAGAAATGGGGGAAAATGGGGAGAAATGGGGAGAAATCAGAGAGAAATGGGGAAAAGTGAGAGAGAAATAGGGAGAAATGGGGGAAAATGGGGAGAAATCAGAGAGAAATGGGGAAAATCAGAGAGAAATGGAGAAAAATGGGGAGAAATGGGGAAAAGTGAGAGAGAAATGGGGAGAAATGGGGAGAAATGGGGAAAAATGGGGAGAAATGGGGAGAAATGGGGAAAAATGGGGAAAAATGGGGAAAAATCAGAGAGAAACGGGGAAAATCAGGGAGAAATGGGGAAAAATGGGGAGAAATCAGAGAGAAACGGGGAAAATCAGAGAGAAATGGGGAAAATCAGAGAGAAATGGGGAAAAATGGGGAAAAGTGAGAGAGAAATGGGGAAAATCAGAGAGAAACGGGGGGAAATGGGGAGAAAATGGGGGAAAATCAGAGAAAATGGGGGAAATGGGGAGAAATGGAGAAAAGAGAGAGAGCGATGGGGGGAATGGGGAAAAAGGAAAACGAAAGGGAAAGAGAGAGAGAAAGAAAAAGAGACCGGGAGAGAAACAGGAAAAAGCAATGAAAAAGAAAAAGAAAAAAAAAAGAAAGAAGAACAGAAAAACGAAAAGGAAAAGGAAAAGGAGAAAAAAAAAAGGAAAAGGAAAAGGAGAAAAAGGAAAACAAAAAAAAAAAAAGCAAAAAGAAAAAAAAAGGAAAAAAAAAAGAAAAAAAAGAAAAAGGGAAAAAAAAGAAGGGAAAAAATAAAAGAGAAAAAAAAAGAAAATGAAAACAGAAAAAAAGGAAAAAAAAAAGGAAAAGCAAAACAAAAAAGAAAAAAGGTAAGAAAGAAAGAAAAAAGAAGAAAAAAAAAGGAAAAAGAAAAAAAAGAAGAGAAAGAGAAAAAGAAAAAAAGAAAAAAAAAAAGAAAAAGAGAAAAACAGAGAAAAGGAGAAGGAGAAGCCAACAGGAGCAGGAGCCGGGGCAGGCAGAGCAGCCGAAGTTGGGAGCAAACGGGGAGGGCAAAGCAGAATGAAGTTCATCAGCTCATTAACCATTAATCAGCTAATTAATCCTCATTAAGCACCAATCAGCTAATCAGCTTGGTAACCACCTTCAAGGGGTTCAGGTAACAATCTCATTGAATCCTTGATTACTTTAATTGCATCAGGTCTCACCCAACGAAAAGGCTTTGGACGCCGTTAATTACTGTGCGAGCTAATTAATAAAATAAACAAGCTAATTAATTACTTATTAAGCAAAATAATGAAATTAGTTATGGATTCCACCAGAAGTTTGACCAATCTGAGTGAAACCAAATAAAAACTCGGCAAAAATAATGAACAGAACTAATTAATTAAGGCTGATTAACAATCAAATTAATTCAAGAAAACCAGAGCAAAACCTGGCAAAAATAGTAAACAAAACTAATCAATAAAGGCTAATTAAAAGCGAAATTAATTTTAAAAAAACCCCGAGCAAAAGTTGGCAAAAATAATAAACAAAGCTTAGTTAAGGCTGATGAAAATCTAAATTAATTTAAATTAAAAATAACATCGTTAATTGGTTCGCCAGTGATCAGCTCTCTCCAGTTCCAGCCGCTCCACTCTGCTAATTAATTTTCATAATTCATTTAACAATTAATAACAATTTCTAATAATGTCAACAATAACTAATAACTAGCATTAATTTTAAAAACAAATAATAATCACAATACTTACTAATAATTTAATAATCATTCATAATAATTAGTAATAGTTAATGATAATTAATAATAATAAACGTAATCATTAATAACCTCCCTCAACCCCTCAGCACCCGCCCAGCCAACGATAACCTTTGCTCATAAAATCACTAATTAATTCCCAAGAGTAACTAATTAACCTGCAGGCCAACTCCAATCACCAATTAGCCCAATCAATTAATTAAAGCCATGAATTAACTAATGAAGCCTGGCTGAGCTGGCGCCCTTGCACTCACCCCAAACCCCCATTCCCACCCAGCCCGGAGGAGTTTTCCCAGAGCAATTAGCGCTTCCCAGCTGATTAGGGCTGGTTAATTATGCAAATGAGGGGGCGGGACTCACGGGTGGTGGCGGTGGGCGGGGCCCAGGTGGCAGCGCGGGCAGGTGAGGGCGGCGCAGGAGGCGCAGAAGAGCGAGAGCGGCTCCGGGGGGTGCGCGGGGCACGGCCCGGGAACGGAGCCTGGAACCGGGGAGTCTGGGGAGAGAGACCGGGATTGGGGTTTGGGATTGGGGGATTTGGGGTTTGGGGTTTGGGATTGGGGGATTTGGGGTCTGGGGTTTGGGATTGGGGGTTTGGGATTGGGGACAGAGAGCGGCTCTGGGGGGTGCACGGGGCACGGCCCGGGAACCGAGCCCGGAACCGGGGAGTCTGGGGAGAGAGACCGGGATTTGGGGTTTGGGGTTGGGGGATTTGGGGTTGGGGGATTTGGGGTTTGGGGTTTGGGGTTTGGGATTGGGGGATTTGGGGTTTGGGGTTGGGGGATTTGGGGTTTGGGGTTTGGGATTGGGGGATTTGGGGTTTGGGGTTTGGGGGGTTTGGGGTTTGGGATTGGGGGGTTTGGGGACAGAGAGCGGCTCCGGGGGGTGCGCGGGGCACGGCCCGGGAACGGAGCCTGGAACCGGGGAGCCTGGGGAGAGAGACCGGGATTTGGGGTTTGGGGATTTGGGGTTTGGGGATTTGGGGATTTGGGATTGGAGGATTTGGGGTTTGGGACTGGGGGATTTGGGGTTTGGGGGATTGGGATTGGGGGGTTTGGGGTTTGGGGACAGAGAGCGGCTCCAGGGGGTGCGCGGGGCACGGCCCGGGAACCGAGCCCGGAACCGGGGAGCCTGGGGAGAGAAACCGGGATTGGGGGACTTGGGGTTTGGGGATTTGGGGTTTGGGATTGGGGGGTTTGGGATCTGGGATTGGGGGTTTGGGATTGGGGGATTTGGGATCTGGGACTGGGGGATTGGGGGGTTTGGGATTGGGGGGTTTGGGGTTGGGGACAGAGAGCGGCTCCCGGGGGTGCGCGGGGCACGGCCCGGGAACGGAGCCCGGAATCGGGGAGTCTGGGGAGAGAGACCGGGATTGGGGGTTTGGGATTTGGGGGTTTGGGATTTGGGGGTTTGGGATTTGGGGTTGGGGGTTTGGGGGATTTGGGATTGGGGGATTTGGGGTTTGGGATTCGGGGGTTTGGGGTTGGGGACAGAGAGCGGCTCCGGGGGGTGGGAGGGGCACAGCCCCGGGAACGGGAACCAGCACCGAGCCCGGTACCGGGGAGCCCGGGGAGAGACATGGGGATGGGATTTGGGGATTGGGATTTGGGGACATGGGAATACGGGAATGGGGGAATATGGGAACGTGGGAATGGGGGAATGGGGGAATGGGAATGGGAATAGGAATGGGGGAACGGGAATGGGAATAGGATTGGGGGATTTGGGAATAGGACTGAAAATGGGGGAATGGGAATTGGGATGGCAATGGTAGAGGGTGATGGCACAGGGAACAGGGTGGGGATGGCACCAGGACATCACTGGGAGAGGGCCCAGAATAGCACCAGGAATGGAACTGGGATGGAGCTGGGATGGAACTGGGATGGAGCTGGGATCACTGACAGGGACGGAGCTGGGATCTCTGACAGGGACGGAGCTGGGATCACAGCAGGGACGGAACTGGGATCTCTGACAGGGACGGAGCTGGGATCACTGACAGGGACGGAGCTGGGATCTCTGACAGGGACGGAGCTGGGATCTCTGACAGGGACGGAGCTGGGATCACTGACAGGGACGGAGCTGGGATCTCTGACAGGGACGGAGCTGGGATCACAGCAGGGACAGAGCTGGGATCACTGACAGGGATGGAGCTGGGATCACAGCAGGGACGGAGCTGGGATCACAGCAGGGATGGAGCTGGGATCTCTGACAGGGACGGAGCTGGGATCACAGCAGGGACGGAGCTGGGATCTCTGACAGGGACGGAGCTGGGATCACTGACAGGGACGGAGCTGGGATCACAGCAGGGACGGAGCTGGGATCTCTGACAGGGACGGAGCTGGGATCACAGCAGGGACGGAGCTGGGATCACTGACAGGGATGGAGCTGGGATCACAGCAGGGACGGAGCTGGGATCACTGACAGGGACGGAGCTGGGATCTCTGACAGGGACGGAGCTGGGATCTCTGACAGGGACGGAGCTGGGATCACTGACAGGGACGGAGCTGGGATCTCTGACAGGGACGGAGCTGGGATCTCTGACAGGGACGGAGCTGGGATCACAGCAGGGACAGAGCTGGGATCACAGCAGGGACGGAGCTGGGATCACTGACAGGGATGGAGCTGGGATCACAGCAGGGACAGAGCTGGGATCACAGCAGGGATGGAGCTGGGATCACTGACAGGGACGGAGCTGGGATCACTGACAGGGACGGAGCTGGGATCACAGCAGGGACGGAGCTGGGATCTCTGACAGGGACGGAGCTGGGATCACTGACAGGGACGGAGCTGGGATCACTGACAGGGACGGAGCTGGGATCACAGCAGGGACGGAGCTGGGATCCCTGACAGGGACGGAGCTGGGATCACAGCAGGGACGGAGCTGGGATCACAGCAGGGACGGAGCTGGGATCACTGACAGGGACGGAGCTGGGATCTCTGACAGGGACGGAGCTGGGATCTCTGACAGGGACGGAGCTGGGATCACTGACAGGGACGGAGCTGGGATCACTGACAGGGACGGAGCTGGGATCACTGACAGGGACAGAGCTGGGATCTCTGACAGGGACGGAGCTGGGATCACTGACAGGGACGGAGCTGGGATCACTGACAGGGACGGAGCTGGGATCTCTGACAGGGACGGAGCTGGGATCTCTGACAGGGACGGAGCTGGGATCACTGACAGGGATGGAGCTGGGATCACAGCAGGGACGGAGCTGGGATCACAGCAGGGATGGAGCTGGGATCACTGACAGGGACGGAGCTGGGATCTCTGACAGGGACGGAGCTGGGATCACTGACAGGGACAGAGCTGGGATCACAGCAGGGACGGAGCTGGGATCACAGCAGGGACGGAGCTGGGATCACAGCAGGGACGGAGCTGGGATCTCTGACAGGGACGGAGCTGGGATCACAGCAGGGATGGAGCTGGGATCACAGCAGGGACGGAGCTGGGATCACAGCAGGGACGGAGCTGGGATCACTGACAGGGACGGAGCTGGGATCACTGACAGGGACGGAGCTGGGATCACAGCAGGGACGGAGCTGGGATCACTGACAGGGACGGAGCTGGGATCACAGCAGGGACGGAGCTGGGATCACAGCAGGGACGGAGCTGGGATCTCTGACAGGGACGGAGCTGGGATCACAGCAGGGACGGAGCTGGGATCTCTGACAGGGACGGAGCTGGGATCACTGACAGGGACGGAGCTGGGATCACAGCAGGGACGGAGCTGGGATCCCTGACAGGGACGGAGCTGGGATCACAGCAGGGACGGAGCTGGGATCACAGCAGGGACGGAGCTGGGATCACTGACAGGGACGGAGCTGGGATCTCTGACAGGGACGGAGCTGGGATCTCTGACAGGGACGGAGCTGGGATCACTGACAGGGACGGAGCTGGGATCACAGCAGGGACGGAGCTGGGATCACTGACAGGGACAGAGCTGGGATCTCTGACAGGGACGGAGCTGGGATCTCTGACAGGGACGGAGCTGGGATCACTGACAGGGATGGAGCTGGGATCACAGCAGGGACGGAGCTGGGATCACTGACAGGGACAGAGCTGGGATCACAGCAGGGACGGAGCTGGGATCACAGCAGGGACGGAGCTGGGATCACAGCAGGGACGGAGCTGGGATCTCTGACAGGGACGGAGCTGGGATCACAGCAGGGATGGAGCTGGGATCACAGCAGGGACGGAGCTGGGATCACAGCAGGGACGGAGCTGGCATCTCTGACAGGGACGGAGCTGGGATCTCTGACAGGGACGGAGCTGGGATCTCTGACAGGGACGGAGCTGGGATCACTGACAGGGACGGAGCTGGGATCACAGCAGGGACGGAGCTGGAATCTCTGACAGGGACGGAGCTGGGATCTCTGACAGGGACGGAGCTGGGATCACTGACAGGGACGGAGCTGGGATCACAGCAGGGACGGAGCTGGGATCTCTGACAGGGACGGAGCTGGGATCACAGCAGGGACGGAGCTGGGATCTCTGACAGGGACGGAGCTGGGATCACTGACAGGGACGGAGCTGGGATCACAGCAGGGACGGAGCTGGGATCACAGCAGGGACGGAGCTGGGATCACTGACAGGGACGGAGCTGGGATCACTGACAGGGACGGAGCTGGGATCACTGACAGGGACGGAGCTGAGATCTCTGACAGGGACGGAGCTGGGATCACTGACAGGGACGGAGCTGGGATCACAGCAGGGACGGAGCTGGGATCACAGCAGGGACGGAGCTGGGATCACTGACAGGGACGGAGCTGGGATCTCTGACAGGGACGGAGCTGGGATCACTGACAGGGACGGAGCTGGGATCTCTGACAGGGACGGAGCTGGGATCACAGCAGGGACGGAGCTGGGATCTCTGACAGGGACGGAGCTGGGATCTCTGACAGGGACGGAGCTGGGATCACAGCAGGGACGGAGCTGGGATCACAGCAGGGATGGAGCTGGGATCTCTGACAGGGACGGAGCTGGGATCTCTGACAGGGACGGAGCTGGGATCACAGCAGGGACGGAGCTGGGATCACAGCAGGGATGGAGCTGGGATCTCTGACAGGGACGGAGCTGGGATCACAGCAGGGACGGAGCTGGGATCTCTGACAGGGACGGAGCTGGGATCTCTGACAGGGACGGAGCTGGGATCACTGACAGGGACGGAGCTGGGATCTCTGACAGGGACGGAGCTGGGATCACAGCAGGGACGGAGCTGGGATCACAGCAGGGACGGAGCTGGGATCACTGACAGGGACGGAGCTGGGATCACAGCAGGGACGGAGCTGGGATCACAGCAGGGACGGAGCTGGGATCTCTGACAGGGACGGAGCTGGGATCACAGCAGGGACGGAGCTGGGATCTCTGACAGGGACGGAGCTGGGATCACTGACAGGGACGGAGCTGGGATCACAGCAGGGACGGAGCTGGAATCTCTGACAGGGACGGAGCTGGGATCACAGCAGGGACGGAGCTGGGATCACAGCAGGGACGGAGCTGGGATCACAGCAGGGACGGAGCTGGGATCTCTGACAGGGACGGAGCTGGGATCACAGCAGGGACGGAGCTGGGATCTCTGACAGGGACGGAGCTGGGATCACTGACAGGGACGGAGCTGGGATCACAGCAGGGACGGAGCTGGGATCACAGCAGGGACGGAGCTGGGATCTCTGACAGGGACGGAGCTGGGATCACTGACAGGGACGGAGCTGGGATCACAGCAGGGACGGAGCTGGGATCTCTGACAGGGACGGAGCTGGGATCTCTGACAGGGACGGAGCTGGGATCACAGCAGGGACGGAGCTGGGATCACAGCAGGGATGGAGCTGGGATCTCTGACAGGGACGGAGCTGGGATCTCTGACAGGGACGGAGCTGGGATCACAGCAGGGACGGAGCTGGGATCACAGCAGGGATGGAGCTGGGATCTCTGACAGGGACGGAGCTGGGATCACAGCAGGGACGGAGCTGGGATCTCTGACAGGGACGGAGCTGGGATCTCTGACAGGGACGGAGCTGGGATCTCTGACAGGGACGGAGCTGGGATCACAGCAGGGACGGAGCTGGGATCACAGCAGGGACGGAGCTGGGATCACTGACAGGGACGGAGCTGGGATCACAGCAGGGACGGAGCTGGGATCACAGCAGGGACGGAGCTGGGATCTCTGACAGGGACGGAGCTGGGATCACAGCAGGGACGGAGCTGGGATCTCTGACAGGGACGGAGCTGGGATCACAGCAGGGACGGAGCTGGGATCACTGACAGGGACGGAGCTGGGATCTCTGACAGGGACGGAGCTGGGATCACAGCAGGGACGGAGCTGGGATCACAGCAGGGATGGAGCTGGGATCTCTGACAGGGACGGAGCTGGGATCACAGCAGGGACGGAGCTGGGATCTCTGACAGGGACGGAGCTGGGATCACTGACAGGGACGGAGCTGGGATCTCTGACAGGGACGGAGCTGGGATCACTGACAGGGACGGAGCTGGGATCTCTGACAGGGATGGAGCTGGGATCTCTGACAGGGACGGAGCTGGGATCACAGCAGGGACGGAGCTGGGATCACTGACAGGGACGGAGCTGGGATCACTGACAGGGACGGAGCTGGGATCTCTGACAGGGACGGAGCTGGGATCACAGCAGGGACAGAGCTGGGATCTCTGACAGGGACGGAGCTGGGATCACTGACAGGGACGGAGCTGGGATCACAGCAGGGACAGAGCTGGGATCTCTGACAGGGACGGAGCTGGGATCTCTGACAGGGACGGAGCTGGGATCTCTGACAGGGACGGAGCTGGGATCTCTGACAGGGACGGAGCTGGGATCACAGCAGGGACAGAGCTGGGATCTCTGACAGGGACGGAGCTGGGATCACAGCAGGGACAGAGCTGGGATCTCTGACAGGGACGGAGCTGGGATCTCTGACAGGGACGGAGCTGGGATCTCTGACAGGGATGGAGCTGGGATCACAGCAGGGATGGAGCTGGGATCACTGACAGGGATGGAGCTGGGATCACAGCAGGGACAGAGCTGGGATCACAGCAGGGACGGAGCTGGGATCACAGCAGGGACGGAGCTGGGATCACAGCAGGGACGGAGCTGGGATCTCTGACAGGGATGGAGCTGGGATCACAGCAGGGACGGAGCTGGGATCACAGCAGGGATGGAGCTGGGATCACAGCAGGGACGGAGCTGGGATCACAGCAGGGATGGAGCTGGGATCTCTGACAGGGACGGAGCTGGGATCACAGCAGGGACGGAGCTGGGATCACTGACAGGGACGGAGCTGGGATCTCTGACAAGGTCAGCACCTTGTGAAGGGCAGGGACAGGATGTGACAGAGAGGTGACAAGGAGGTGACAAGGATGGTGACACGTGGTGACATGGGGTGACAGGGAGGTGACAAAAGATGACCAGAATTGACAGGAGTTGACCGGAGTGTGACAGGGAAGTGACAGAGGGTCACAGTCGCTGACAGGCAGCGACTGGGAGGTGACAAAGGGTAACAGGGGGTGACCCAGAGGTGACAGTCACTGACAGGGACATGACAGGAGGTGGCAGGGGGTTCCACGGAGGTGTCCCAGAGGTGTCCCAGAGGTGCCAGGGAGGTGACACTCAGTGGCAGGGGGTTCCCCAGAGGTGTCCCAGAGGTGCCAGGGAGGTGACACTCGGTGGCAGGGGGTTCCCCAGAGGTGTCCCAGAGGTGCCAGGGGGTTCCCCAGAGGTGACCCAGAGGCGCCGGGGAGGTGACACTCGGTGGCAGGGGGTTCCCCAGAGGTGTCCCAGAGGCGCCAGGGAGGTGACAGGAGGTGGCAGGGAGGTGCCAGGGAGGTGACAGGAGGTGGCAGGGGGTTCCACGGAGGTGTCCCAGAGGTGCCAGGGGGTTCCCCAGAGGTGTCCCAGAGGTGCCAGGGAGGTGACACTCGGTGGCAGGGGGTTCCCCAGAGGTGTCCCAGAGGCGCCAGGGGGTTCCCCAGAGGTGTCCCAGAGGCGCCAGGGAGGTGACAGGAGGTGGCAGGGAGGTGACACTCGGTGGCAGGGGGTTCCCCAGGGGTGTCCCAGAGGCGCCGGGGAGGTGACAGGAGGTGGCAGGGGGTTCCCCAGAGGTGTCCCAGAGGCGCCAGGGAGGTGCCCCCCGGCGCCGGGCACTCACCCAGGGCGCGCACGCGGTGCTCCCGGGTGTACCTGACCCTCAGGTGCGCCTCCACGCAGGTGCCGCACAGCGGCTCGGCGCACTCCTGGCAGAAGCTGGTGGCCACCGCGTTGTCCTGGCAGCTGCTGCAGCTCTGGGGACACAGGGACAGGCGCTGGGGCACCTCCCTGCCCACCACGCTCCCCCCAAACCCCAAAATCAGCCTTAATTAGCGCTAACGAGCCGCCGGCTAATCAGCACCTGCCCGGGCGCGCCGGCCCCGCTGTCCTGCAGGAAGAAGTTCTCCACGATGTCACCCCGGGGACACTGCTGGTGGCACTCGGGGCACTCGAAGGCTGCGGGGAGGGGACAAAGTCACCCCAGGGCCTCCTCTGTCACCTCGGGCTGGGAACCACCAGGACCTCCTGGGCCACCAGGACCTCCAAGGCCACCAGGGTCACCAGGACCTCCAGGGACCACCAGGACCTCCTGGGCCACCAGGACATCCAGGGACCACCAGGGTCACCAGGACCTCCAGGGTCTCCAGGACCTCCAAGGCCACCAGGGTCACCAGGACCTCCAGGGACCACCAGGGTCACCAGGGCCTCCAGGACATCCAGGGCTTCCAGGACATCCAGGGCTTCCAGGACATCCAGGGTCACCAGGACGTCCAGGGACCACCAGGGCCTCCAGGGTCACCAGGACCTCCAGGGCCACCAGGGCCTCCAGGGTCACCAAGACCTCCTGGGCCTCCTGGGCCACCAGGGTCACCAGGGCCTCCAGGACATCCACGACCTCCAGGGCCACCACGGGGGACCCTCCCCACAGAGCTCCCAGGAATTCCCACAGCCAATTCCCAGTAACTCCCAATGCTCCCAGTAACCCCCAGTGATCCCAGTGACTCCCAGTAACTCCCAATAACCCCCAGTGATGCCGGTGAACCCCAGCGATCCCGGTGTTCCCGGGTGCTCCCCCCTCACGCCGCCCCCTCACCGTCCCCGTCGCTCCCGAGGCAGCCGCGGCACACGGAGTGCAGGCAGGGCAGCAAGCGCGGCTCCCGCTGGGGACTCAGGCGCTCCCGGCAGGCGCCGCAGAGCTCCAGCAGCTCCAGAGGCTCCGGCGGCTCCGCCGCTTTCACCCCGGGCCCGTCCGCCACCGCCGCCGCCATGGCTGCCCCGCGTCCCCCCTCAGCCGCCACACAGCCCCTCTGCTACCGCCCCCCGCCACGGAGAGCGGCCAATCATCGCCCGCTGCGCGAGATTGACAGCGAGGAGAGCCAATGGGAGGGCGGAGATTAGCGGAGATTGACAGCGCGCGGGAGTGGTGGGAGAGGAGCAGGCGGGGAAAAAGGCGGGAAGACGCTTCAGGCACGTGAGCGTGAAGGGGCCAATCAGCACGCAGGGCGGCCGGAGCTAAACCAATCAGCGGCAGAGGAGCCCGGAGGAAAGCGGGGACCTCCTGGGCGGATTGACCAATCGGCATCGGAGTCCTGTGGCGAGGCGGGGCCGAGGCTGTGATGGACAGCTGGACAAACCAATGGGGAGCAGAACTGAGGAGGGACTGGGAGTTACTGGGATTTACTGGGATCACTGGGGGTTACTGGGAGTGCTGGGAGTTACTGGGGTCACTGGGGGTTACTGGGATCATTGGGGGTCACTGAGGGGGTCACTGGGAGCACTGGGGGGGCACTGGGGGGCACTGGGAGCACTGGGGGGGCACTGGAAGCACTGGGGGGTCACTGGGAGCACTGGGGGGGCACTGGGAGCACTGGGGGGCACTGGGAGCACTGGGGGGGCACTGGGGGCACTGGGGGGCACTGGGGGTCACTGGGGGGGCACTGGGGAGCACTGGGAGCACTGGGGGGGCACTGGGAGCACTGGGGGGCACTGGGAGCACTGGGGGGGCACTGGGGGGGCACTGGGAGCACTGGGGGGGCACTGGGAGCACTGGGAGCACTGGGGGGGCACTGGGGTCACTGGGGGTCACTGGGAGCACTGGGGGGGCACTGGGGGTCACTGGGGGGGCACTGGGGGTCACTGGGAGCACTGGGGGGTCACTGGGAGCACTGGGGGGGGCACTGGGGGGGCACTGGGAGCACTGGGGGGGGCACTGGGGGCACTGGGGGGGGCACTGGGAGCACTGGGGGGGCACTGGGGGGGCACTGGGAGCACTGGGGGGGGCACTGGGGGCACTGGGGGGGGCACTGGGAGCACTGGGGGGGCACTGGGAGCACTGGGGAGCACTGGGAGCACTGGGGGGGCACTGGGAGCACTGGGGAGCACTGGGGGGGCACTGGGAGCACTGGGGGGGCACTGGGGGGGCACTGGGGGGGGCACTGGGAGCACTGGGGGGTCACTGGGAGCACTGGGGGGGCACTGGGGGGGCACTGGGAGCACTGGGGGGGCACTGGGGGCACTGGGGGGGACACTGGGAGCACTGGGGGGGCACTGGGAGCACTGGGGGGGCACTGGGAGCACTGGGGAGCACTGGGGGGGCACTGGGAGCACTGGGGAGCACTGGGGGGGCACTGGGGGTCACTGGGGGGGCACTGGGGGGTCACTGAGGGCACTGGGGGGGCACTGGGGGGGGCACTGGGAGCACTGGGAGGGCACTGGGAGGGCACTGGGGGGGCACTGGGGGGGGCACTGGGAGCACTGGGGGGGCACTGGGAGGGCACTGGGGGGGCACTGGGGGGGGCACTGGGAGCACTGGGGGGGCACTGGGAGGGCACTGGGAGGGCACTGGGGGGTCACTGGGGGGGCACTGGGGGGAGCACTGGGGGCACTGGGGGCACTGGGGGTCACTGGGAGCACTGGGGGGCACTGGGTGGGCACTGGGGGGGTCACTGGGGGCACTGGGGGGTCACTGGGGGGTCACTGGGGGGTCACTGGGAGCACTGGGGGGTCAATGGGGGGCACTGGCCATGCTGGGGCGGGGGGCACTGGGGGGCACTGGGGCCTTACTGGGAGAGCCCCGGGCAGCACTGGGACCAAGGGCTGAGGGGGCCTGGGGGGCTGGTGGCCCTGGGGACATCGTCCCAGTGTCCCCTGGGTGTCCTGAGTGTCCCCAAATGTTCCCAATGTCCCCCCCAATGTCCCCCACAATGTCCCCTCAGTGTCCCCAATGTCCCCAATGTCCCCCTCAGTGTCCCCAATGTCCCCAATGTCCCCCCCAGTGTCCCCAGTGTCCCCCAATATCCCCAATGTCCCCAAATGTCCCTCCCAGTGTCCCCAATGTCCCTCCCAGTGTCCCCAATGTCCCCCTCAGTGTCTCCAATGTCCCCCCAATGTCCCCAATGTCCCCCTCAGTGTCCCCAATGTCCCAATGTCCCCCCAGTGTCCCCAATGTCCCCAAATGTCCCTCCCAGTGTCCCCAATGTCCCCCTCAGTGTCCCCAATGTCCCCCAATGTCCCCAATGTCCCCCCAGTGTCCCCAGTGTCCCCAGGCTGTGTGCTGGGGGTCCCCAGGGGGGTCTGTGACCCGTGGTGGCCTCAGGGACGCGGTGACACCGGCGGTCCCCTCCAGCTGGGGACACCTTCCCCCGCCCGCGGTGGCAGAGCTGAGTCGGGGACCAGGGGAGAGTTTTTAGTGGCAAAAACGGCAAAAATCGGCAAAATCGGCAAAAATCAGCACCAAAACGGTCAATAAAGCCCCACCCCAGGTCATTGTCACCACCTGGAGACACCTGGTGGGGAGGGGACAGCCAGGTGTGCCTCCAGGTGTCCCCCAAGGTGTCTCTGTGTCCCTCCAGGTGTCCCTCAAGGTGTCCATCTAGGTGGGGAGGGGACAGCCAGGTGTCCATCCAGGTGTCCCTCCAGGTGTCCCTTTGTCCCTCCAGATGTCCCTCAAGGTGTCCATCTAGGTGGGGAGGGGACAGCCAGGTGTCCTGCCAGGTGTCCGGGGTGGGGTCAGTCACTCCACTCCTCGTGGGCAGGGGTTCCTCCCCAAAATCCCATCTCCATCTCCACCTTTTTCCCTTCCCCGTGTCCAGGTGCTCATCCCAAGCTCCTGGAGCTCCTTCTGGCACCGGGAGGGGCTCTCAGGTGTCCCCAGACCTTCTCCAGGTGGGACACCTCATCCCTGTCCAGCCCTCAAACCCCTGCGCCCAAGGGCTTCCAGAACGTTCTGGGGGTGGCATCATCGGGTCAGCGACGCCACCACCACCGGGGCCACCGAGCTCCGCCCGCTCTCCGTGATGTCCCCTGGGCCATCTCCAGCCTCCTCCCGGGTTCTGGAGGGGTCTGTCCCACCATCCCAGGGTCTCAGCTCCACCCAGGAGCCCCCCGGCCAGGCCCTTCCAGGGGCAGGGACCACCCCCCGCTCAGGCCGTGCCAGCGGGGCCGGCGCCCGCGGCGTCCGGCCAGGCCGTCGGTCCAGGTTCTGCTGGTGGCCCCAGCGATGGCCCCAGTGGTGGCCCCAGCGATGGTCCTGGTGGTGGTCCTGGTGGTGGCCCCAGCGATGGTCCTGGTGATGGCCCTGGTGGTTGCCCCGGTGGTGGCCCCAGTGATGGTCCCATTGATGGCCCTGGTGGTGGCCCTGGTGGTGGCCCCAGCAATGATCCTGGTGGTGGCCCTGATGGCAGCCCCGCTGGTGGTGGCCCCATCAATGTCCTTGATGGCGGCCCAGGTGGTGGCCCAGGTGGTGGCCCCAGTGATTGCCCGATCGATGGCCCTGGTGGTGACCCCAGTGACGTCCCTGGTGGTGGTGGCCCCAGCGACGTCCCCGGCAGTGATGTCCCCAGCAATGTCCCAGGTGGTGGTGGCCCCAGTGGTGGTGACCCCAGCGATTTCCCAGGTGGTGGTGACCCCAGCAATGTCCTTGATGGTGGCCCCAGCGATGTCCCTGGTGGCGGCGGTGGCCCCAGTGGTGGCCCCAGCGACGTCCCTGATGGTGACCCCAGCAGCGATGACCCCACCGATGTCCCAGGTGGCAGTGGTGGCCCCGGTGGCGGCCCCAGCGACGTCCCAGGTGGTCGCCCTGATGGTGGCCCCAGTGGTGGTGGTGGTGGCCCCAGCGATGTCCCTGGTGGCGACCCTAGCAACGTCCCAGGAGGTGGTGGTGGCCCCAGCAGTGATGTCCCCAGAGATGTCCCAGGCGGTGGTGTCCCCAGCGATGTTCCTGGTGGCAGTGATGTCCCCAGAGATGTCCCCAGCGATGTCCCCAGTGATGTTCCCGGTGGCAGTGATGTCCCCAGCGATGTCCCCAGCGATGTCCCTGGTGGCAGTAGTGTCCCCAGCGACGTCCCCGGTGATGTCCCCGGTGGCAGTGGTGTCCCCAGAGATGTCCCCACTGATGTTCCTGGTGGCAGTGATGTCCCTGTTGGTGTCCCCAGCGATGTCCCCAGCGATGTCCCTGGTGGCAGTGGTGTCCCCGGAGATGTTCCCAGTGGCAGTGATGTCCCTGTTGGCGTCCCCAGTGATGTCCCTGTGGGTGTCCCCAGCAGTGATGTCCCCAGCGATGTCCCCAGCAGTGGTGTCCCCAGCAATGTCCCCGGTGGCACTGATGTCCCTGTCGGTGTCCCCAGTGATGTCCCCAGCGATGTCCCCAGTGATGTTCCCGGTGGCACTGATGTCCCCAGCGATGTCCCCGGTGGCAGTGATGTCCCTGTCGGTGTCCCCAGCGATGTCCCCAGCGAAGTCCCCAGCGATGTCCCAAGCAGTGGTGTCCCCAGCGAGGTCCCTGGTGGCAGTGATGTCCCTGTCGGTGTCCCCAGTGATGTCCCCAGCGATGTCCCCAGCGATGTCCCCGGTGGCACTGATGTCCCCAGCAGTGATGTCCCTGTTGATGTCCCCGGTGGCAGTGATGTCCCTGTCGGTGTCCCCAGCGATGTCCCCAGCAGTGTCCCCGGTGGCACCGATGTCCCTGTGGGTGTCCCCAGCAGTGATGTCCCTGTTGATGTCCCCGGTGGCAGTGATGTCCCTGTGGGTGTCCCCAGCGGTGTCCCCAGCAGTGATGTCCCTGTTGATGTCCCCGGTGGCAGTGATGTCCCTGCGGGTGTCCCCAGCGATGTCCCCAGCAGTGATGTCCCTGTGGGTGTCCCCAGCAGTGATGTCCCTGTGGGTGTCCCCGGTGGCACCAATGTCCCTGTGGGTGTCCCCGGCGGCACCGATGTCCCGGGGTGTGCGGCGGCGGCGTGGCGCTCCAGCAGGGTGCGGTGGGAGAAGCCGCGGGCGCAGAGGCGGCACTGGAAGCGCTCGGGGCGGTGCGTGCGCATGTGCACGTTCAGGGAGCTCTTCTGCGTGAAGCGCTTGCAGCACAGCGCGCACTGGAAGGCGCGGACGCCCGTGTGCGTCACCATGTGCTTCAGCAGGTAGTCCCGCAGCGAGAAGGAGCGCCAGCACACCGAGCACTGGTGGGGCTTCTCACCTGTGGGGAGGCACCTGCGGTCAGTGATGGGCAGTGATGGTCAGTGATGGTCAGTGTGGGTCAGTGTGGGTCAGTGTCGGTCAGTGATGGTCAGTGATGGTCAGTGTGGGTCAGTGATGGTCAGTGTGGGTCAGTGATGGGCAGTGTGGGTCAGTGATGGTCAGTGTGGGTCAGTGTGGGTCAGTGTGGGTCAGTGATGGTCACTGTGGGTCACCATGTGCTTCAGCAGGTAGTCCCGCAGCGAGAAGGAGCGCCAGCACACCGAGCACTGGTGGGGCTTCTCACCTGTGGGGAGGCACCTGCGGTCAGTAATGGTCAGTGATGGTCAGCGATGGGCAGTGTGGGTCAGTGTGGGTCAGTGATGGTCAGTGATGGTCAGTGATGGTCAGTGTGGGTCAGTGTCGGTCAGTGATGGTCAGTGATGGTCAGTGATGGTCAGTGTGGGTCACTGTGGGTCACCATGTGCTTCAGCAGGTAGTCCCGCAGCGAGAAGGAGCGCCAGCACACCGAGCACTGGTGGGGCTTCTCACCTGTGGGGAGGCACCTGCGCTCAGTGATGGTCAGTGATGGGCAGTGATGGGCAGTGTGGGTCAGTGATGGTCAGTGATGGTCAGTGTGGGTCAGTGATGGGCAGTGTGGGACAGTGATGGGCAGTGTGGGTCACTGATGGTCAGTGATGGTCAGTGATGGTCAGTGTGGGTCAGTGATGGGCAGTGTGGGACAGTGATGGGCAGTGTGGGTCACTGATGGTCAGTGATGGTCAGTGATGGTCAGTGTGGGTCAGTGATGGTCAGTGTGGGTCAGTGATGGGCAGTGTGGGTCAGTGATGGGCAGTGATGGTCAGTGATGGTCAGTGTGGGTCAGTGATGGTCAGTGTGGGTCAGTGATGGGCAGTGTGGGTCAGTGATGGGCAGTGTGGGTCAGTGATGGTCAGTGATGGTCAGTGATGGGCAGTGATGGTCAGTGTGGGTCACTGTGCGTCACCATGTGCTTCAGCAGGTAGTCCCGCAGCGAGAAGGAGCGCCAGCACACCGAGCACTGGTGGGGCTTCTCACCTGTGGGGAGGCACCTGCGGTCAGTGATGGTCAGTGATGGTCAGTGATGGGCACTGTGGGTCAGTGATGGTCAGTGATGGTCAGTGTGGGTCAGTGTCGGTCAGTGATGGTCAGTGTGGGTCAGTGATGGTCAGTGATGGTCACTGTGGGTCACCATGTGCTTCAGCAGGTAGTCCCGCAGCGAGAAGGAGCGCCAGCACACCGAGCACTGGTGGGGCTTCTCACCTGTGGGGAGGCACCTGCGGTCAGTGATGGTCAGTGATGGTCAGTGATGGGCACTGTGGGTCAGTGATGGTCAGTGATGGTCAGTGTGGGTCAGTGTGGGTCAGTGTGGGTCAGTGATGGTCAGTGATGGGCAGTGATGGTCAGTGATGGTCAGTGATGGGCAGTGATGGGCAGTGTGGGTCAGTGATGGTCAGTGATGGTCAGTGATGGGCAGTGTGGGTCAGTGATGGTCAGTGATGGTCAGTGATGGTCAGTGATGGTCAGTGATGGGCAGTGTGGGTCAGTGTGGGACAGTGATGGTCAGTGATGGTCAGTGATGGGCAGTGTAGGACAGTGATGGTCAGTGATGGGCAGTGATGGTCAGTGATGGTCAGTGATGGTCAGTGATGGTCAGTGATGGGCAGTGTGGGTCAGTGATGGTCAGTGATGGTCAGTGATGGGCAGTGTGGGTCAGTGATGGTCAGTGATGGTCAGTGATGGGCAGTGTGGGTCAGTGATGGTCAGTGATGGTCAGTGATGGTCAGTGTGGGTCAGTGATGGTCAGTGATGGTCAGTGATGGGCAGTGTGGGTCAGTGATGGGCAGTGATGGGCAGTGATGGTCAGTGATGGTCAGTGATGGGCAGTGTGGGTCAGTGATGGGCAGTGATGGGCAGTGATGGTCAGTGATGGTCAGTGATGGGCAGTGTGGGTCAGTGATGGTCAGTGATGGTCAGTGATGGTCAGTGTGGGTCAGTGATGGTCAGTGATGGTCAGTGATGGGCAGTGTGGGTCAGTGATGGTCAGTGATGGTCAGTGTGGGTCAGTGTCGGTCAGTGATGGTCAGTGATGGTCAGTGATGGGCAGTGTGGGTCACTGTGGGTCACCATGTGCTTCAGCAGGTAGTCCCGCAGCGAGAAGGAGCGCCAGCACACCGAGCACTGGTGGGGCTTCTCACCTGTGGGGAGGCACCTGCGGTCAGTGATGGTCAGTGTGGGTCAGTGATGGTCAGTGATGGGCAGTGATGGGCACTGATGGTCAGTGTGGGTCAGTGATGGTCAGTGATGGGCAGTGTGGGTCACTGTGGGTCAGTGATGGTCAGTGATGGTCAGTGTGGGTCAGTGTGGGTCAGTGATGGTCAGTGATGGTCAGTGATGGTCAGTGTGGGTCAGTGATGGTCAGTGTGGGTCAGTGTGGGTCAGTGATGGTCAGTGATGGTCAGTGATGGTCAGTGTGGGTCAGTGTCGGTCAGTGATGGTCAGTGATGGTCAGTGATGGGCAGTGTGGGTCACTGTGGGTCACCATGTGCTTCAGCAGGTAGTCCCGCAGCGAGAAGGAGCGCCAGCACACCGAGCACTGGTGGGGCTTCTCACCTGTGGGGAGGCACCTGCGGTCAGTGATGGTCACTGTGGGTCAGTGATGGTCAGTGATGGGCAGTGATGGTCAGTGATGGTCAGTGATGGTCAGTGATGGGCAGTGATGGTCAGTGTGGGTCACTGTGGGTCAGTGTGGGGCAGTGATGGTCATTGTGGGTCAGCATGGATCAATGTGGGTCAATGTGGGTCAGTGTGGGTCAGCACGGATCAATACAGATCAATGTGGCCCAAAATGGATCAGTGTGGGTCACCATGGGTCAGCAAGGCCAACGTGGGTCAGTGTGGGTCACTGTGGGTCAAATGTGGGTCAGAAGGGGTCAGCATGGACCAACAGAGGTCAGCATGAGACCAACACGGATCAGTGTGGATCGATGTGGATCGATGTGGGTCAACACGGCCGAAAATGGATCAGTGTAGGTCAACGTCAATCAGTGTGGGTCAGCATGGATCAGTGCGGGTCAGTGTGGGTCAGCATGGATCAGTGTGGGTCAGTGCGGGTCAATGTGGGTCAATGGGTCAATGGGTCAATGTGGGTCAATGTGGGTCAATGTGGGTCAGTGTGGGTCAATGTGGGTCAATGGGTCAATGTGGGTCAATGTGGGTCAATGTGGGTCAATGTGGGTCAATGTGGGTCAATGGGTCAATGTGGGTCAGCATGGATCAATGTGGGTCAGTGTGGGTCAGTGTGGGTCAATGTGGGTCAATGTGGGTCAATGCGGGTCAATGTGGATCAATGTGGGTCAATGTGGGTCAATGGGTCAATGTGGGTCAATGTGGGTCAATGTGGGTCAATGTGGGTCAGTGTGGGTCAATGTGGGTCAGTGTGGATCAATGTGGGTCAATGTGGGTCAATGTGGGTCAGTGTGGGTCAGTGTGGATCAATGTGGGTCAATGTGGGTCAGTGTGGGTCAATGTGGGTCAGTGTGGATCAATGTGGGTCAATGTGGGTCAATGTGGGTCAGTGTGGGTCAGTGTGGGTCAATGTGGGTCAATGTGGGTCAATGGGTCAATGTGGGTCAATGGGTCAATGTGGGTCAATGTGGGTCAATGGGTCAATGGATCAATGTGGGTCAATGTGGGTCAATGTGGATCAATGTGGATCAATGTGGGTCAATGTGGGTCAATGTGGGTCAATGTGGGTCAATGTGGGTCAGCGTGGATCAATGTGGGTCAATGTGGGTCACTGTGGGTCAATGTGGGTCAATGTGGGTCAATGTGGATCAATGTGGGTCAATGTGGGTCAATGTGGGTCAATGTGGGTCAGTGTGGGTCAATGTGGGTCAATGTGGGTCAATGGGTCAATGTGGGTCAATGGGTCAATGTGGATCAATGTGGGTCAATGGGTCAATGGGTCAATGTGGGTCAATGTGGGTCAATGGGTCAATGGGTCAATGTGGGTCAATGGGTCAATGTGGATCAATGTGGGTCAATGGGTCAATGGGTCAATGTGGGTCAATGTGGGTCAATGGGTCAATGGGTCAATGTGGGTCAATGGGTCAATGTGGGTCAATGTGGGTCAATGTGGGTCAGTGTGGGTCAATGTGGGTCAATGTGGGTCAATGTGTCAATGGGTCAATGGGTCAATGTGGGTCAATGTGGGTCAATGGGTCAATGTGGGTCAATGTGGGTCAATGTGGGTCAGTGTGGGTCAATGTGGGTCAATGTGGGTCAATGGGTCAATGGGTCAATGTGGGTCAATGGGTCAATGTGGGTCAATGTGGGTCAATGTGGGTCAATGTGGGTCAGTGTGGGTCAATGTGGGTCAATGGGTCAATGGGTCAATGGGTCAATGTGGGTCAATGTGGGTCAATGGGTCAATGGGTCAATGTGGGTCAATGGGTCAATGTGGGTCAATGTGGGTCAATGTGGGTCAGCATGGATCAATGTGGGTCAATGTGGGTCAATGGGTCAATGTGGGTCAATGTGGGTCAATGTGGGTCAGTGTGGGTCAATGTGGGTCAATGTGGGTCAATGGGTCAATGGATCAATGTGGGTCAATGTGGGTCAGCGTGGATCAATGTGGGTCAATGTGGGTCAATGTGGGTCAATGTGGGTCAATGGGTCAATGTGGGTCAATGTGGGTCAATGTGGGTCAATGGGTCAATATGGGTCAATGTGGGTCAATGTGGGTCACCGCGGATCAATGTGGGTCAATGTGGGTCAATGTGGATCAATGTGGGTCAATGTGGGTCAATGTGGGTCAATGGGTCAATGTGGGTCAGTGTGGGTCAATGTGGGTCAGTGTGGGTCAATGTGGGTCAATGTGGGTCAGCATGGATCAATGTGGGTCAATGTGGGTCAATGTGGGTCAATGTGGGTCAGTGTGGGTCAATGTGGGTCAATGTGGGTCAGTGTGGGTCAATGTGGGTCAATGTGGGTCAATGTGGGTCAATGTGGGTCAATGTGGGTCACTGTGGGTCAATGTGGGTCAATGTGGGTCAATGTGGGTCACTGTGGGTCAATGTGGGTCAATGTGGGTCAATGTGGGTCACTGTGGGTCAAGGTGGGTCAATGTGGGTCACTGTGGGTCAAGGTGGGTCAAGGTGGGTCACTGTGGGTCACCATGGCCCAAAATGGATCAGGGGTGGGTCAAGGTGGGTCAATACAGGTCAACACGGCCCAACACGGATCAATGTGGGTCAGTGTGGGTCAGTGATGGTCACTGTGGGTCACTGTGGGTCAATACAGGTCACCATGGCCCAAAATGGATCAGTGTGGGTCAGTGTGGGTCAGTGATGGTCAGTGATGGTCAGTGATGGTCAGTGTGGGTCAGTGATGGTCAGTGATGGTCAGTGATGGTCACTGTGGGTCAATGTGGGTCAGTGATGGTCAGTGATGGTCAGTGTGGGTCACCATGGCCCGACATGGTCCAGTGTGGGTCAGTGATGGTCAGTGTGGGTCGCCATGGCCCGACATGGTCCAGTGTGGGTCACCACGGGTCAGCAGGGCCATCGTGGGTCAGTGGGGCCCAACTGACTGGCCAGCTCGGGACCGGTCCAGCTCAGCACGGACAGATGGACGCGGTGATGGATGGCGGTCACCACGGGTCACCGCGGGTCACCAGGACACCCCCGTGTGTCCCACCACCCGTCCCAGCAGGTCCCTGTGTCCCCACCACCAGGAGATCCCCGTGTGTCCCACCAGCCGTCCCCAGCAGATCCCTCATGTCCCCCCCAGCAGGTCCCTGTGTCCCCATGTCCCCCGCAGTGTCCCCATGTCCCCATGTCCCCCCGCAGTGTCCCCATGTCCCCAGCAGTGTCCCCCGCAGTGTCCCCCGCAGTGTCCCCAGCAGTGTCCCCATGTCCCCATGTCCCCCCACAGTGTCCCCATGTCCCCCGCAGTGTCCCCCCGCAGTGTCCCCAGCAGTGTCCCCATGTCCCCCGCAGTGTCCCCCGCAGTGTCCCCAGCAGTGTCCCCATGTCCCCCGCAGTGTCCCCCGCAGTGTCCCCCGCAGTGTCCCCATGTCCCCAGCAGTGTCCCCGTGTCCCCCGCAGTGTCCCCGCAGTGTCCCAGCAGTGTCCCCATGTCCCCAGCAGTGTCCCCATGTCCCCCGCAGTGTCCCCGCAGTGTCCCCCACAGTGTCCCCGCAGTGTCCCCCGCATTGTCCCCCCGCAGTGTCCCCATGTCCCCCGCAGTGTCCCCGCAGTGTCCCCATGTCCCCCGCAGTGTCCCCGCAGTGTCCCCGCAGTGTCCCCGCAGTGTCCCCATGTCCCCCGCAGTGTCCCCGCAGTGTCCCCCCGCAGTGTCCCCGCAGTGTCCCCGCAGTGTCCCCATGTCCCCCGCAGTGTCCCCGCAGTGTCCCCGCAGTGTCCCCGCAGTGTCCCCATGTCCCCCGCAGTGTCCCCGCAGTGTCCCCCCGCAGTGTCCCCGCAGTGTCCCCGCAGTGTCCCCATGTCCCCGCAGTGTCCCCCCGCAGTGTCCCCGCAGTGTCCCCGCAGTGTCCCCATGTCCCCGCAGTGTCCCCCCGCAGTGTCCCCGCAGTGTCCCCGCAGTGTCCCCATGTCCCCGCAGTGTCCCCGCAGTGTCCCCGCAGTGTCCCCGCAGTGTCCCCATGTCCCCCGCAGTGTCCCCATGTCCCCGCAGTGTCCCCCCGCAGTGTCCCCGCAGTGTCCCCCCGCAGTGTCCCCCCGCAGTGTCCCCGCAGTGTCCCCGCAGTGTCCCCATGTCCCCGCAGTGTCCCAGCAGTGTCCCCCGCAGTGTCCCCATGTCCCCGCAGTGTCCCCGCAGTCCCCCCGCAGTGTCCCCATGTCCCCGCAGTGTCCCCGCGCTCACCCGAGTGGATGAACATGTGCTTGCTGTAGTTCTTGCGGGAGCTGAAGCTCTTCTGGCAGTGCCCGCACTGGTAGGGGGGCTGGGCCGGGCCGCGCTGGGGGGGCACCGCCGCTGCTGGGGGGGGGGGCCGCGGGGCCGGGACCCCCCCGGTAGGGCAGCGGCACGGCCGGGGGAGACCCCAGCCCGAAACTGTCCCCTCCTGGTGGCTCCTGCCACCGCGCTCGGCGCTCGTCCTCGCCGGGCCAGGGCGGCAGGAAAGCCTCGGTGAAAACCTCGCCGAGAAACGCCGGCTCCGGGGCGGGGGCCACACCTGGGGAGGGGGCCACGCCTGGGGAGGGGGCCACGCCTTCCTCCTCATCCTCTCCTTCCTCTCCTTCCTCCTCCTCCTCCTCCTGCAGCTCCTCCTTCAGCGCCAGGCGCAGCGGCTGCCGCTGCTTGCGGCTGTGCCCGCTGGGCTCCGCTGGTGGCCCTGCTGGTGGCCCTGCTGGTGGCCCTGGAGGTGGCCCGAGGCTCCTGGGCAGCTTGGGCCCTGTAATAAATGACCATCAGTAATTATTTTAATTGGGATTAATAAATTCCAATGTTATTTTAATTGGCGACCCCATGGCTGCCCAGCACTGTTTTTGCTTACTGGTGCTTGCTTAATAAACTCCAATATTATTTTAATGGGGCTTAATAAATTCCAATACTATTTAAATCGGGCTTAATAAATTCCAATATTATTTTCATTTGGCTTAATAAATTCCAAGATTATTTTAATTGGCGACCCCATGGCCGCCCAGCACTGTTTTGAGGCGGGGGTCTGGGGACACTGGGGACACTGGGGACACAGTGGGGTTAGAGGGGGTCTGGGGACACTGGGGATACTGGGGACACTGGGGACACTGGGAACACTGGGGACACAGGGAACACTGGGGACACAGTGGGGTTAGAGGGGGTCTGGGGACACTGGGGATACTGGGGACACTGGGAACATTGGAAACACTGGGGACACTGGGGACACAGTGGGGTTAGAGGGGACATGGGGACACGGGGGAGAGAGGGGACACTGGGGACACAGTGGGGTTAGAGGGGGTCTGGGGACATGGGGGACACGGGGGACACTGGGGACACAGTGGGGTTAGAGGGGGTCTGGGGACATGGGGGACACGGGGGACACTGGGGACACAGTGGGGTTAGAGGGGGTCTGGGGACACTGGGGACACTGGGGACACAGTGGGGTTAGAGGGGGTCTGGGGACATGGGGACACTGGGGACACTGGGGACACTGGGGAGAGAGGGGACACTGGGACACAGGAGGGACACAGGGACACAGGAACAAACAGGGGACACTGAGGACACGGGGGACACTGAGGACACTGGGAACATTGGGAACACTGGGGACACTGGGACACAGTGGGGTTAGAGGGGGTCTGGGGACACTGGGGATACTGGGGAGAGAGGGGACACAGGGACACGGGGGAGAGAGGGGACACGGGGGAGACACGGGGGGGACACGAGGACACAGGGACACTGGGGATAGAGGGGACACTGGGACACTGGGGAGAGAGGGGACACGGGGGAGACACGGGGGGGACACTGGGACACTGGGGAGAGAGGGGACACTGGGACACGGGGAGGACACTGGAGAGAGAGGGGACACTGGGACACTGGGGAGAGAGGGGACACTGGGACACTGGGGAGAGAGGGGACACTGGGACACAGGGAGGACACTGGAGAGAGAGGGGACACTGGGACACGGGGGAGAGAGGGGACACGGGGGAGAGAGGGGACACAGGGACACGGGACACGGGGGGCACACGGCTGCTTGCTTAACCTATCCCCACACTATTTCCACCGCCCCGGTGCCCCGTCACCGCGCTCGGCACGCACCCGCGGCGGGCCCCGGCGCGATGATCTGCGTGCACTCGTCGATGACGCTCTTGATCTGCAGCACGGAGGCGGCGGTGAGGATCTGCAGCGCCTCGGAGCGCGGCACCACCAGGCTGCCGCTGTAGAGGAACTCCAGCAGCTGCCGCACGGCGGCCGAGGGCACCACGGGCGGCACCTCGATGGTGCTGCAGTGGCCCAGCAGCAGCTTGTCGTGGAAGAAGGGGCTGCCGGCGGCCAGCACGCAGCGGTGGGCGCGCAGCGAGGCCCCGCGGATGCGCACCGTCACGTCGCAGAAGTGGCCGGCGGCGCGCTGGCCCGACAGCGTCTCCAGCAGAGAGCGGCTGAAGTTGCGCAGGTGGATGTAGTGCACGGCCTCGGGCATGGCCAAAGGGACAGGGGGGGACACGGGGGGACAGGGGGGGACAGGGGACACTGGGGACACTGGGGACAATGGGGACAATGGGGACAATGGGGACACAGTGGGGTTAGAGGGGCTCTGGGGACACCAGGGGGACAGGGGACACTGGGGATAGAGGGGACACTGGGGACAATGGGGACACTGGGAACACTGGGGACACAGGGGGACAGGGGACACTGGGGACACTGGGGACAATGGGGACACTGGGGACACTGGGGACAATGGGGACACTGGGGACAATGGGGACAATGGGGACAATGGGGAGAGAGGGGACACGGTGGGGATAGAGGGGACACAGGGACACGGGGGGACTGGGGACACAGTGGAGTTAGAGGGGCTCTGGGGACACCAGGGGGACAGAGGACACTGAAGACACTGGGACACTGGGGGCACTGGGGTTAGAGGGGCTCTGGGGACACTGGGGACACTGGGGGGGACAGGGGACACTGGGGACACTGGGGATAGAGGGGACACTGGGGACAATGGGGACACTGGGGGACACTGGGGACACTGGGGGACAGGAGACACTGGGGGACAATGGGGACACTGGGACACGGACACGGACACACTGGGGACAGAGGGGACACTGGGGATAGATGGGACACTGGGGACACTGGGGACACGGTGGGGTTAGAGGGGCTCTGGGGACACGGGGGACACTGGGGGACACTGGAGACACTGGGGAGAGAAGGGACACAGGGGACACTGGGGACACGGTGGGGTTAGAGGAGCTCTGGGGACACACGGACAGTGGGGACCGTGGGGACACTGGAGATAGAGGGGACACTGGGGGACAGGGGGGGACAGGGGACACTGGGGACACTGGGGATAGAGGAGACACTGGGACACGGGGGACACTGGGGACACAGTGGGGTTAGAGGGAGTCTGGGGACACAGGGGACACGGGGGACACGGGGGATAGAGGGGACACTGGGGGACAGGGGACACTGGGGACACGGGGGGACAGTGGGGTTAGAGGGGCTCTGGGGACACTGGGGACACTGGGGATAGAGGGGACACGGGGAGAGGGGGACACGGAGGTGGCAGTGACAGCTGGGACACGGCAAGAGCCGCGGGGAGGAGGCGGTGGGGACAGCGGGGACACGGACACGTGGACACGGACACGGGGACACGGACACGGGGACAGCGGGGACAGGGACACGGGGACAGCGGGGACACGGACACGGGGACAGCGGGGACACGGGGGACACGGACACGGGGACAGCGGGGACAGGGACACGGGGACAGCGGGGACACGGACACGGGGACACTCGGGGACACCGGGAATGGTCTGGGGACACTCGGGGACACCGGGACGGCGGCGAGGCTGGCGGTTCCTGGGGAAAGAGACGGCGTTGGGCTGGGGACACCGATCCGCGTGACGTCACCAGGGCCTGGGGACACTCCGTTGTGACGTCACAGCCGCGCACGGCGCCGATGACATCACGGGACAGCGGGCGGGATGTCCGTCCCCGACCTGTCACGACAGCCGGGACCGCCCGAGGCGATTCCTCCCCCTCCCTGGGCCCCTCGGGATCTCCCGACCCGACCCTTCCCCCTCCCCCACCCCCCAAAACCTCCACCACCCCCGGGGCCCCTCCCCCACACCTTGGCTCCTGCTCCCGCCGCCGCCGCTCTCTGACGTCACTTCCGCCAAACCGGACCGGAAGCGATCGTGGACCATAGAGAGGGGCCCAGCGCGCCCCCCTCCCCCGCCATAGAGACGGGGGTCAGCTGTCGCGAGGCGGATGGCGCCCCCTGGCGGGCCGGGGGTTCCTCAGGGTCGTGGCTCCATGGGGACCCCGGGAGCGGGACCCCCATGGAGACCCCACAGACCCCACAGACCCCCATGGAGACCCCACAGACCCCACAGACCCCCATGGAGACCCCAGTGACCCCACAGACCCCACAGACCCCACAGACCCCCATGGAGACCCCAGTGACCCCCCTGGAGACCCCACAGACCCCACAGACCCCACAGACCCCACAGACCCCCCTGGAGACCCCACAGACCCCACAGACCCCACAGACCCCACAGACCCCCCTGGAGACCCCACAGACCCCACAGACCCCACAGACCCCACAGACCCCCATGGAGACCCCACAGACCCCCAGACCCCACAGACCCCACAGACCCCACAGACCCCACGGGGACCCCAGTGACCCCACGGGGACCCCCATGGAGACCCCCCCAGGATCCCCTGGAGACCCACCAGGGACCTCTGTAGAGCTGGCATCTACTACAGACCCCCAGAGATCCTACAGACCCCTCAGGGATCCTACAGACCCCCCTGAGATCCTACAGACCCCCAGGGATCCTACAGACCCCAGGGATCCTACAGACCCCTCAGGGATCCTACAGACCCCAGGGATCCTACAGACCCCAGGGATCCTACAGACCCCTCAGAGATCCTACAGACCCCACAGGGATCCTACAGACCCCCAGGGATCCTACAGACCCCCCTGAGATCCTACAGACCCCTCAGAGATCCTACAGACCCCCCAGGGATCCTACAGACCCCAGGGATCCTACAGACCCCCAGGGATCCTACAGACCCCAGGGATCCTACAGACCCCCAGGGATCCTACAGACCCCCCTGAGATCCTACAGACCCCTCAGAGATCCTACAGACCCCACAGGGATCCTACAGACCCCCAGGGATCCTACAGACCCCCCTGAGATCCTACAGACCCCCCAGAGATCCTACAGACCCCTCAGAGATCCTACAGACCCCCCAGGGATCCTACAGACCCCAGGGATCCTACAGACCCCACAGGGTCCCACTGGCCCCTCCTGGCCGGTGTCAGTCTGTGCTCCCCCACGTTCCTTCACCCATCTTGGCCCATGATGGTCCATGTCCACCCACGTGGACACACACTGACTCCTCCTGGTCCATGGTGGTCCGTGTCCATCCATGGTGGTCCACGTTGACTCCTCTTGGTCCATGATGGTCCATGTCCACCCACGTGGACACACACTGACTCCTCCTGGTCCATGGTGGTCCGTGTCCATCCATGGTGGTCCACGTTGACTCCTCTTGGTCCATGGTGGTCCGTGTCCATCCATGGTGGTCCACGTTGACTCCTCTTGGTCCATGGTGGTCCGTGTCCATCTACGTGGACACACACTGACTCCTCCTGGTCCATGGTGGTCCGTGTCCATCCATGGTGGTCCACGTTGACTCCTCTTGGTCCATGGTGGTCCGTGTCCATCTACGTGGACACACACTGACTCCTCCTGGTCCATGGTGGTCCGTGTCCATCCATGGTGGTCCACGTTGACTCCTCTTGGTCCATGATGGTCTGTGTCCATCTGCGTGGACACACACTGACTCCTCCTGGTCCATGATGGTCCGTGTCCATCCATGGTGGTCCATGTTGACTCCTCTTGGCCCATGATGGTCCGTGTCCATCTGCGTGGACACACACTGACTCCTCCTGGTCCATGGTGGTCCATGTCCATTCATGCGGATCCATATTGACTCCTCTTGATCCATGTTGGTCCATGTTGGTCCATGTTGGTCCATGTTGATCCATGTCCTTCCATGTGGACCCATGGATTCCTGTTGATCCATGGTGACCCATGGTGATCCATGTTGACTCCTCTTGGTCCATCTCAATCCATCTGACCCACACTGACTCCTGTTGGTCCGTGAGGGTCTGTGTCCATCCATGTGGATCACATTGATCCCTGCTGATCCATGGTGAACCATGTTGACCCACACTGACTCCTGTTGGTCCATGTTGGTCCATGTTGGTCCATGTTGGTCCATGTTGGTCCATGTCCATCCATGTGGATCACATTGATCCCTGCTGACCCATGGTGATCCATGGTGATCCACGTTGACTCCTCTTGGTCCATGGTGGTCCGTGTCCATCCACGTTGACCCACGTTGCCTCCTGTTGGTCCGTGAGGGTCCGTGTCCATCCATGTGGATCACATTGATCCCTGCTGATCCACGGATCCGTGTTGATCCGTGTCACTCGGTGTCTCTCCATATTGACCAGCGCTGACCCATGGTGACCCATGGTGACCTACAGTGACCCATGGAGACCAGTGCTGACCCATGGTGACCCATGGTGATCCATGGTGATCCATAGTGACCCATGGTGACCCGTGCTGACCCATGGTGACCTGTGCTGACCCATGGTGACCTGTGCTGACCCATGTTGACCTACAGTGACCCATGGTGACCGGTGCTGACCAGTGCTGACCCATAGTAACCCATGGTGACCTGTGTCACTCTCTCTCTCCATGTTGACCAGCGTTGACCAGTGGTGACCAGTGCTGACCCATGGTGACCCCTGGTGACCCCTGGTGACCCCTGGTGACCCATGGTGACCTGTGTCACTCTGTCTCTGACCCACCCAGCCCCAGCCCACCCCGAGGGTCAGTCACTCGGGTGAGGTCACCAAGCGCCCTCCCCGCTGTGACATCACACCCAGCACCGTGACGTCACCGCCGGTGCCACACCCCGCCCCCATCGGAGCGGGCACCCGGTGACGTCACAGGTGACATCACAGATGACGTCACTATGGTTCCCACCAGCCCAACATTCCTGCCTTGGGTGGCTCCCAAATTCTGGGGTGTCCCGGGACAGCTGTGTCCCCTGGGTGGGGGTGGCACCCAAATCCAGGGTGTCCTGGGACAGCTGTGTCCCCTGGGTGGGGATGGCACCCAAATCTGGGGTGTCCTGGGACACCTGTGTCCCCTGGGTGGGGGTGGCACCCAAATCCGGGGTGACACCCAAATCCGGGGTGTCCCGGGACAGCTGTGTCCCCTAGGTGGGGGTGGCACCCAAATCTGGGGTGTCCCGGGACAGCTGTGTCCCCTGGGTGGGGGTGACACCAAATCCGGGGTGACACCCAAATCTGGGGTGTCCTGGAACACCTGTGTCCCCTGGGTAGGGGTGACACCCAAATCCGGGGTGTCCCGGGACACCTGTGTCCCCTGGATGGGAGTGGCACCCTGAGGTGTCCCCTGGGTGGGGGTGGCACCCAAATCCGGGATGTCCCGGGACAGCTGTGTCCCCTGGGTGGGGGTGACACCCTGGGGTGTCCTGGGACAGCTGTGTCCCCTGGGTGGGGGTGGCACCCTGGGGTGTCCTGGGACACCTGTGTCCCCTGGGTGGGGGTGGCACCCAAATCCGGGGTGTCCTGGGACACCTGTGTCCCCTGGGTAGGGGTGGCACCCTGGGGTGTCCTGGGACACCTGTGTCCCCTGGGTGGGGGTGACACTAAATCCGGGGTGACACCCAAATCTGGGGTGTCCGGGGACACCTGTGTCCCCTGGATGGGAGTGGCACCCTGAGGTGTCCCCTGGGTAGGGGTGACACCCAAATCCGGGGTGTCCTGGGACTGCTGTGTCCCCTGGGTGGGGGTGACACCCTGGGGTGTCCCGGGACAGCTGTGTCCCCTGGCTGGGGGTGACACCCTGGGGTGTCCCGGGACACCTGTGTCCCCTGGCTGGGGGTGACACCCTGGGGTGTCCCGGGACACCTGTGTCCCCTGGCTGGGGGTGACACCCTGAGGTGTCCTGGGACAGCTGTGTCCCCTCGGGCGGGGGTGACACCCACATTCCGGGGTGACACCCAAATTCCGGGCTCCCCCCCGGGGCGGTTCCCCGAAACCCGCGTCCCCCGGGGCCAGGGCGGGGGTGGCCCCGGCGCTCGGCCCCGCCCGGCCCCGCTCGCGGGTGCCTCTGTCCCCTCCCCGCGGGCTCTGTCCCCTCCCCGCTGTCACCTCCCGGTGCCCGCGGCGGGGGTGGCACCGCCGGCAGCGCCCCCGGCCTCGGCAGCCGCAGGTGAGGGAGCCGGAGCACCCCGGGGTGCGCTGGGGACCCCAAAACCTCATCCCGGGGTGGGCAGGGGACCCCAAAATTCTCCCCCAGGGTGGGCAGGGGACCCCAAAACTTCACCCAGGGTGGGCAGGGGGCCCCAAATTCCGTCTGAGGGTGCGCTGGGGACCCCAAAATCCTCACCCAGGGTGGGCAGGGGACCCCAAATTCCCTCCGAGGGTGGGCGGGGGTCCCTAAAATCCGCCCCAGAGTGGGGAGGGGACCCCAAACCCACTCCGAGGGTGGGCAGGGGACCCCAAAACCTCACCCAGGCTGGGCAGGGGACCCCAAAACTGCCCGCAGGGTGGGGAGAGGAGCCCAAACTCACCCAGGGTGGGCAGGGGACCCTGAAATCACCCCCAGGGTGGGCGGGGGACCCCAAAATCCTCACCCAGGGTGGGCAGGGGACCCCAAATCACCCCCAGGGTGGGCGGGGGACCCCAAAATCCTCCGAGGATGGGCAGGGGACCCCAAACCCCCCCAATGTGGGCAGGGGACCCCCAAACCCCCCCCCCCCAATGTGGGCAGGGTCACGGAGCTCTCGGGGCTGAGGGGGGGTCCCAGCCCGGGACCGCTGCGGTTTTAGGGGGGGGGGGGTCTCTCCAGGGGTCTCTCTGCCCCCCCCCCCCCCCAGTTTGCGCCATGATGGACACGGGGGACGGGGGGCGGCGCAGCCCCCCCAGGCTGGCACAGGTGAGCGGGACGGACCCCCAGGTGGGCGGGAGGGACCCCCAGGTGATGCGGGGGGGGGGTCGCGGGGATGGGGGGAGGGGGCTCAGGGGACCCCCAAGCACCTGGTGAAGCCTCGCCCCCACCTCAGGGGGTCCCGGGGGGTGGGGGACCGGAGGGGGTCGCGGCATTTGGGGTCTCCCAGCCCCTCCCCTCCCCCCCCCGGCTGGGGACCCCCTCGGCGGCCCCCCTGCCCCCCCCCCCGGCCCCCGGGCTGGAATTGGGACACGGGGCGGGGACAGGGACAGAGCGGCCGGGAGCCCGCGGCGCCCCTCCCCCACGCCGTGGGAACCGACACATCATCGCCCCCACCCCCCCCAACCCGACCCCCCCCAAACTGAACCCCCCCTGTGCGACCCCCTCCCAGCGCCCTCAGGGGGTCCCGGGGTTCCTGGGACCCCTCCCCACTGGACTCCTGGGACCCCCGGACCCTGGGGAGCCCCCAGACTTCGGGACCCCCCCAGGACCCCTGGGACCCCCTGAACTCCTGGGACCCCCAGACCCTGGGGACACCCCCCAGACTTTGGGACCCCCCCAGGACCCCTGGGACCCCCAAACATCTGGGGGTCTCCAGACTTTGGGACCCCCCCCGACTTTGGGACCCCCCAGACTCCTGGGACCCCCCGTACCCTGGGGGCTCCCCAGATTTTGGGACCCCCCCGGACCCTGGGGACCCCCAAACATCTGGGGGTCTCCAGACCCCTGGGGCACCCCAAGCACCTCATCCTCCCCCGGGCTTTGAGACCCCTCAAATAGACAGGACCCCCCCCCTCCGGGAACCTCCTGGGACCCCCCCGACCCTGAGGACCCCTCCCACTTTGAGACCCCCCCCCCGGGCTCCTGAGACCCCCAAACATCTGGGGCTCTCCAGACTTTGGGACCCTCCCCAGACTTTGGGACCCCCCCAAACAGACAGGACCGACCCCCCCCCCCCGAAACCTCCTGGGACCCTCTGGACCCTGGGGACCCCCCAGACTTTGGGACCCCCCCGGATTCCTGGGACCCCCAAAACCCGGGACGCCCCCAAAAGAGCCGACCCCCCCCTCCCCAGACTTGGGGTCTCCCCGGACACCTGGGACCCCCAGGACCCTTGGGGTCCCCCAGACCCCGGGGACGCTCTGTGCCCCCAGGACGGACCCCCCGGGAATTTGGGGACCCCCGGGGTTCCTGGGAATCTCCAGCTCTTGGGACCCCCGTGACTTTGGGACCCCCGCGGACCCTGGGGACCCCCTGAACTCCTGGGACCCCAGGACTTTGGGATCCCCCCCTCCCCCCCGGACTCCTGGGACCCCCTGAACTCCTGGGACCCCCGGACCCCTGGGGAACCCCCAGACTTTGGGACCCCCCTGGATTCCAGGGACCTCCAAAACCCAGGACCCCCCCTCCAGACTTGGGGTCTCCCCGGGCATTTGGGACCCCCAGGACACCTGGGACCCCCAGGACTCTTGGGGTCCCCCAGACCCCGGGGACCCTCTGTGCCCCCAGGACGGACCCCCTGGGAATCTGGGGACCCCCGGGGTTCCTGGGAATCTCCAGCTCTTGGGACCCCCCAGACGTTGGGACCCCCCCGAACTCCTGGGACCCCCCCAGACTTTGGGGGTTCCTGGGACCCCCCCAGACTTCGGGACCCCCTGGATTTTGGGGGTATCCCCGCCGCCCCCCCACAGGCGCAGCACCGCCGGGACCTGGAGGAGGAGCTGCGGGACCTCAGCAACCAGGTGGGCGTGGCTTGTGGAGAGGGGCGGGGCCGACACATGTCAGTCACAGCCTGGCCCCTCCTCTCACTGGACAGTGTGGCTGTCAATCACCCAAGTGGGCAGGGCATCGCTAGGGGGGCGGAGCTTGGAGCTGTCCATCATCTGGGGGCGGGGCCCCAGGGCTGTCAGTCACACGCTGCCCAATCAGGTGGCGGCACTGGGGCGGAGCCTGGCGGCAGAACGTGGGCGGAGCCTGATGGAGGGCGGGGCCCTGCGGGCGCTGGAGATCGCGGTGGGCGGAGCCCAGGCCCGGGTGGGCGGAGCCTGTCGGGCCCTGGACCGGGCCAAGGAGCGCCTGCGCCTGCAGCAGGTGGGCAGGGCCAGGGGTGGAGGGGGCGGAGCCTCTGACGTGTGTGGGAAAGAGGCGGGGCTAAAGAGGGTGTGGCCTGTGGGGGAGGAGCTTCTGGCAGGGGGTGTGGCTGAGGTGGGGCAGACAGGGTGCGGCCAGGGGGTGTGGTCTGTGAAGGAGGCGGGGCATCTGGGGGGCAAGATTTTGGGGGTGGGTGGGGCCATGGTGGGGAGGGGCTTGAGGGGGCGGAGCTCCTGGCATGGGTGGAGTCAGGGTGGGGGTGTGGCTATGGAGGCGTGGTTCAGCTGAAGGGGGCGTGGTCTGAGGGTTGTGTGGCTGTGAATGGGTGTTGAGCGGTAGGCGGGGCCAGGAGTGTGTGGGCGTGGCCTGTGGCTGACCCCGCCCCTCTGCAGGAGGCGGGGCAGGTGCTGTGGGCGGAGCTGGAGGCCGCTCGTGCAGCCAAGGCAGGGGCGGAGCTCCGGGCACAGGAGGCGGAGTCTCAGTGCCAGGCCCGGGGGGCGGAGCTGGAGCGGCTGCGCCAGGTGGGCGGGGCTAAAAGGAGGGGCGGGGCTACAGCCCATGGGCGGGGCCAAGTACTTATGGGTGGGGCTATGACAGCCCATGGGTGGGGCTAAGGCCCAATGGGCGGGGCTATCACAGCCCATGGGTGTGGCTAAGGACCAATGGGCGGGGCTATAACAGCCTGCGGGTGGGGCTAGGGACCAATGGGCGGGGCTATTTCAGCCTGGGGGTGGGGCTATGGAAAAAATGGGCAGGGCTAAAGCAGCCGCTGGGCGTGGCTATGGCGGTGGGCATGGCTCGGGGTGGGCGTGGCCGGAGGGGTGTGTCCATGCTGGCCCCGCCCACAGGCGGTGCAGCTGGCCCAGCATTCCCGGCGCCGGGCCGAGCAGGAGCGTGACCAGGTGGCTGCCAAGGTTGGCCACGCCCCCCGGCCCAGGTGAGGCCCGGCCACGCCCCCTCCGTGGCCACGTGTGCCCCCAGTGTGTCCCCTATGGGTCCCTACAGCCTCTATGGGTCCCCTATGGCCCCTCCATGTCCCTCTGTCCCTCTGTCCCCTCCATGTCCCTCTGTCCCCTCTATGTCCCCCCGGTGTCCCCTCTGTGTCCCCTCTCTGTCCCCTCCATGTCCCCTCCATGTCCCACCCTGTCCCCTCCCTGTCCCCTCTCTGTCCCCTCCCTGTCCCCTCTGTGTCCCTCTGTCCCCTCTATGTCCCCTCCATGTCCCCTCCGTGTCCCCTCCATGTCCCCTCCATGTCCCCTCCCTGTCCCCTCCATGTCCCCTCCCTGTCCCTCTGTCCCCTCTCTGTCCCCTCCATGTCCCCTCCCTGTCCCCTCCATGTCCCCTCCCTGTCCCCTCTCTGTCCCCTCTCTGTCCCCTCCCTGTCCCCTCTCTGTCCCCTCCATGTCCCCTCTCTGTCCCCACCCTGTCCCCTCCATGTCCCCTCCCTGTCCCCACCCTGTCCCCTCTCTGTCCCCTCTCTGTCCCCTCCCTGTCCCCTCCCTGTCCCCTCCATGTCCCCTCCCTGTCCCCACCCTGTCCCCTCCATGTCCCCTCCCTGTCCCCACCCTGTCCCCTCTCTGTCCCCTCCATGTCCCCTCTCTGTCCCCACCCTGTCCCCTCCATGTCCCCTCCCTGTCCCCACCCTGTCCCCTCTCTGTCCCCTCTCTGTCCCCTCCCTGTCCCCTCCCTGTCCCCTCCATGTCCCCTCTCTGTCCCCTCTCTGTCCCCTCCATGTCCCCTCCGTGTCCCCTCTCTGTCCCCTCCATGTCCCCTCTCTGTCCCCACCCTGTCCCCTCCATGTCCCCTCCCTGTCCCCACCCTGTCCCCTCTCTGTCCCCTCCATGTCCCCTCCGTGTCCCCGCAGCGCCCCCGCCGGTGACCCCGCGGCGCTGCAGGCGGCGCTGGAGGAGCTGCGGGAGCACAACCGGGACCTGCGGGAGCGGCTGGGCCAGCGGCTGGGACAGGCGGGGACACCGGGGACACCGCGGGGACACCGGGGACATGGGGGGGACACCGGGGGGACACCGCGGGGACATGGGGGGAGCGGCTGGGACAGTGGCTGGGACAGGCGGGGACACCGGGGACACCGGGGACATGGGGGGACACCGGGGGGGGACACCGGGGGGGACATGGGGACAAACAGGGGACACAGCAGGAGCACAACCGGGACCTGCGGGAGCGGCTGGGCCAGCGGCTGGGACAGGCGGGGACACCGGGGACACCGGGGGGACACCGCGGGGACACCGGGGACATGGGGGGGACACCGGGGGGACACCGCGGGGACATGGGGGGAGCGGCTGGGACAGTGGCTGGGACAGGCGGGGACACCGGGGACACCGGAGGGACACCGGGGACATGGGGGGGACACCGGGGGGACACCAGGGGGACATGGGGGGATCAGCTGGGACAGGCGGGGACACCGCGGGGACACCGGGGACATGGGGGGGACATGGGGGGAGCGGCTGGGACAGCGGCTGGGACAGGCGGGGACACCGGGGAGGGACACCGCGGGGACACCGGGGAGACACCGGGGGGGCACAACCGGGACCTGCGGGAGCGGCTGGGACAGGCGGGGACACCGGGGGGGGGGACACAGGGACACGGGGGGGGGGACACGGGAGGCACCTGTGGGGATATTGGGCCTGATGTGGGTGCTGTGGGTGCCCCGGGGACACCCGTGGGTGACACGGGGGACACTCGTGGGGGACACAGGGACATCCGTGGGTGACACGGGGACAGCTGTGGCTGCCCCGCGGACGCCCGTGGGTGCACCGGGGACACCCGTGGGTGACACGGGGACGGGTGTGGGTTCCATGGGTGACACGGGGATCCCCATGGGTGCCGTGGGTCACACGGGGACACCCGTGGGTGACACGGGGACACTCGTGGGTGACACGGGGACACTCGTGGGCTCCCCACGGACACCCGTGGGTGACACGGGGACACCCGTGGGTCACACGGGGACACTCGTGGGCTCCCCACGGACACCCGTGGGTGACACAGGGACACCCGTGGGTGACACGGGGACACTCGTGGGCTCCCCACGGACACCCGTGGGTGACACAGGGGACCCCCGTGGGTGCCGTGGGTGGGCTCCCCGGTTTCACCCGTGGGTGCCGCCGCTCACCCCCGTTCCCCCCGTTCCGTTCCCCTCCCCCCGCAGGCCGAGGAGCTGCGGCGCGCGCTGGCGGCGGCGGGCGCGCGCTCCCGGGAGGCGCAGGCGGCGCGCGCGGGGCTGGGCCGGGAGCAGCGGCGGCTCCGGGAGCGGCTCCGGGGGGAGCGGGACCGGGACCGGGACCGGAACCGGGACCCCCCCGGCGGCCCCGAGCCCGCCCTGCGCGCCCGCTGCGCCCACCTGCAGGAGCTGCTGCGGAGAGAGGCGGGGTCAGCGCGGGCAGGGGCGCGGGGGGGGGGCACGGGGGGGACACGGGGGGTCCCAGGGTGGTTCTTGGTGGCCTCGGGTGGTCCTGGGTGGTCCCAGGTGGTCCAAGGTGATCCCCCAGGTGGCCCCAGGGTGGCTCAGGGGGGTCCCAGGGTGATCCCAGGTGGTCCCAGGGTGGTTCTTGGTGGCCTTGGGTGGTCCCAGGGGGTCCCAGGGGGTCTCAGGGTGGTCCAAGGGAGTCCTGGGTTGCCGCACAAGGTGCCAGGGTGGCACAAGAGGGTCCCAGGGTGGCCTTGGGTGGTCCAAGGGTGGCCCAAGGGGGTCCCAGGATGGCCCAGGGTGGCCCATGGGGGTCCTGGGGGGTCCCAGGTTGGTCCCAGGTGGCCCAGAGGGGTCCCAAGGTGGTTCTTGGTGGCCTCAGGGTCCCAGAGTGGTCCAAGGTGATCCCCAGGTGGTCCCAGGGTGGTCCCAGGGTGGCCCGGTGGGTCCTGAGTTGGCCCAGGGTGGCCCATGGGGGTCCCATTGGGGGTCTCAGGGTGGCCCAGGGGAGTCCCAGGGTGGCCCAGATTGGTCTGTGTGACCCCAGAGTGGCTCAGGGGGGTCCCGGGGTGGTTCTTGGTGGCCTTGGGTGGTCCCAGGGTGGTCCCAGGGTGGTCCCAGGGTGGTCCAGGTTGGTCCCAGGTGGTCCCGGGGTGGTTCTTGGTGGTCCAGGGTGGTCCCAGGAGATCCCAGGTGGTCCCAGGTGGTCCCAGGGTGACACAGATTGCTTTGTGTGGCCCCAGGGTGGCCCAGGGGGGTCCCAGCACAGCCCTGTCCCAGATGTGTCACCAGCTGTGGGTCCCTCTGTGGGTGACAGGGGTGACACAGGTGACACACAGATGACACACAGGGTGACACCCAGGTGACACAGGTGACACACGCAGGTGACACAGGTGACACCCAGGTGACCCCGGTGTCCCCTTAGGGCGCGGCTGGCGCTGGCCCGTGTGACACAGGGTGACACACAGGTGACACACAGGGTGGCACACAAGTGACAGACACAGGTGACAGACACAGGTGACACAGGTGACACAGGTGACACACAGGTGACACACAGGTGACACAGTGACACCCCACTGTCCCCGCAGGGCGTGGCTGGTGCTGGCCCGTGTGACACAGGGTGACTCAGGTGACACACAGGTGACACACAGGTGACACAGGTGACACACAGGTGACACACAGGTGACACACAGCTGACAATCTGTCCCCGCAGGGCGCGGCTGGCGCTGGCCCGTGTGACACAGGGTGACTCAGATGACACAGGGTGACACAGGTGACACACAGGTGACACACAGGTGACACAGGTGACCCCCAGGTGACAATCTGTCCCCGCAGGGCGCGGCTGGCGCTGGCCCGTGTGACACAGGGTGACACAGGTGACACACAGGGTGACTCAGGTGACACACAGGTGACACAGGAGGTGACACAGGTGACACAGGAGGTGACAGGAGGTGACTCAGGTGACACACAGGTGACACACAGGTGACACACAGGGTGACTCAGGTGACACACAGGTGACACAGGAGGTGACACAGGTGACACAGGAGGTGACAGGAGGTGACACAGGTGACACAGGTGACAATCTGTCCCCGCAGGGCGCGGCTGGCGCTGGCCCGTGTGACACAGGGTGACACAGGTGACACACAGGTGACACACAGGTGACACAGGTGACACACAGGTGTCACAGGTGACACAGGTGACAATCTGTCCCCGCAGGGCGCGGCTGGCGCTGGCCCGTGCCGCCCGTGTCACCGGGCGCCGCCTGCGGGCGCTGGCGGCCGAGGCCGAGGAGCAGCGGCTGCTGGGGGAGCGCTACCGGCTGCAGGTGGGGACCCCGGGGACACCCCTGTCACCTCCTGTGTCACCTCCTGTCACCTCCTGTCACCTGTGTGTCACCTGTGTCACCTCCTGTCACCTCCTGTCACCTGTGTCACCTGCTGTCATTGCTGTCACCTCCTGTCACCTCCTGTGTCACCTCCTGTCACCTCCTGTCACCTCCTGTGTCACCTGTGTCACCTGCTGTCATTGCTGTCACCTCCTGTCACCTCCTGTGTCACCTCCTGTCACCTCCTGTCACCTCCTGTGTCACCTGCTGTCCCCCTACAGCCTCCGTGTCCCCATGTGCCTCCCTGTGCCCCAATGTCCCCAATGTCCCCAATGTCCCTGTGTCCCCTCAGTGTCCCCTCAGTGTCCCCGTGTCCCCAATGTCCCCCCAATGTCCCCAGTGTCCTCGAAGTCCCCTCAGTGTCTCTGCTGTCCCCGCTATCCCCAATGTCTCCAATGTCCCCAATGTCCCATGTCCCTGTCCCCTCAGTGTCCCCATAACTCCAATGTCTACAATGTCCCCTCAGTGTCCCCACTGTCCCCAATGTCCCCAATGTCCCATGTCCTCGCTGTCCCCAATGTCCCCTCAATGTCCCCAATGTCCCATGTCCCCAATGTCCCCACTGTCCCCAATGTCCCCTCAATGTCCCCATGTCCTCGCTGTCCCCAATGCCCCTGCTGTCCCCAATGTCCCCAATGTCCCCAATGTCCCCGTGTCCTCGCTGTCCCCGATGTCCCCAATGTCCCCACTGTCCCCAATGTCCCATGTCCCCCCAATGTCCCCACTGTCCCCAATGTCCCCACTGTCCCCAATGTCCCCTCAATGTCCCCAATGTCCCCTCAATATCCCCACTGTCCCCAATGTCCCCACTGTCCCCAATGTCCCCTCAATGTCCCCAATGTCCCCAATGTCCCCAATGTCCCCGTGTCCCCGCTGTCCCCTCAGGCGCGTGCCTCCGAGGCCGCCGGCCGGCTCCTGGCTGCCCAGGTGGCCGCGGTGGCCGCGGGCACGGCCCAAGCGCTGGCCCAGGGCCACCACCTGCGGCGGCAGCTGGAGGACGTCGGGGACGGCGCCGCCGCCACCGCCCGGCACGTGGCCGTGCTGAGGGCGCGCCTCAGGTGGGACCTACGGAGATCCTACAGAAACCCCATGGAGATCCTATGGAGATCCTACAGAAACCCTATGGAGATCCTGTGGAAATCCTATGGAGACCCTATGGAGATCCTACAGAAACCCTATGGAGATCCTGTGGAGATCCTATGGAGACCCTATGGAGATCCTATAGAAACCCTATGGAGATCCTATGGAGATCCTACAGAAACCCTATGGAGATCCTATGGAGACCCTATAGAAACCCTATGGAGATCCTATGGAGACCCTATGGAGATCCTATGGAGATCCTATGGAGACTCCATGGAGATCCTATGGAGATCCTATGGAGATCCTATGGAGACCCCATGGAGATCCTATGGAGATCCTATGGAGACTCCATGGAGATCCTATGGAGATCCTATGGAGATCCTATGGAGACCCCATGGAGATCCTATGGAGATCCTATGGAGACTCCATGGAGATCCTATGGAGATCCTATGGAGATCCTATGGAAACCCTATGGAGATCCTATGGAGATCCTATGGAGACCCCATAGAGACCCTATGGAAACCCTATGGACCCCATGGAAACGCTGTGGAAACCCTATGAAGACTCTATGGAGACCCCATAGAAACCCTATAGAAACCCTACAGACCCTATGGACCCCCTAGAAACCCTATGGATCCCACGGACCCCATAGAGATCCTATGGAGACCCTATAGAGACCCCACAGAGACCCCATAGAGACCCTATGGAAACCCTATAAAAACCCCATGGAAACCCTATAGAGACTCCATAGAAACCCCACAGACCCTATGGATCCCATAGAAACCCTGTGGATCCCATGGACCCCATAGAGACCCTATAGAGACCCCATAGACACCCTATAGAAACCCCATAGAAACCCTACAGACCCCTCTGGATCCCATAGAAACCCTATGGATTCCAATTAACCCTATACAAACCCTATAGAAATCCCATAGAAACCTCCTGGAAAGCCTATAGACCCTATAGACCCCTATGGACCCCACAGATCCCCTATGGACCCCATAGAAACCATACAGACCCCATAGAAACCCTATGGACCCCATAGAACCCCTATAGATCCCCCAAGGACTCCATGGAAGCCCCAAAGATCCCTTATGGGGTGGGGGGGCTCCATAGGGGTCTCTGTGGGGTTTATGTGGTGCCGGGGGGGTCTCTATGGGATTTATGGGGTGCCAGGGGGTCTCTGTGGGGTTTATGGGGTGCTGAGGGCTCCCTCTGGGGTTTATGGGGTGCTGAGGGCTCCCTATGGGGTTTATGGGGTGCCGGGGGGGTCTCTGTGGGGTTTATGGGGTGCTGAGGGGTCCCTATGGGGTTTATGGGGTGCCGGGGGGGTCTCTGTGGGGTTTATGGGGTGCTGAGGGGTCCCTATGGGGTTTATGGGGTGCCAGGGGGGTCTCTGTGGGGTTTATGGGGTTTATGGGGTGCCGGGGGGTCTCTATGGGGTTTATGGGGTGCCGGGGGGTCTCTGTGGGGTTTATGGGGTGCTGAGGGCTCCCTCTGGGGTTTATGGGGTGCTGAGGGCTCCCTATGGGGTTTATGGGGTGCCGGGGGGGTCTCTGTGGGGTTTATGGGGTTTATGGGGTGCCGGGGGGTCTGACGGCGCGGTGCCCCCCCCCAGGTGTGACCCCATGACCCTGTCCCGCACCGTCCGGCGGATGCTGCGGGACGGGGACGACTCCGAGGACAGCGGCGACAGCAGCGGGGACAGCAGCGGGGACAGCGGCCCCGGCCCGCGGCCCCAAAACCCGCCCGGGACCCCCTGAACCCCCCCGCGACCCCAAAACCCGCCCGGGACCCCCCCCCCCCCAAATCCCTCCTGTGGGGTTTTGGGGTTTTGGGGTCCCCAAAGCCATTAAAGCGCCTTGAGAGGGGCTCGGTCATGAGTGGGGGGCGCGGGGCGGGGGGGCGGGGGGCCCCAAAACCGGGAGGGAGCCGCGCCCCATAGAAACCCCATAGAAACCCTATGGAAACCCTATAGAAACCCCATAGAAACCCCATAGAAACCCCATAGAAACCCTATAGAAACCCCATAGAAACTCTAGAGAAACCCTATGGAAACCCCATAGAAACCCTATAGAAACCCCATAGATACCCTAGAGAAACCCCATAGAAACCCTATAGATACCCTATAGAAATCCTATAGAAACCCCATAGAAACTCCATAGAAACTCCATAGAAACCTCATAGAAACCCTATAGAAACCCTATAGAAACCCCATAGAAACCCTATAGAAACTCCATAGAAACCCCATAGAAACCCTATAGAAACCCCATAGAAACTCTATAGAAACTCCATAGAAACCCCATAGAAACCCTATAGATACCCTATAGAAATCCTATAGAAACCCCATAGAAACTCCATAGAAACCCCATAGAAACCCTATAGATACCCTATAGAAATCCTATAGAAACCCCATAGAAAACCCATAGAAACCCCACAGAAACCCTATGGATTTAGGGTCGGGGGGGCGTTGAAAACTCAAATTGAGGGGTAAAATCCACGCCAAACCCCACAAAAATCCCCCCAAATCCCCCAAATCCCAAACTGCCCCCGAAACCCCAAAAATGCCCCAAAAGCGGCCGCAGAACGCCGGCGGCGAGGGGCGGGGCTTGCATAGCTAATGAGGAGGGGCGCGGCTCCGCTGGCCAATCACGACACAGAATGCAAATGAGGCACGCAGCTCAGGGGGAGGGCACGTCGGCGTCTCAGCCAATGAGAAGAAAGAGGCGGGGCCAGGGGCGTGCCGGGGGTTGTTCTCGCGGAATCCGGGAATCTCGCGAGAGTTCCTGGTCGGCCGCGGCGGCGGCGGGATGGGAGCGCCGAGGTGGGGCCGGAACCGGGGCGGGAAAGGAGGGGGGAAAAATGGGGGAAAAGTGGGGAAAAGGGACGGTCCGGGATGGGGAGGGGACGCGGGGAGAGGGTTCCGGCCATTGCGGGGAGATGTCAGGCCGCGGAGCGGCGGTGGTTGCGGGGGAACGGGGCAGGCCCCGGGTGAGCTGAGGGGGAAATGGTGAGGGGGGGGTCCGGCTGTGAGGGGGGAATGGTGAGGGGAGGTCCGGGTGTGAGGGGGGAATGGTGAGGGGAGGTCCGGGTGTGAGGGGGGAATGGTGAGGGGAGGTCCGGGAATGGTGGGGAGGGGTCCGGGTGTGAGGGGAGAATGGGGAGGAGGGGTCCGGGTGTGAGGGGAGAATGGGGAGGAGGGGTCCGGGTGTGAGGGGGGAATGGTGGGGAGGGGTCCGGCTGTGAGGGGGGAGTGGTGAGGAGGGGTCCGGGTGTGAGGGGGGAATGGGGAGGGGGGGTCCGGGTGTGAGGGGGGAATGGTGAGGGGGGGTCCGGCTGTGAGGGGGGAATGGTGAGGAGGGGTCCGGGTGTGAGGGGGGAATGGTGGGGAGGGGTCCGGCTGTGAGGGGGGAATGGTGAGGGGAGGTCCGGGAATGGTGGGGAGGGGTCCGGGTGTGGTGAGGAGGGGTCTGGGTGTGAGGGGGGAATGGTGGGGAGGGGTCTGGGTGTGAGGGGGGGTCCGGGGGACAGAGACCCGGCCGAGGGGAGGGGGCTGCGGGGGTGATTCCCCCCCGGGGTGTATTTTTGGGGAGCCCCCCTGACCCCGGCACGCCCCCGCAGATGCCCCGGCACTGCTCCGCCGCCGGCTGCTGCACCCGCGACACCCGCGACACCCGCGGCCGAGGCATCTCCTTCCACCGGTGCGTGAGCCCCCCGGGACCCCCGCGGCGGGGAGAGCCCCGGAGCTGTGCCCTGACATGGCCTGTCACCTGTGTCACCCCCCTTAGCAACGGGCTGTCACCTGTGTCACCCCCCAGACACGGGCTGTCACCTGTGTCCCCCCCCTTAGCAACGGGCTGTCACCTGTGTCACCCACCCAGACACGGGCTGTCACCTGTGTCACCTCCCTTAGCAACGGGTTGTCACCTGTGTCACCTCCCTGACACGGGCTGTCACTTGTGTCCTCCCCGCCCCCAGCAATGGGCTGTCCCAGGTGTGACCCCCCCCCAGCAATGGGCTGCCCCAGGTGTGACCCCCCCCCAGCAATGGGCTGTCCCAGGTGTGTCCCCCCCCATTTGAGGGATGGCTCAGCCCCGTTCCCCTTGAACGGACCAGGCTGGACTGTTCCATTGCGGAGGGAGGAAGGTGTCACTCGGCCCCGCAGAAGTTGGGGGGAGGGGGGGAGGTGGAAACTGCGCCCTCGTGGCTCACCTCTCTGACCTGTATGACCTTTGTCACTTGTGTCACCTGTGCCACCTGTGTGATCTGTGTCACCTGTCCCACCTGTGTCACCTGTGTGATCTGTGTCACCTGTCCCACCTGTGTCACTTGGGTCCCCCCGTGTCCCCACCCCATTGTGTCCCCCCCTCACACCCTCTGTGCCCCATGTCCCCCGTGTCCCCACATCCCCATGTCCCTGTCCCCCATGTCACCCTGTCCCCTGTGTCCCCACATCCCCGTGTCCCTGTCCCCCTCTCTCTGTCCCCATGTCCGTGTCCCTGTGTCCCCTGGGTGTCCCCATGTCCCTGTGTTGATGTCCCTGTCCCTCCGTCCCTGTGGGTGTCCCCATGTCCCTGTCCCCCTGTCCCCATGTCCCTGTCCCCCTGTCCCCATGTCCTTGTCTGTGTCCCCGTGTCCCTGTTGGTGTCCCTGTATCGGTGTCCCCCTGTTTGTCTGTCTCTGTCTGTGTATCCCTGTCTGTCTGTCCCCTGTCTGTCCCCTGTCCCCCTGTCTGTCCCCTGTCCCCCTGTCTGTCTGTCCTGTCTCTCCATCTGTCCCCTGTCTGTCTGTCCCTTCTGTCCCGTCTGTCCCCTGTCCCTTGTCTGTCTGTCTGTCTGTCTGTCCCTGTCTGTCTCTGTCTGTCCCTGTCTGTCTGTCTGTCCCTGTCCCCCTGTCTGTCTGTCTGTCTGTCCCTGTCTGTCTGTCTGTCCCTGTCTGTCTGTCTGTCCCTTCTGTCCCGTCTGTCCCCTGTCCCTTGTCTGTCTGTCTGTCTGTCCCTGTCTGTCTGTCTGTCCCCTGTCTGTCTCTGTCTGTCCCTGTCTGTCTGTCTGTCCCCTGTCTGTCTCTGTCTGTCCCTGTCTGTCTGTCTGTCCCTGTCCCCCTGTCTGTCTGTCTGTCTGTCCCTGTCTGTCTGTCTGTCCCTGTCCCCCTGTCTGTCTGTCCCTGTCTGTCTGTCCCTGTCTGTCTGTCTGTCCCTGTCTGTCTGTCCCTGTCTGTCCCCTGTCTGTCTGTCTGTCCCCTGTCTGTCTGTCCCTGTCTGTCCCTGTCTGTCTGTCCATCCCCCCAGGCTGCCGCGCCGTGACGACCCGCGCCGTGCGCAGTGGCTGGAGAACAGCCGGCGGCGGGACCCCCTGGGCGGGGGGCGCTGGGACCCCAGCTCCAAGTACATCTACTTCTGCTCGCAGCACTTCGAGCGCTCCTGCTTCGAGCTAGTGGGCTACAGGTGAGCACAGGTGTGACACAGACAGGTGTGACAGGTGTGAGACAGACAGGTGTGACACAGGGAGCCCAGCTCCAAGTACATCTACTTCTGCTCGCAGCACTTCGAGCGCTCCTGCTTCGAGCTAGTGGGCTACAGGTGAGCACAGGTGTGACACAGACAGGTGTGACAGGTGTGACACAGGTGTGACACAGGGAGCCCAGCTCCAAGTACATCTACTTCTGCTCGCAGCACTTCGAGCGCTCCTGCTTCGAGCTAGTGGGCTACAGGTGAGCACAGGTGTGACACAGACAGGTGTGACAGGTGTGAGACAGACAGGTGTGACACAGACAGGTGTGACAGGTGTGACACAGGTGTGACACAGGGACCCCAGCTCCAAGTACATCTACTTCTGCTCGCAGCACTTCGAGCGCTCCTGCTTCGAGCTAGTGGGCTACAGGTGAGCGCAGGTGTGAGAGACAGGTGTGACAGGTGTGACACAGACAGGTGTGACACAGGGACCCCAGCTCCAAGTACATCTACTTCTGCTCGCAGCACTTCGAGCGCTCCTGCTTCGAGCTAGTGGGCTACAGGTGAGAGACAGGTGTGAGAGACAGGTGTGACAGGTGTGACACAGACAGGTGTGACAGGTGTGACACAGACAGGTGTGACACAGACAGGTGTGACAGGTGTGACACAGACAGGTGTGAGACAGACAGGTGTGACAGGTGTGACACAGGTGTGACACTGACAGGTGTGACAGGTGTGACACAGACAGGTGTGACACAGACAGGTGTGACAGGTGTGACACAGGTGTGACACTGACAGGTGTGACAGGTGTGACACAGACAGGTGTGACAGGTGTGACACAGGTGTGACACTGACAGGTGTGACAGGTGTGACACAGACAGGTGTGACAGGTGTGACACTGACAGGTGTGACAGGTGTGACACAGGTGTGACACAGGGAGCCCAGCTCCAAGTACATCTACTTCTGCTCGCAGCACTTCGAGCGCTCCTGCTTCGAGCTAGTGGGCTACAGGTGAGAGACAGGTGTGACACAGACAGGTGTGAGACAGACAGGTGTGACACAGACAGGTGTGACACAGACAGGTGTGACAGGTGTGACACAGACAGGTGTGACAGGTGTGACACAGACAGGTGTGACACAGACAGGTGTGACACAGGTGTGACACAGGTGTGACACAGACAGGTGTGACACAGGTGTGACACAGGTGTGAGAGAGACAGGTGTGAGACAGGTGTGACACAGGTGTGAGAGAGACAGGTGTGAGACAGGTGTGAGAGCTGTGAGACAGGTGTGATAGAGGTATGACAGGTGGGCTAGAGGTGTGACACAGGTGTGACACAGGTGTGACACAGGTGAGCACAGGTGTGTCCTGGGTGGGGCACAGGTGAGCACAGAGGGGACAGGTGAGACCGGGGGATCCAGATGTGTCTTGGGGGGGGCTGGGGTGGGCTACAGGTCAGCCCGGGGGGGCTGCAGGTGAGGGAACCCCCCAGGTATGTCAGGACCTCCCAGGCGTCAGGACCCCTGCCAGGTTTGGGGTTCCCCAGGTGTGGGGGTTCCCCAGGTGTGGGGGTTCCCCAGGTGTGGGGGTTCCCCAGGTATGGAGGTCCCCAGGTGCGGGGGTTCCCCAGGTGCAGGGTTCCCCAGGTATGGAGGTCCCCAGGTGTGGGGGTCCCCCCTGAGCCCCCCAGGTGTGGGGGTTCCCCAGGTATGGAGGTCCCCAGGTGCAGGGTTCCCCAGGTGCGGGGTTCCCCAGGTGCAGGGTTCCCCAGGTGCGGGGTTCCCCAGGTGTGGAGGTTCCCCAGATGTGGGGGTTCCCCAGATGTGGGGATTCCCCAGGTGCGGGGTTCCCCAGGTGTGGGGGTTCCCCAGGTATGGAGGTCCCCAGGTGCGGGGGTCCCACCTGAGCCCCCCAGGTGTGGGGGTTCCCCAGGTGTGGGGGTTCCCCAGGTGTGGGGGTTCCCCAGGTGTGGGGTTCCCCAGGTATGGAGGTCCCCAGGTGCAGGGTTCCCCAGGTGCGGGGTTCCCCAGGTGCAGGGTTCCCCAGGTGCGGGGGTTCCCCAGGTGCAGGGTTCCCCAGGTGCGGGGGTTCCCCAGGTGCAGGGTTCCCCAGGTGTGGGGTTCCCCAGGTTTGGGGTTCCCCAGGTGCGGAGTTCCTCAGGTGCGGGGGTCCCACCTGAGCCCCTCCCCCCCCGCAGTGGCTACCACCGCCTCAAGGAGGGCGCCGTGCCCACCGTGTTCACCTCGGGACCCCCCCGGGCCCCCCGGGCCGGGCCCCCCCCGCCCGACAGCGACCCCCCCCCGAAGGCCCCGCGCGGCGCCCGCAGGTGGAAGTGAGTGCGGGGGGGGCACGGGGGGGGGGGTTTGGGGGGCACAGGGGGGGGTTTGGGGGGCTGGGGGGGGGTTTGGGGGGGGTCTGAGGGGTCTTTGGGGGGCACGGGGAGGCTCCCCCACTTCATTCCTGGGACCCCGTGGGACCCTCGGGACCCCTCCCACCCATGGGACGCCCCCCAATTCCCCCGACCTCCCCCACCCCTGGGACCCCCACTCCCCCTGGGCCCCTCCGGAGCCTCTCCCGCCGCTCGGGCTCGTTCCGGGGGTCCCTCCGTACTGACCCCTCCCCTCCCCGGGGGTCTCTCCGTACTGACCCCTCCCCTCCCCGGGGGTCTCTCCGTGCTGACCCCTCCCCTTCCCGGGGGTCCCTCCCTGCTGACCCCTCCCCTCCCCGGGGGTCCCTCCGTGCTGACCCCTCCCCCCCCCGGGGTCCCTCCGTGCTGACCCCTCCCCTTCCCGGGGGTCTCTCTCCCTCCCCCTCCCCCTCCCCGGGGGTCTCTCTCCGTTGCTGACCCCTCCCCTCCCCGGGGGTCTCTCTCCGTTGCTGACCCCTCCCCTTCCCGGGGGTCTCTCTCCGTTGCTGACCCCTCCCCTCCTCGGGGGTCTCTCCCTGCTGACCCCTCCCCTCCCCGGGGGTCTCTCCCTGCTGACCCCTCCCCTCCCCGGGGGTCCCTCCGTGCTGACCCCTCCCCTTCCCGGGGGTCTCTCCCTGCTGACCCCTCCCCTCCCCGGGGGTCTCTCTCCGTTGCTGACCCCTCCTCCTCTCCCCTCGCCCCCCCAGGCGCGAGCCCCCCCCGTCCCCGCCGCCGCCCCCCTTCCCCTCGGGCGCCTCCTGCTTCCCCCGCGACACCAAAGACCCCCGCCCGGCCCCGCCCGGCGACCACCACGGCGGCGTCCCCGCGCTGCCCCCCTCGGCCATCCCCGAGACCCTCCGCGTGGCCACGGGCGACGAGGAAGCCACGACCACCCCCGCCCTGCCCGAGGGAGCCCCGCCGGCCCCCCCGGGACCCCCGGGACCCCCGGGCCCGCCGTCGCCGTCGCTGTTCATGCTGCGGCTGCCGCCCCGCGCCGGCTCCTACATCCAGAGCGAGCACAGCTACCAGGTGGGCAGCGCGCTGCTCTGGAAGCGCCGCGCCGAGGCGGCGCTGGAGGCGCTGGACAAAGCGCAGCGGCAGCTGCAGGCGGGGAAGCGCCGCGAGCAGCGCCTGCGGCTGCGCCTGGCCGAGCTGCAGCGGGAGCGCCGGGCGGCGGCAGCGGCGGCAGCGGAGCCGCGGCACCGGGGCTGCTGCCGGGAACCGCCCGAGGAGCGCGGAGCGGCCCCGGAGCTGCTGCTGGGGGAGCGGAGAGCGGGCACGGAGCTCCAGAGGGAGAGCAGAGCGGGCACGGAGCTGCTGCTGGGGGAGCGGAGAGCGGGCACGGAGCTGCTGCTGGGGGAGCGGAGAGCGGGCACGGAGCTGCTGCGGAGTTCCCGGGAACCGCCCGAGGAGCGCGGAGCGGCGCCGGAGCTGCTGCTGGGGGAGCGGAGAGCGGGCACGGAGCTGCTGGAGCTGCAGAGGGAGAGCAGAGCGGGCACGGAGCTCCAGAGGGAGAGCAGAGCGGGCACGGAGCTGCTGCGGAGTTCCCGGGAACCGCCGGAGGAGCGCGGAGCGGGCCCGGAGCTGCTGCTGGGGGAGCGCGGAGCGGCACCGGAGCCGCGGCGGAGCCCCCTGGAACCCCTGGAGAAGCGCAGAGCAGCCCCGGAGCCGCTGGAGGAGCTCAGAGCGGCCCCGGAGCTCCGCCGGGAACCGCTGGAGCTGCTGGGGGAGCGCTGAGCGGCCCCGGAGCGCCGCTGGAGCTCCCCGGAGCTGTTGGAGGAGCTCAGAGCGGCCCCGGAGCTGCTGCGGGGGGAGCGCAAAGCGGCCCCGGAGCTCCGCCGGGAGCCGCTGGAGCTGCGGGGGGAGCGCAGAGCGGCCCCGGAGCCGCTCCGGAGCCCCCCGGAGCTGCCGGGAGAGGCAGGAGGGCGCTGAGGGAGTGCGGGTCCAGCCAGGCTGGGTCCCGCCGGGGTGGTTTGTAAATATTAATAATAATGATGATGATGATGATGATGGTAATAATGATAATAATAAAAATAAAAGAGATTTGGGCTTTTCCAGGCGGAGCTGGCGGGGATTTGTGGGGTTTGGAAAAGGGGGAGCGAGGAGGGGTTTGGGGGGAGATGGTTCGGGATGGGGTCAGGGCAGGGAGTTCAGGCTGGGGATGGGGAGATGGAGGAGGGAGAGCGGGAAGGGGAAGGAATCGCAGGGATATCGGGACGGAATCCTTCCCCGCGGGGCCGGGATGGAATTCCCGGGGTTTTGTTCCCGATCAGAGCCCGGTTCTGGGGGCTGCAGGTGGAGGAACCAGGACCACCAACACCTTCACCCCGCCGCCGCCACCGGGGGCTCCTCCGCCCCTTCCCCCGAGCCCCGACGGGCCAGCCCCCTCCCCAAAACGCGCCCGGCAGCCCAGGAACGGCCATTAATTAATTAACAGTTAAATTAATTAATTAACAGTTTAATCGACACAGCCCGCGGACCACACGCACCCCACCCCACCGCCCTCCTCTCGCTCCAGCAACGCTTAAAAAAACCCAAAAACCTCCCCGAATTCGGGAAGCCCAAAGTGCTCTCGATTAGCCCCAAATTAGCCTTGGCTAATTAATTCCCCGCGAGCCCCGCTAGAGAGCGAGCCGCCCGTCCCGGATGGCGGCGAAGGTCTCGGGGCTCAGCGGGACGTAGGAGGCGCGGGCGGGGTCGCGGAAGAAGAGGCGGTCCCGGATCAGGCCCGGGTCGAAGCCCTCCCGGACCAGGTTGCTCTTGCACTGCTTGAAGGTCCCGGTGATCTCCAGGGCGTCCTGGGGACAGCGACAGCAGCCTTGGGGACCCCCGGACCCTGCCCGGCCCTTGGGGACCCCCGGGCTCTGCCCGGCCTTGGGGACCCCCGGGCCCTTGGGGACCCCCCGGCCCTGCCCGGCTTTGGGGACCCCCAGACCCTGCCCGGCCTTGGGGACCCCCGGGCTCTGCCCGGCCCTTGGGGACCCCCCGGCTCTTGGGGACCCCCAGACCCTGCCCGGCTGGGGGCGTTGGCTCGGGGCCGCAGGGTCCGGCAGGATGTGGGGGTGTGGCACGGGGTGACCCCGGTGGCACCAGGTGACCTGGCACTGCATGACCCTCATTGGCACCAGGTGACCTTTGTTGGCACAGGGTGGCCACCACTGCCATGGGAAAGGGGGGCCCAGAGTGACCCTGGTGTGGGCACCAGTGACGGTCACCAGGAATGGACGGACAGTGCCACCAACGGGTGGTGCCACCAACGGACAGTGCCACCAATGGACCGTGTCACCAATGGACAGTGTCACCAATGGACAGTGCCACCAACGGGCGGTGCCACCAATGGGCAGTGCCACCAATGGACAGTGCCACCAATGGGCGGTGCCACCAACGGACAGTGCCACCAATGGGCGGTGCCACCAATGGACAGTGTCACCAATGGACAGTGCCACCAACGGGCGGTGCCACCAATGGGCAGTGCCACCAATGGACAGTGCCACCAATGGGCGGTGCCACCAACGGACAGTGCCACCAATGGGCGGTGCCACCAATGGGCGGTGCCACCAATGGGCGGTGCCACCAACGGGCGGTGCCACCAACGGACAGTGCCACCAACGGACAGTGCCACCAGCAGCGGGGCGGCTCCCCCAGACTGTCACCAGGGCACCGTGACCGGCACCGGGTGACCGAGGCCACCGTGAGAAACTGGGGGGACACCAGTGCTGGGACAGGAACCAGAGGAGCTCCAAAGCCCCTCCCAACCCAACCCAAACCATTCCTGATCCCACCCTGATCCCACCCAAACGATTCCTGATCCCACCCAAACCTTTCCTGATCCCACCCAAACCATTCCTGATCCCACCCAAACCATTCCAGGATTCCCAAACCATTCCATGATCTCACCCTGATCCCACCCAAACCATTCCTGATCCCACCCAAACCATTCCATGATCCCACCCAAACCATTCCTGATCCCACCCTGATCCCACCCAAACCATTCCAGGATTCCCAAACCTTTCCTGATCCCACCCAAACCATTCCTGATCCAACCCAAACCATTCCAAGATTCCCAAACCATTCCAAGATTCCCAAACCATTCCAGGATCCCACCCGGCCATGACCACAACTGGATGAGCTCTAAAATCCCTTCCAACCCAAACCATTCCATGATCCCATCCACCCTGCCAGGATGGAACTGGAGGAGCTCTGAAGTCCTCTCCAACCCAAACCATTCCCTGATCCCACCAAAACCATTCCAGGATCCCACCTGGCTCCAACCCAAACCATTCCAGGATCCCACCAAAACCATTCCCTGATCCCACCAAAACCATTCCTTGATCCCACCCGTCCCTGACTGCCCGCTCCGGTGCTGGATCCCCCCCACCCAAAGTCCACCCCCCGGAGCCCCCCGGAGCCCCCCGGAGCCCCCCGGGGCGGGCGGCGCCGCTGACCTGGATCCGGACGAAGCGGGGGGCGGCGTAGGCGGGCAGCGTGTCCCTGGTGAAGGCGAAGAGCTCCTGGCCGTCGAAGGCGGCCCCGTCCTTGAGGCGCAGGGCGGCCATGCCGCAGCGGCCCTCGCACCCTGCCGGCGTCACCTGCGCTCACCTGGGGCACCTCCCAGCCTCCTCCAGGCCCCCCGGGCTACCAGGTGGGGTTGTGTGGCCACCAAACTTTTTTTGGGGTCGTTTTTGTCCCAGTTTTGGGATGGTGGTGGTGGAGGCACCTCATGGACCCAGAAGGATCCTGGCCGCCCTTTTGGGGTCAACGCTTCCTCCTTCTGTGGCCTCCTGTGGTGGCCACGTGGGCCCAACCCAGCAACCAAGTCCTGATTTGACTTTTTTTGGGGGGGATCTTTGGGTCGTTTCGGGAGAGGTTTTGTGCTCAGAACCATTCCATGATCCCACCCTGCTCCAACCCAGAGCATTCCATGATCCCACCAAACCATTCCATGATCCCACCCTGCTCCAACCCAAACCATTCCAGGATCCCACCAAACCATTCCATGATCCCACCCTGCTCCAACCCAAACCGTCCCATGATCCCACCCAAACCATTCCATGATCCCACCAAACCATTCCATGATCCCACCCAAACCATTCCATGATCCCACCCTGCTCCAACCCAAACCGTCCCATGATCCCACCAAACCATTCCAGGATCCCACCCAAACCATTCCATGATCCCACCCTGCTCCAACCCAAACCATTCCAGGATCCCACCAAACCATTCCAGGATCCCACCCAAACCATTCCATGATCCCACCCTGCTCCAACCCAAACCGTCCCATGATCCCACCCAAACCATTCCATGATCCCACCCTGCTCCAACCCAAACCATTCCATAATCCCACCCTGCTCCAACCCAAACCATTCCATGATCCCACCAAAACCATTCCATGATCCCACCAAAACCATTCCCTGATCCCACCAAACCATTCCAGGATCCCACCAAACCATTCCCTGATCCCACCCAAACCATTCCATGATCCCACCAAACCATTCCAGGATCCCACCAAACCATTCCATGATCCCACCAAACCATTCCATGATCCCACCCTGCTCCAACCCAAACCATTCCATGATCCCACCAAACCATTCCCTGATCCCACCCTGCTCCAACCCAAAGCATTCCATGATCCCACCCAAAGCATTCCATGATTCCATCCTGCTCCAACCCAAACCATTCCATGATCCCACCAAACCATTCCATGATCCCACCCAAAGCATTCCATGATCCCACCCTGCTCCCACCCAAACTCTGGATGCTCCAAGGTCTCCCAAGTCACTTTTGAACCTTCTCGGTGACTGCTCGGCCCACCCGGGGACACGTCACCCACCCCGTTTGGTGGCACTCACCCGGCACGGCCACGCCGTAGACGTTGACCTCCTGGATGAAGCTCACCAAGCCCAGCGTGGCCTCCACCTCCGTCGTGGCCACGTTCTCCCCTTTCCAGCTGGGGAGGAGAAGGGACAGGGCCGTGACCTCCCGGGGCCGGGGGTTCGGGGCCGTCACCGACCGCTCGGCAGCGCCGCCGTTACCGGAAAGTGTCACCGACGCGGTCCTGGAAGTAGATGAACTTCTCGGCGTCCATCATCAGGAGGTCGCCGCTGTTGAAGAAGGCGTCGCCCTTGGCCAGGACGTCCCTCAGGATCTTCTTCTCCGTCTTCTGCGAGTCGCCGGCGTAGCCGTGGAAGGGGGTGTTGGTGGTGATTTTGATCACCAGCAGCCCCGTCTCACCTTCGGGGGGGGGAGAAGAAGGCTTTGGAGGCCACCCCACCCTGGCCTTGGCTTCTTCCAGGGGTTTCTGCTCCCACCCAAACCATTCCACGATCCCACCCTGCTCCCACCCAAACCATTCCATGATCCCACCCAAACCATTCCCTGATCCCACCAAACCATTCCATGATCCCACCCAAACCATTCCATGATTCCATCCTGCTGTGACCAGAACTGGAGGAGCTCTAAAGTCCTCTCCAACCCAAACCATTCCATGATCCCACCCTGCTCCAACCCAAACCATTTCATCATCCCACCAAACCATTCCCTGATCCCACCAAACCATTCCACGATCCCACCAAACCATTCCATCATCCCACCAAACCATTCCATCATCCCACCAAAACCATTCCATGATCCCACCAAACCCTTCGATGATCCCACCAAACCCTTCGATGATCCCACCAAACCATTCCCTGATCCCACCAAACCATCCCACAATCCCACCAAACCATTCCCTGATCCCACCAAACCATCCCACAATCCCACCAAGCCATTCCACGATCCCACCAAACCCTTCCCTGATCCCACCAAACCATCCCAGGCCCCCACCCATCCCGTTCCAGCCCCCGGCGCGGCGGTGGCCGGGCTGAGATGTTTGGTTTTGGTGTCCCCCCGGCGGTTCCTGGTGGGTTCCGTGCCGTACCGGGCTCCACGGGGATGCAGAGCCCGCGGTGGTCGCGCACGGGCTCGTCCCGCTCCACGTCGTACCTGACCAGCTCGAAGGGGGCGAAGAGCTGGGAGGGAAATTTTAAAATTGGGGCTTTTTTAGTTTTTGGAAAGTTAATTTAAAATTTTTTTTTTTTTTTTTTAGTTGCTTTTGGAAAAAAAAAAAATTTGGAGAAAAAAGTGGAAAATTCCGGTTTAAGGTAAATTTGGGAGGAAATTTTTAAAAGGTTTTTGTGGGGTTTTTTGGAAAAGTAAATTTAATTTTTTTTCGGAGAAAAGTGGAAAATTCCAGTTTAAGGTAAATTTGGGAGGAAATTTTTTTAATTTTTTTTTTTATTATTATTTTTGGAAAGTGAATTTAATTTTTTTTTTTTAGTGAGTTTGGGGAAAAAAAACCTTTTTCAGAGAAAAAAGTGGAAAATTCCAGTTTAACATAAATTTGGGAGGAAATTTTTAAAACGGTTTTTCTTTTTTTGGAAAGTAAATTTAATTTTTTTTTTTTTTAAGTTAGTTGGGGAATTTTTTTTTTTTTCGGAGAAAAAAGTGAAAAATTCCAGTTTAGGGTAAATTTGAGAGGAAATTTTTAAAAGGGTTTTGGGGTTTTTTTTTGGAAAGTAAATTTATATTTTTATTTTTTTTAGTTGGTTTGGGGAAAAAAAAAAACATTTTTCGGAGAAAAAAGTGGAAAATTCCAGTTTAGAGAAAATTGGGAGAAAATTTTTTAAATTGTTTTTTTTTTTTTTTTTATTTTTGGAAAGTAAATTTAAAATTTTTTTTTTAGTTAATTTGGGAAAAAAAAGCTTTTTTGGAGAAAAAAGTGGCAAAAAGTGGAAAAAACTCTCTTACTATTATTTAATAAATAATAAACTAATAACAAATAAATAATAAATGAATGATAACTAAATAATAAATAATAAATAATAACGAATAATAATAAATAATAAATAATAATGAATCATGAATAATAAAAATAATAAATCATAAATAATAAAAATTTAAATAATAAAAATAAATAAATAATCATTAATAAATAATAATAAATAATAAATGATAAATTATGAAAATATAATAATAAATAAAGAAATTTATTTAATAAATAATAAACCATCTTATTTAATAATTAAGATGTTTGTAAGTATAAAGAAGGAGTAATTCAAAATAAGATTTTTTTTGTTGTTTTACTGCGAGCGTAGTTTGGTTTATTTAGCTCTTGATTGGTTTTAGTTTTTTTTGGAGGCTTCGAAAAGAATCAGAAAAAAAAACCAGAGAAAAATCAGAAAAAAAAATCAGAAAAAAATCAGAGAAAAATCAGAAAAAAAAAAAATCAGAGAAAAATCAGAAAAAAAACCCAGAAAAAAATCAGCAAAAATCAGAAAAAAAATCAAAAAAAATCAGAGAAAAATCAGAAAAAAATCATTAAAAATCTGATTTTTTTGCAGTTTTCGCTCAGCAGGTGGGCAGAGGCTGGGACGTGGCACTGAGATGAGCAGGCCCCACCCATGGCCACCCCAAACCCAGGCTGGAGACCACCCCACAACCTTGGCCAAGCAGGTGGAGAGGACTCGTTTGGGGCGTGAAAAGGGAGTTCTGGGGACTGGGTGGTGCTGACCTCCCCAGGCATGCAGCGTCGGCTCCACCACCCAGAGGTCCATCCAAGACCTTTCCTTGGATGAAACCCAACTCCAGGTGCCACCTTGGGCTCCTCGAGGAACCGGTGCCATCCCCTCGTCCCCGGCGCCGTCCCCGGCGTCCCACCCCACCCTGAGGAACGCGTTCCTCACCTTGAGGAACCTGTTGGCCCTGCCCACGGCGCCGACCTTCCCGGTGTAGTTAATGAAGCCGGCGTTGCCCTCGGTGGCCCCGTAGAACTCCCAGATGGCCACGGGCCCGAAGCGCCGCAGGAACTCCTTCCACACCTCGGCCCTCAGGCCGTTGCCCAGGGCCATGCGGACGCAGTGCTGGCGGTCATCGGGGCGCTGCAGGGGGGGACACGGGGATGGGGGACACCTCAGGGGGTGACCAGAGGGTTGGTGGCACCTCTGGGTGGGGTTTCTTTGGGGCCTGACCTTGGGGGTGTTGCAGAGGTAGCGCATGAGCTCGCCCACGTACTGGATGACGGAGACGTTGTAGCGACGGCAGTCGTCCCAGAACTGGGAGGCGGAGAACTTGGCCCGCAGGACACAGGTGGCTCCTGGGGACACGGCACGGGGAGGGTGACACCACCCCTTTGCTCTTTCGCCTTTGTCTCCATCCATCCATTCATCCAAGAATCCATGCATCCATCATCCATCATCCATCTGTCATCCATCATCCATCCATCCATCCACCCATCCATCCATCCAAGAATCCATGCATCCATCATCCATCATCCATCCATCATCCATCATCCATCATCCATCATCCATCATCCATCCATCATCCATCCATCCATCATCCATCATCCATCCATCATCCATCCGTCATCCATCCATCCATCCATCATCCATCCATCATCCATCCATCATCCATCCATCATCCATCCATCATCCATCATCCATCATCCATCCATCCATCATCCATCATCCATCCATCATCCATCCATCATCCATCATCCATCATCCATCATCCATCATCCATCATCCATCATCCATCCATCATCCATCATCCATCCATCATCCATCCATCATCCATCCATCATCCATCCATCATCCATCCATCCATCCATCCATCCATCCATCATCCATCATCCATCATCCATCATCCATCATCCATCCATCATCCATCATCCATCCATCCATCCATCATCCATCATCCATCCATCCATCCACCATCCATGGTGTGGGCCACCTACCGACCTCCAGGCAGCCCCCGACCCCGACCAGCAGCCCGGCCGAGTGGTAGAGCGGCAGCGTGGTGTAGACGACGTCGTCGGGCCGCAGGCCGCAGATGCGTGCCAGGCTGGCCACCATCATCAGCTTCTGCTCGGTGATCACCGCCGCCTTGGGCAGCCCTGCGGGGAGAACGGCCCCGGGTGGGATGGGGGCTCCTGGGGCACCAAAGCCCTCGGCAGCTGGGGGTCCTTGTTCCTTGGTGGAGGAGCTGTGAGGAACCTCAGCCAGGCTGGCATCCAGGGAGTGACACAGCACAGACCTGGCCCAGGTGGAGCCACCATGGCCAGGAACTGAGTCTGCTTGGGATGGGGGTTGACCCAGGGAGGTCCCACCCCACCCCAAGGAGGACAAATCACACAGCTGGCCCAGGTGGAGCCACCATGGTCAGGGTTGGAGAAAGAGCCCCCAGGACTCCTCCGACCTGTCCCACATGGACACAGAACACACCAGGCTCAGGTGGAGCCACCATGGTCAGGAACTGGGTCTGCTTGAGGTTGGGGGATGACAAGAGACATCCCACCCCACCCCTAGGAGGACAAATCACACACCTGGCCCAGGTGGAACCACCATGGCCAGGAACTGGGTCTGCTTGGGATGGGGGTTGACCAGCGAGGTCCCACCCCAAGGAGGACACAGCACACACCTGGCCCAGGTGAAGCCACCATGGCCAGGAACTGGGTCTGCTTGGGATGGGGGTTGACCAGGGAGGTCCCACCCCACCCCAGGGAGGACAAATCACACACCTGGCCCAGGTGGAGCCACCATGGCTGGGAGTTGGGTCTGCTTGGGGTTGGGGCTTGACCAGGGAGGTCCCACCCCACCCCAAGGAGGACACAGCACACACCTGGCCCAGGTGGAGCCACCAAGGAGAAGGAACCACCCCCCAAGACCCCTCCATCCTCTCCCCCACACGCCCGGCAGCCCCGGCGCCGCGCCCGTCTCACCGGTGGTGCCGGAGGTGTAGATGTACATGGCCTTGGAGTCGGCGGCGATGCCGGCGCGGTGCCGGGCGGGCGGGGGCCGGTCCGGCGCGGCCTCGATGGCCGGCAGCAGGGCCTCCACGCCCGGCGTGGGCGAGGCCGAGCTCAGGTAGAAGACGCGGACGCCGTCGCTCTGCAGCTCCGGCAGCACCTCCTCCACAGCCTCCCGGAGCTCTGCGGGGACACGGAGGTGGGAGGTCCCACCGGGGTGAGGGTCCGGCAGGGGACACCGAGGGGTGGACCTAAGGGAGCACCTGGCCAGGTGGGAACCCAGGAATCACAGGTGGGCGAGCCAAGGTGGACACCTCAAGGTATCCCTAAAAGGGCACCTGGCCAGGTGGGCACCCTTGGAATCACAGGTGGACGGGCCAAGGTGGACACCCCAAACGGCACCTGGTCAGGTGGGCACCCAGGAATCATGGGTGGGTGGGCCAAGGTGGACACCTCAAGGTATCCCTAAAAGGGCACCTGGTCAGATGGGCACCCTCAGAATGGGATGGGGGACCCCAGGTGGACACCTCAAAGAGAGCACCTGGTCAGGTGGGCATCCTTGGAATCATGGATGGGGGACAAGGTGGACACCCCAAGGTACCCCCAGGTGGACACCCTAAATGGGCACCTGGACAGGTGGGCATCCTGGAAATCATGGATGGAGGGCGCCAGGTGGACACCCCAAAAGAGCACCTGGCCAAGTGGGCACCCTTGGAATCAGGAGTGGGGTGCCCCAGGGGGACACCCCAAGGTACCCCCAGAAGGGCACCTGGCCAGGTGGGCACCCTTGGAACCATGGATGGGGGGGCCAAGGTGGACACCCCAAAAGAGCACCTGGTCAGGTGGGCACCCAGGAATCATGGGTGGGCGGGCCAAGGTGGACACCCCAAGGTATCCCTAAAAGGGCACCTGGCCAGGTGGGCACCCAGGAATCATGGGTGGGGAGCCCCAGGTGGACACCCCAAACAGGCACTGGGTCAGATCCCCAAAGCCCCCTGAAGTCCCCATCTGTCCCCTCTGACCAGGGCTGGCCAGCACCAGGATGGCCTTGGTCACCACCACCTCCCATGTCCCCAAAGCCCCCTGGACACCCCGCTGTCCCCTCTCACCACGGGTGGTGACAACCAGGGTGACCTTGGTGACCACAACCTCCAATGTCCCCAAAGCCCCTTGAAGTCTCCATTTGTCCCCTCTCACCAGGGCTGGCCAGCACCAGGGTGGCCTTGGTCACACCAGGTCACCACCACCCCTGATGTCCCCAATGTCCCCTGAAGTCTCCAGGGCTGGCCAGCACCAGCTCAACACCACCCCCAATGTCCCCCAATGTCCCCAAACCCCCTCTCACCGGGGCTGGCCAGCACCAGGGTGACCTTGGTCACCACCAGCTCACCATCACCCCCGATGTCCCCAAATGTCTCCAAATCCCCTCTCACTGGGGCTGGCCAGCACCAGGTCACCGCCACCCTCGATGTCCCCAGATGTCCCCAAATGTCCCCAAGCCCCCTCTCACCCGGGCTGGTCGGCACCAGGGTGGCCTTGGTCACCACAACCCCCGATGTCTCCAAAGTCCCCAAATCCCCCCAAGCTGTCCCCAAACCTCCTCTCACCGGGGCTGGCCAGCATCAGGGTGACCTTGGTCACCACTAGCTCACCACCACCCCCAATGTCCCCAGATGTCCCCAAATGTCCCCAAACCCCCTCTCACCCCCTCCACCCCCTGGAGCTGGCCAGCACCAGGGTGACCTTGGTGACCACCACCCCCAGTGTCCCCAAAGTCCCCTGGACACCCCACTGTCCCCTCTGACCACGGCTGGCCAGCACCAGCTCACCACCACCCTCGATGTCCCCAAATGTCCCCAAGCCCCCTCTGACCAGGGCTGGCCAGCACCAGGGTATCTTTGGTCACCACAACCCCCAATGTCCCCCGATGTCCCCAGATGTCCCCAGATGTCCCCAAATGTCCCCAAACCCCCTCTCACCGGGGCTGGCCAGCACCAGCTCACCACCACCCCCGATGTCCCCAGATGTCCCCCAATGTCCCTAAACCCCCTCTCACCGGGGCTGGCTGGCACCAGGGTGGCCTTGGTCACACCAGGTCACCATCACCCCAGATGTCCCCCAATGTCCCTAAACCCCCTCTCACCAGGGCTGGCCAGCACCAGATCACCACAACCCATGATGTCCCCAAAGCTCCCCAGACACCTCGCTGACCCCTCTCACCATGGCTGGTGACAACCAGGGTGACCTTGGTCACCACAACCCCACCAAGCTCCCAAACCCCCCTGAAGTCTCTCACCGGGGCTGGCCAGCACCAGGGTGGCCTTGGTGACCACAGTCCCCGATGCCCCCAAAGCTCCCCGGACACCTCACTGTCCCCTCTGACCAGGGTGTCCTTGGTCACCACCAGCTCACCACTATCCCCAATGTCCCCAAATCCCCCAAAATGTCCCCAAACCCCCTCTGACCAGGGCTGGCCAGCACCAGCTCACCACCACCCCTGATGTCCCCAATGTCCCCAAATCCCCCCAGCTGTCCCCAAACCCCCTCTCACCGGGGCTGGCCAGCACCAGGGTGATCTTGGTGACCACCACCCCTGATGTCCCCAAATCCCTCTGGACACCCCATTTCTCCCCTCTGACCAGGGCTGGCCAGCACCAGCTCACCACCACCCCCAATGTCCCCAAATGTCCCCAAGCCCCCTCTGACCAGGGCTGGCCAGCACCAGGGTGTCTTTGGTCACCACAACCCCCAATGTCCCCCGATGTCCCCAGATGTCCCCCGATGTCCCCAAACCCCCTCTCACCGGGGCTGGCCAGCACCAGCTCACCACCACCCTCGATGTCCCCAGATGTCCCCCAATGTCCCTAAACCCCCTCTCACCGGGGCTGGCCGGCACCAGGGTGGCCTTGGTCACACCAGCTCATCATCACCCCCGATGTCCCCAAATGTCCCCAAACCCCCTCTCACCAGGGCTGGCCAGCACCAGATCACCACAACCCATGATGTCCCCAAAGCTCCCCAGACACCTCGCTGACCCCTCTCACCATGGCTGGTGACAACCAGGGTGACCTTGGTCACCACAACCCCACCAAGCTCCCAAAGCCCCCTGAAGTCTCTCACCGGGGCTGGCCAGCACCAGGGTGGCCTTGGTGACCACAGCCCCCGATGTCCCCAAAGCTCCCCGGACACCTCACTGTCCCCTCTGACCAGGGTGTCCTTGGTCACCACCAGCTCACCACTATCCCCAATGTCCCCAAATCCCCCAAAATGTCCCCAAACCCCCTCTGACCAGGGCTGGCCAGTACCAGCTCACCACCACCCCTGATGTCCCCAATGTCCCCAAATCCCCCCAGCTGTCCCCAAACCCCCTCTCACCGGGGCTGGCCAGCACCAGGGTGATCTTGGTGACCACCACCCCTGATGTCCCCAAATCCCTCCGGACACCCCATTTCTCCCCTCTGACCAGGGCTGGCCAGCACCAGCTCACCACCACCCCCGATGTCCCCAATGTCCCCAAGCCCCCTCTGACCAGGGCTGGCCAGCACCAGGGTGTCTTTGGTCACCACAACCCCCAATGTCCCCCGATGTCCCCAGATGTCCCCAAAGTCCCCAAACCCCCTCTCACCGGGGCTGGCCAGCACCAGCTCACCATCACCCTCCATGTCCCCAGATGTCCCCAATGTCCCCAAAGCCCCCTGGACACCACGCTGTCCCCTCTCACCAGGGCTGGCCAGCACCAGGGTGTCTTTGGTCACCACAACCCCCAATGTCCCCCGATGTCCCCAGATGTCCCCCGATGTCCCCAAACCCCCTCTCACCGGGGCTGGCCAGCAGCAGCTCACCACCACCCCCCATGTCCCCAAATGTCCCCAGCTGTCCCCAAACCCCCTCTCACCGGGGCTGGGCAGCACCAGCTCACCACCACCCCTGATGTCCCCAAATGTCCCCAAAGTCCCCAAAGCCCCTCTCACCGGGGCTGGCCAGCACCAGGGTGACCTTAGTGACCACAACCCCCGATGTCCCCAGATGTCCCCAGATGTCCCCAGCTGTCCCCAAAGCCCCTCTCACCGGGGCTGGCCAGCACCAGGGTGTCTTTGGTCACCACAACCCCCGATGTCCCCAGATGTCCCCAGATGTCCCCAAAGCCCCTCTCACCGGGGCTGGCCAGCACCAGGGTGACCTTAGTGACCACAACCCCCAATGTCCCCCGATGTCCCCAGCTGTCCCCAGCTGTCCCCAAAGCCCCTCTCACCGGGGCTGGCCAGCATCAGCGTGGCCCGGGCGGCCCCCAGCGCGTGGCGCAGCGCCCGGCCGCGCACGTTGCAGTTGAGGCAGGCCATGGGGCAGCCCAGCTTGGCCAGCGCCAGCCAGCTCCACAGGTAGGCCGGCTGGTTGGGCAGGAACACGGCCACGGCCGTGCCGCTCCGCAGCTCCAGCCGCTCCAGCAGCGCCCAAGCCGCTCGGTTGCTGAGCTCCTCCATCTCCTGGAAGGTGTAGACGCGCTCCTGGAAGCGCAGCAGCGGCTGGCGCGGCCGCTCTCGGGCGTGCTGGCGGAACACGTCGAGCAGGGTGACGGGAGCGGGGCGGCGGGAGAGGCGGCGGCGGATCCGCAGCGAGGAGCGGGCCATGGTGGCGAAGGCCACCAGGTCCTGCCAGAGGAAAGGAGGAGGCGGCCGCAGCAGCAGCAGCAGCAGCAGCGGGAGCAGCAGGAGCAGCCCGGCCGCCAGCAGCGCCATGGCCAGCGGTGGTGGCACGGCGGGGACGCGGTGGCCAAAGGTCCGGCCCGGCCCGACCTTTGCCCCCCCGGCCCGAGCGCGGCGGCGGAGCCGGCGGGGTCCGGAGGTCGCGGGGCCGCGGGGTTTGTTTGTTCTCCTGGCTCCTCTTTGGGGTTTGTTTGGTTTCCCTGCCCCTTTGGGGTTTGGCTTCCCTGCCCCTTTGGGATTTGTTTGGTTTCCCTGCCCCTTTGGGGTTGGGGTTTGTTGTTCCTGCCCCTTTGGGGTTTGGCTTTCCTGCCCCTTTGGGATTTGTTTGGTTTCCCTGCCCCTTTGGGGTTTGGCTTTCCTGCCCCTTTGGGGTTGGGGTTTGTTGTTCCTTCCCCTTTGGGGTTTGGTTTCCCTGCCCCTTTGGGATTTGTTTGGTTTCCCTGCCCCTTTGGGGTCGGGCTTTGATTTTCCTGCCCCTTTGGGGTTGGGTTTTTCCTGCCCCTTTGGGGTTGGGGTTTGCTTTTCCTGCCCCTTTGGGGTTGGGGTTTGCTTTTCCTGCCCCTTTGGGGTTTGGCTTTCCTGCCCCTTTAGGGTCGGGATTTTTTTTCCCTGCCCCTTTGGGGTTGGGTTTTCCTGCCCCTTTGGGGTTGGGTTTTTCCTGCCCCTTTGGGGTCGGGATTTGCTTTTCCTGCCCCTTTGCGGTCGGGATTTGCTTTTCCTGCCCCTTTGGGGTTTGGTTTCCCTGCCCCTTTGGGGTTGGGTTTTCCTGCCCCTTTGGGGTTGGGATTTGCTTTTCCTGCCCCTTTGGGGTTGGTTTTCCTGCCCCTTTGGGGTCGGGGTTTGTTGTGTTTTTACTTTTGGTTCCTTGTCGCTTCCCCGCCCCGGGGTGCGGCTCTGCTGCCGGCGGCGCCCGGTGCGGGGGGTGCTGCGGGCTCTGGTGCCATGGCTGTCTGTCTGTCCGGCCGTCCAGTCACTGTCACCATGGCTGTCTGTCCGTCCGGCTGTCCATCTGTCCAGTGCCATGGCTGTCCGTCTGTCCAGTGCCATGGCTGTCCGTCTGTCCAGTGCCATGGCTGTCCGTCTGTCCGGCTGTCCGTCTGTCCAGTGCCATGGCTGTCCGTCTGTCCGGCCATCCAGCCTGGCCACTCGTGTCCTTCTGGCTGCTCAGCAGAGCAGGACGGCACAGCTGCCATCCAGCCACAGACCGGGATCTGTCCGTCTGTCTGTCTGTGTGTCCGTGTCTCCGTGTGTCCGTGTGACTGTGTGTCCTCATGTCCATGTGTCCGCATGCCTGTGTGTCCGTGTGTCCGTGTGTCCGTGTGTCTGTGTGTCCACATGCCTGTGTGTCCGTGTGTCCGTCAGCTCCGTGTCCATCCTTCCACGGACACCCCCAGCTGACCCCAGATCACCCCTCCTCTCCGGTCCCCTCGGACACCGGGGGCTCGGACACCAGGAGCTCGGACCCCTCGGACACCGGGGGCTCGGACACCGGGAGCTCGGACCCCTCGGACACCGGGGGCTCGGACACCGGGGGCTCGGACCCCTCCTCTCCGGTCCCCTCGGACACCGGGAGCTCGGACACCGGGAGCTCGGACACCGGGAGCTCGGACCCCTCCTCTCCCGTTCCCTCGGACACCGGGGGCTCGGACCCCTCCTCTCCGGTCCCCTCGGACACCGGGGGCTCGGACACCGGGGGCTCGGACCCCTCCTCTCCGGTCCCCTCGGACACCGGGAGGACCCGGCCTGGCCCCGGAGCCCCGTGCCGCTCCGGTGCCGCTCCGGTGCCGCTCCGGCGCCGCTCCGGTGCCGCTCCCAGCGGGATTTTCCCCCGCCGTTCCCGCAGGGAAGCTGCGCTGCCGGTGGGAAGGGGGATCGCGGATCCTCCCGCCGCCGCTCCCCGGTGCAGCCGGGCGGGCCCGGCCTCGCCTCCGCCCCCGCTTCGCTGCCGAACCCGCCCCGAGCTCCAAGGGTTTGGGGTTTTGGGTTTTTTTTTTTTCCCTTTTCCCGGTGTTTCGCAATTGGGAGGCGGCGCAGGGTTCGGGGTCAGCGGGGTTTGGGGTCACTGGGGTTCGGGGTCAGCGGGGTTTGGGGTCAGCGGGGGTTGGGGTCAGCAGGGTTTGGGGTCAGCGGGGTTTGGGGTCACTGGGGTTCGGGGTCAGCGGGGTTTGGGGTCACTGGGGTTTGGGGTCAGCGAGGTTTGGGGTCAGTGGGTTCGGGGTCAGCGGGGTTCGGGGTCAGCAGGGTTCGGGGTCAGCAGAGTTCGGGGTCAGCGGGGTTTGGGGTCAGCAGGGTTTGGGGTCAGCGGGGTTTGGGGTCAGCAGGGTTCGGGGTCAGTGGGTTCGGGGTCAGCAGGGTTCGGGGTCAGCGGGGTTCGGGGTCAGCAGGGTTCGGGGTCAGTGGGTTCGGGGTCAGCGGGGTTTGGGGTCAGCGGGGTTCGGGGTCAGCAGAGTTCGGGGTCAGCGGGGTTTGGGGTCAGCGGGGTTCGGGGTCAGCAGGGTTTGGGGTCAGTGAGGTTTGGGGTCAATGGGTTCGGGGTCAGCGGGGTTTGGGGTCAGCAGGGTTCGGGGTCAGCAGGGTTTGGGGTCAGTGAGGTTTGGGGTCAGTGGGTTCGGGGTCAGCGGGGTTTGGGGTCAGCAGGGTTCGGGGTCAGCAGGGTTTGGGGTCAGTGAGGTTTGGGGTCAGTGGGTTCGGGGTCAGCGGGGTTTGGGGTCAGCAGGGTTTGGGGTCAGCAGGGTTTGGGGTCAGTGGGTTCGGGGTCAGCAGGGTTTGGGGTCAGCAGGGTTTGGGGTCAATGGGTTCGGGGTCAGCGGGGTTCGGGGTCAGCGGGGTTCGGGGTCAGCAGGGTTTAGGGTCAGCGGGGTTCGGGGTCACTGGGGTTCAGGGTCACTGGGGTTTGGGGTCAGCGGGGTTCGGGGTCAGCGGGGTTTGAGGGGATCAGGGTTCGGTGTCACCGGGGTTTGGGGGGCCAGGGTTTGGGGTCAGTGGGTTTGGGGTCAGTGGGTTTGGGATCACTGGAGTTTGGGGTCACTGGAGTTCGGGGTCATTGGGGTTCAGTGTCACCCCGTGAGGTGTCCGGGGTCTGAGGTCACAGACGGACCCCGCGGTGTCGCAGGGGGTCCCCAGGGGGGTGGCAGGCGGGTGTCACAGGCGGGTGTCACAGGCGGGTGTCACCCACGGGCCCCGACAGAGCGGAGATGTCGCATCCAGGCACAGGGTCCTGAGGGCGGTGACACCTGCGGGGCCCGCGAGGAAGGGACACCGGGGACACGGGGGACACTGGGGACGCCGGGAGCACCGGGGACACAGGGACACCATGGACACGGGGACAGAGGAGACGCTGGGGACAGCAGGCGACAGCAGGGTCATGGGGGAAACCGGGGGACACCAGGGGACATCACGGACACCGGGGACACCCCCCGCGCTCCCGTCCAGGACAAAGGTTGGTCGTGGTCCCCGCCGCGGCAAAAAGGGAGGCGCAGGTCCCACCGAGATTCGAACTCGGATCGCTGGATTCAGAGTCCAGAGTGCTCACCATTACACCATGGGACCGGCTCGCGCTGCGCCCCGCGCCCGCCCCTGACCCCTCCGCCACCCGCGCTCCCTCCGCCAGGAAAAAGAGACCCCCGGGGAGGGGGGGCGGGGGGGGAGAGCGGGACGCAGAGACCCCCCCGGAGAGACCCCCGAGGGGAAAACGGAAGGTTCGCCCGAACAGGGACTTGAACCCTGGACCCTCAGATTAAAAGTCTGATGCTCTACCGACTGAGCTATCCGGGCTCCTGTTCCGGAGCAGCGCAGGCCGCCGCTGAGTGGGTTATGAGGGAAAAATTGAAGTTTTTGAGGGGAAAGCTGAGATTTTTGAGGGAAAACCTGAGGTTTTTGAGGGAAAACCTGAGATTTTTGAGGGAAAACCTGAGGTTTTTGAGGGAAAACCTGAGATTTTTGAGGGAAAACGCGAGGTTTTGAGAGGAAACCTGAGGTTTTGAGGGAGAGACCTGAAGTTGTGAGGGAAAACCCGAGGTTTTGAGGGAAAACCCAAGGTTTTTAGGGAGAACCCGAGATTTGTAGGGAGAGACCTGATATTTCCGGGGGTTTTAAGTGAAAAAAAGCCGCCGGGGTTGCGGCAAGGAGGAGGCAGAGAGGGAGCGGCCGCCCGGAATACGGAATTGGCGCTTTTTTTGGGGGGGGGTTGCGATTTAACCCCACAAAGCCTCAAAAGTTTTCTGCACAAACCGATTTCCGTGCGGCCGAAGAGAGGGAAACGCCTTGGTTTGGGTTTTTCCGGGCTGCTGGTGTCGCCCTGGCTGTCCTGAGAGCTGCTCGTTGCCTTCCTGCTCCCCGAGGGAGCGATTCCCGGGGATTGCTCCAAAATTTTTATTTATTACTGCTACTACTGCTACTACTACTACTAGTACCACTACTACTACCACCAATAATAATAATAATAATAATAATAATAATAATAATAATAATAATAATAATAATAAATTGATGCAATATAAATAAAATATAATCTGGAATAATAGAGAAATACAATCATATAAAAGATGTAATATATATATTTATATAATAATATATAATATATATATAAATATATAAAATAGATAAAGATATAAATATCTATAAATATATAAATATACCCATGTTATATTTCTATATATTTATATATAAATATATAAATAATGTATTATACTACTATAAATTTATAATATAAAAACACGATAAAATTATTTAGAAGAAATAATTATTATAAATCATGAATATGTACTATTATATACGATTATAATATATAAATATATATTAATAGATAATAATAAATACTAGAATAAATAAAAAATAGTAATTATGTTTGTTATAAGGATTGTTATTATAGCTGTTATTATTATTATTATTATTATTATTATTATTATTATTATTATTATTATTATTATTATTATTATTTACAGGTGATGTTAATATAACTAATAATATTATTAATGTCAGACTTGAATAATAAGTCAGACTAGTCTGACTCTCCCTGGAAGAAGGAGAAGTCCTGCCCTGCAGCAGATTTTGGAGCAGATTTTTGTGAAATCCCCCACAGCGACCATTGCCCCTCAGCACGGGCTGCTCACCCTTCCCACCCTTTTCCCCCTCGTATTTCCTGCCAATTTCCCCCTCACGTTTCCTGCCATTTCTTCCTTTCCCATTTCCTGCCATTTTCACCTCAAGTTTCCTGTTTTTTACATCATGTTTCCCCCCTTTTTCACCTCATGTTTCCCATTTCTTGCTTCAGGTTTCCATCCTCTTCCCCTCACACTTCCCACCATTTTCACCCTCACGTTTCCCACCCTTTTCCCCCCTCACATTTCCCACCATTTTCTCCTTTACCATTTCCTGCCATTTTCACCCTCGCGTTTCCCATTTTTTACATCACATTTCTTGCCATTTTCACCTCACGTTTCCCATTTTTTGCCTCACATTTTCCATCTTCTTTCCCCCTCACACTTCCTGCCATTTTCTCCCCTCACGCTTCCCGCCATTTTCACCCTCATGTTTTCCACCATTTCCCCCCTCACATTTCCCACAATTTTCTCCTTTCCCATTTCCTGTCATTTCCCCCCTCACGTTTCCCATTTTTACATCACGTTTCCCATAATTTTCACCTCATGTTTCCTATTTTTTGCCTCACATTTTCCATCCTCTTTCCCCCTCACGCTTCCCGCCATTTTCACCCCTCACATTTTCCACCCTTTTCCCCCCTCACATTTCCCGCCATTTTCTCCTTTCCCATTTCCTGCCATTTTCACCCTTGCGTTTCCCATTTTTTACATCATATTTCTTGCCATTTTCACCTCATTTCCTATTTTTTGCCTCACGTTTTCCATCTTCTTTCCCCCTCACGCTTCCTGCCATTTTCTCCCCTCACGCTTCCCGCCATTTTCACCCTCATGTTTTCCACCATTTCCCCCTCACATTCCCCACAATTTTCTCCTTTCCCATTTCCTGCCATTTTCACTCTCACGTTTCCCGTTCTTACATCACATTTCCTTCCATTTTCACCTCATGTTTCCCATTTTTTGCCTCACGTTTTTCCTCTTCTTTCCCCCTCACGCTTCCCACCATTTTCACCCTCATGCTTTCCACCCTTTCCCCCTCACATTTCCTGCCATTTTCTTCTTTCCCAATTCCTGCCATTTTCTCCTTTCCCAATTCCTGCCATTTTCACCCTCACGTTTCCCATTTTTTACATCACATTTCCCATCATTTTCACCTCACCTTTCCCATTTTTTGCCTCGTTTTCTGTCCTCTTTCCCCCTCATGCTTCCCGCCATTTTCACCCTCACGTTTTCCACCCTTTTCCCTCTCACTTCCCGCCAATTTCTCCTTTCCCATTTCCTGACATTTTCACCCTCACGTTTCCCATTTTCTACGTCACGTTTCCCATCATTTTCGCCTCATGTTTCCTATTTTTTGCTTCACATTTTCCATCCTCTTTCCCCCTCTCGCTTCCCGCCATTTTCATCCTCACATTTTCCACCTTTTCCCTCTCACATTTCCTGCCATTTTCACCCTCACATTTCCCATTTTTTACATCACATTTCCTGAAATTTTTACCCTCATATTTCCCATTTTTTACATCACGTTTCCTGCCATTTTCACCTCATGTTTTCCATTTTTCACCTCACGTTTTCCATCCTCTTTCCCCCTCACGCTTCCCGCCATTTTCACCCTCATGTTTTCCACCCTTTTCCCTCTCACTTCCCGCCATTTTCTCTTTTCCCATTTCCTGCCATTTTCACCCTCACATTTCCCATTTTTTACATCACGTTTCCCACCATTACTTCCCCTCACATTTCCTGCTGTTTTCTCCTTTCCCATTTCCTGCCATTTTCACCTCATGTTTCCCTTTTTCTGCCTCACGTTTCCCGCCCTTTCCCCCCCTCACGTTTCCCGCCCTTTCCCCCCCTCACATTTCCCGCCCTTTCCCCCCCTCACATTTCCCGCCATTTTCCCCTCACATTCCCTTCTATATATAATTAATATATAAGTAAAAAACCCCTCGTAAATGACGTAGATTAGGAACATATACAACATATGAAACTAATACATGTATAATACATGAAAATTGTGAGGAAACAACTCACATAAATTACATCCGTTGTAAATATAAATTGTATATATTAGAAATATGTTTCATCTATATTAGTTAATTATATTTTCGCTTTTACTGTTATAATGGGGAATAATCTGAATATTTAAATTGGGAATTTGTTTGAGGTTAGGGTCAGGGTTATGGAATATTTGGAATAATAAAGTGGGACTACTTTGAATATTTAAATGGGAATTTGGATAAGGGAATATTTGGGATGTTGAAATGGAAATAATTAGAATATTTAAATGGGAATTTGTTTAGGGTTAGGGTCAGGGTTGGGGTAGAGTTAGGGAGTATTTGGAATATTAAAATGAAAATAATTTGAATATTTAAATAGGAATTTTGGTTGGGGTTTGGGTGCAGGTTTGGGTTAGGCATAGGGGGTGATTTTATAAAATAATATTAAAATGGAAGTAATTTGAACATTTAAATGGGAATTTGGGTTAGGTTTAGGGCTAGGCATAGGGGATCATTGGAGTGTTAAAATAGCAATAATTTGAATTTTTAAATTGGAGTTTGGCTTAGGTTAAGGCCTGGGGTTACAGGATAATTGGAATATTAAAATGGAAGAAATTTGAATATTTAAATGAGATTTTGGGTTAGGTTTAGGGCTAGGCATGGGGATAACTGGAACATTAAAATGGCAATCATTTGAACATTGAAATGGGAATTTGGGTTAGGTTTAGGGCTAGGCATAGGGGCTATGAATATTTAAATTAGAGTTTGGGTCTAGGCCGAGAGAATAAATGGCATATTAACATGGCAATGATTTGAATATTTAAATGACAATTCGGGTCCGGGCTAGGCGATAACCGCGATAACAAACCGCCGACAATCGGAATATTTCGAAAGGAAATTTAATCTTCGGAACGGAGAAGCCCCGAGGCCCCTCCCGGCTCCTCACACCCCCACGGGGCGGATCCCCAGCCGGCTGCCGGCCGAGCCCAGCCCGAAGAAGGGGTAGAGATTCCCGGAGAGCTCCAAGGGCACCGATCCCAGCCGCCGCTTCCCTTCGGCGTCGAAGAAGGCGAGGAGGCGGCTCTCCTGGTCCAGCAGCACCCCGAGCAGGCGGCAGCAGCCCCCGCCCAGCTCCCCGGCCGGCAGCAGCCGCAGCTCCCCCCGGGAACACGCCAGCCCCGGCGCCCGCTCCTCCGCGATGGGCTCGCCCTCCTCGGGCGGGAGGGAATCGCGGGTGTCCTGGCTCAGCACGCCCAGCTGCCAGGCAGAGCCCTCGGCCGGATCCACCTCCACCTCCCAGTAATGCTTCCCGGAGGAGAAGCCCTGCAGGGCCAGGGCCAGGGCGCTGCGGGGCGGAGGGGCTGCGGGATCCCCGCGGGGAGGGAGCAGCAGCAGCCGGGAGCCGCCCTGGAGCTGCAGCGCCGGGGAGAGGCGGAGCTCGTCCAGGGTCAGGGAGACTGCGGGGCGGGGAGAGAGCGAGAGGGTGGGGAACTGGGAGAGACTGGGAGAGACTGGGAGAGACTGGGAATCTGGGAGAGACTGGGAAAGCCTGGGAGAGACTGGGAGAGACTGGGAGAGACCCCAGGGGGTCTGGGAAAGATCCACTCGGGGTCTGGGAGAAACTGGGGATCTGGGAGAGACTGGGAGAGACTGGGATATCGTGTGATAGTGTGTGATATCGTGTGATATCGTGTGATATCGTGTAATATTGTGTGATAGCATTTGATAGCATGTGATACCATTTGGTATTGTATGATAGTGTATGATGGTGTGTGTTATCGTGTGATATCGTGTGATATCGTGTGATAGTGTGTGATATCATGTGATATCGTGTGATAGTGTGTGATATCGTGTGATATCGTGTGATAGTGTTTGATATCATGTGATATTGTATGACGTCATTCGATGTAGTGTGATATTGTGTGATATCGCTTGATGTCGAGTGATGTCATTTGATGTGGTGTGATATGATTTGATATCAAGTGATATCGTGTGATGTCGTGGGATATCGTGTGATACCGTTTGATACAACCCGATAAAACATCGGGGGTTTTCCTGTCTGTCGGGATGTGCGGGATGGGAGTGAATGCGGAAAAACCAGCGAGCGGAGAGAGAGCTGGGGGTGGGGAAACTGCGGGGGAGGAGGGGGAGGGGAGAAGGAGAAGGGAAAAGGAAAAGGGAAAGGGAAAGGAAAAGGGAAAGGAAAAGGGAAAGGGAAAGGAAAAGGAAAAGAAAAAGGGAAAGGAAAAGGGAAAGGAAAAGGAAAAGGGAAAGGGAAAAGGGAAAGGGAAAAGGGAAAAGGAAAAGGAAAAGGGAAAAGGGAAAGGGAAAGGAAAAGGAAAAGGGAAAAGGGAAAGGGAAAGGAAAAGGAAAAGGAAAAGGGAAAAGGAAAAGGGAAAAGGGAAAAGGGAAAGGAAAAGGAAAAGGAAAAGGAAAAGGGAAAAGGGAAAAGGGAAAAGGGAAAAGGAAAAGGAAAAGGGAAAAGGGAAGGGAAAAGGGAAAGGGAAAAGGGAAAAGGGAAAGGGAAAAGGGAAAAGGGAAAGGGAAAAGGAAAAGGAAAAGGGAAAAGGAAAAGGAAAAGGGAAAAGGGAAAAGGGAAAGGGAAAAGGAAAAGGAAAAGGGAAAAGGGAAAGGGAAAAGGGAAAAGGAAAAGGAAAAGGAGAAGGAAAAGAGGATTTGTGCCGGACTCACCTGCGTGGCTCTGAGCCCGTCTGAAATCTGTGTGGAGGCAGCACTAATTACCGTTAATTACCGTTAATTACCGTTAATTAGTGCTCATCAGCGCTCATTATGGCTCATTTGCATAAACCCAGGGGGCGGGTCCCACTCACCGAGCTGGGCCTGGAGCTGCCCTGGAATGAGAAATCCCGGGAACGCCTGTCCCTGTGCGGCCCGGCACCGGGGACAGGTGTGGGACACCTGGGACACCTGGGACACCTGAGTGACACCTGTGTGACACCTGGGTCACCTGAGTGACACCTGAGTGACAGCTGAGTGACACCTGGGACACCTGAGTGTGACCTGGGACACCTGTGTGACACCTGGGTCACCTGAGTGACACCTGAGTGACACCTGAGTGACACCTGTGTGACACCTGGGTCACCTGAGTGACACCTGAGTGACACCTGGGACACCTGTGTGACACCTGTGTGACACCTGAGTGACACCTGGGTCACCTGTGTGTGACACCTGAGTGACACCTGGGTCACCTGAGTGACACCTGGGTCACCTGAGGGACACCTGTGTGTGACCTCTGTGTGACCTCTGTGTCACACCTGTGTCACACCTGTCTCACTGGTGTCACCTGGCCCAGGTGTTCCTGTTCCCCCCAAAGCAGCCCCAGTTCAGCTCCAAACATTTTCCCAGAGCCCCAAAATTCCTGAAATTCTTCAAAATTCCTGAAATTCCCAAATTGCTCAAATTCCCCAAATTCCCAGAATTCCCTGAATTCCCCCAAAACCCCAAATTCTTGGAAATCTCCAAATTTCCCCAAATCCCGGAATTTCCCGGATTTCCCAAATTCCCAGAATTTCCAGAATTCCCGAATTTCCCCAAATTATCTGAATTTCCCAAATTCCCAAAAATTCCCGGAATTCTCTGAATTGCCCCAAATTCCAGGATTCCCCAAATTTCCCCAAATCCCGGAATTCTCCGAAATCCCCAAATCCCCAGAATTCCCCGGATTCCCAGAATTCTTTAAATTCCTGAAATTGCCAAATTGCTCAAATTCCCAGAATTCCCCAAACTCCTGGAATTTTCTGAATTGCCCAAAATCCTGGCATTCTCCTAAATCCCCAAATGCCCAGAATTCCCCGAATTCCCTGAATTCCCAGAATTCCCCAATTTCCCAGAATTCTCTGAATTCCCAGAATTCCTGGCATTTTCAGAATTCCTCAATTTCCCAGAATTCTCTGATTTTCCCAATTCCCAATTCCCCCAATTCCCCAAATTCCCCGAATTCCCGGCGTTCTCAGAATTCCCCAAATTCCCAGAATTCCCCAAATTCCCAGCGTTCCCAGAATTCCCAGAATTCCAAGAGTTCCCAGAATTCCCCAAATTCCCAGCATTCCCCAAATTCCCAGCGTTCCCAGAATTCCCAGAATTCCCCAATTTCCCAGAATTCTCTGATTTTCCCAATTCCCAATTCCCCCAATTCCCCAAATTCCCAGCATTCCCAGCATTCCCCAAATTCTCAGAATTCCCCAAATTCCCAGAATTCCCGGCATTCCCAGAATTCCCCAATTTCCCAGAATTCTCTGAATTCCCAGAATTCCCGGCGTTTTCAGAATTCCTCAATTTCCCAGAATTCTCTGATTTTCCCAATTCCCAATTCCCCCAATTCCCTGAATTCCCGGCGTTCTCAGAATTCCTGGCATTCCCAGAATTCCCAGAGTTCCCAGAATTACCGGCGTTCCCAGAATTCCCAGAATTCCAAGAGTTCCCAGAATTCCCCAATTTCCCAGAATTCCCATAATTCCCAGAATTCCCAGCATTTTCAGAATTCCCGGCGTTCCCAGAATTTCCCAAATTCCCGGCATTCCCGGCATTCCCAGAATTCCCAGAATTCCCAGAATTCCCAGCATTCCCGGCATTCCCAGAATTCCCAGCATTCCCAGCATTCCCGGCATTCCCGGCATTCCCGGCATTCCCAGCATTCCCAGAATTCCCAGCATTCCCGGCGCTCCCTCACCGATTTTCGCCGCCATCTCGTGCTTCTCTGCGGAAAAGGGAAAATGGCGGCAATTCCAGGGAGACTCGTTAACGGGGAGGTAATTAGCGATATTAGAGGTAATAGGAGCGACAATTAATGACTCGAGGCAATAACACAGTTGGTTATTAGCATCTAATAATAACATTAATTAAAATATTCAACCTGAAAGTCAGTTATTGTTTATTTGTTATTTGATGAAGCCGAGTTTTAATTAATTTTTTAATGACATTATTAGGTTACTTGGTGTTATTAGTGTCATTAGTCGTAATTGTTAAGTATAATATTAATATTAAAATATATTCATTGCTATGTGCCAATGCCCTTCAAGAGAACAAATTAATTAATAAATTAACAAATTAAATTAATCATTGAACTCAACCCCCCAAAATTTCCACGAAATCAAGAAAAACATCGCTTTATCATTAGAAATTAATTAATTATTTTAAAGAATTTATTATTGTTAATTTATTGTCTAGAAAATTAATTCAGGCACCAAACGAATTTTTAATTAATTGGAATTATCCCAATTTTTTTGGTGTTCTTTTCCCAAAACAATCCCAAATTTGTTACACTGGAATTAATTAGTTACTGAATGAATTAATTGAAATCAAAGATTTGGAATTTTTTACCCTTCTGGAATTTTCCCATCTCCTCCTCTGGAAAAGAATGGAACAAAAAAAAAGATCATTAATTAATTAATAGAATCTAATAAATAATTAATTCCAGTCCAATAATAATAATAATTGCTGGAAGGTAATAATTGGAATGAGTCTGATAATTAATCTCCCTGATAATTGGTCTCTGTCTAATAAATAATTTCTCAGTCTAATAAAAATTTGTCTGAATCTAATAATTGGCTTAATTCTAGTAAATAATTAATCCAAGTCTAATAAATAATTAGAATGAGTCTAATAAAAATAATTAGAATGAGTCTAATAAAAATAATTAGAATGAATCTAATAAACAATTAAAACCAGTCTAATCAATAATTAGCCTAATCGACAATTGGTATCAGTCTAATAATTAGTCTGACTCTAATAATTACTTTAAATATAATAAGCAACTAATCCAAGTGTAATTAACTATTAGTCTGAGTTTCGGAAATAATTAGTCTGATAAACTATTAGAACAAATCTCAGAGATAATTGGTCCAAGAATGATAAATAATTCGTTTCATAAACAATCAGTTTACAGCTAATAAAGAATTGGTTTAAGGCTAATGTCTAATTAATTGGAGGCTAATAACTAATTTAAGATTAATAAATAATTAATTGATGGATAAAAGCTAATAGGGGCTAATAGCTAATTAGATGCTAACAACTAATAATTAGAGGCAAATAACTAATTAGAGGCTAATATATAATTAATTACATGCTAAAAATAATTCATTAGTTGCTAATAACTAAAGACTAATAAATAATTACTCCAAGAATGATAAATAATTAGTCCAATAAACAATTAGTCTGTGTCTAATAATTAGTCCGAGTCTAATAAACAATCAGTTCAAAGCTAATAAATAATTGATATAAGGCTAATATCTAATTAATTAGAGGCAAATATCTAATTAATTAGAGAGGAATAGCTAATTAGATGGTAAAAACTAATTAATTAGAGGCAAATAACTAATGAGAGGCTAATAGCTAATTAATTAGAGGCGAATAAATTGTTAATTACATGCTACTAACTAATTAAAGGCAAAAAAAATGAATTAGAGGCTTATAACTGATTAATTAGAGTTTGATATCTAACTAATTAGCGGTAAGTAATTAATTAATGGCGGCCCTTACCCAGCTCCATCCTGAGCTCCTCGGTCTCTGGAAGGAATTCGGGGTCAGAGGAGAGAAACTCCCGGAGCCCCGGAGGAACTTTCCGGAATTTCTGGGGAAATTTCCGGAATTCCGGGGAATTTCTGGGATTTCCGGGGGAAATTCCCCGAATTCCGGAGAAAATTCTGGGACCTCTGGGAAATTTCTGGGATTTTGGGGGGAATTTCCCGGAATTCTGGGGGCATTTTGGGGGAATTGCAGAGCAATTTCAGGGAATTCCAGGGGGATTCCGGGGCCATTTCTGGGAATTCTGGGGATTTCCGGGGGAATTCCTGGGGAATTTCTGGGAATTCCGGGGCCATTTCTCAGAATTCCGGGGGAATTTCTGGAAATTCCGGGGACGTTTCCGGGGACGTTTCCGGGTTGATTCCCGGATGAATTCCCGGCAGTTCCCGTTTCTGGGACAGAATTCCTGGGTGTTCCGGGTGAATTCCCGGGGGGATTTCTGGGTGGATTCCCGGGAATCCCGGGGACATTTCCGGGTGAATTCCCAGGAATTCCGGGAATATTTCTGGTTTTCAGGTGAATTTCCGGGTGAACTCCCGGGATTTCCGGGCCCGTTCCCGTTCCCGGACAGAATTCCCGGGATTTCCGGGCTCACCCTCCTGGATCTCCTGCTGCGCCTTCCCTGCCGAGAGACGGAAACGGAATCACCCGGGGCCCTGCGGCCCCAAAGCCGGGCAGTAAATATAAATATAAATATAAATATAAATATAAATATAAATATAAATATAAATATTTTATATTTTATTTTATTTATTTTTATTTTATTTTATTTTATTTTATTTTATTTTATTTTATTTTATTATTATTATTTTTATTTATATTTATTTATTTAGTTAGTTAGTTTTATTTTATTTTATTTTATTTTATTTTATTTTATTTATTTATTTATTTATTTATTTTTTTTTTTTATTTTTATTTTACTTTGTTTTATTTTTTATTTTTTATTTTATTTTGTTTTGTTTTATTATTTTTATTTTATTTTGTTTTGTTTTATTATTTTTATTTTATTTTGTTTTGTTTTGTTTTCTTTTATTTTGTTTCGTTTTATTTTATTTCCTTTTATTTTATTTTATTTTATTTTATTTTAATTTATTTATTTATTTTGTTTTGGGTTTTTTTTGCTTTGTTTTATTTTGTTTTGTTTTATTTTATTTTATTTTATTTTAATTCCATTTAATTTCATTTTAAAAAATTATTTCGTTTTTATCTAATTTAAATGCTTTTTATTTTATTTTATTTTATTTAAATTTCATTTTTAAAAATTTCATTTCGTTTTTATTAAATTTAAATGCTATTTAATTAAATTTAATTTGATTTCTTTTATTTTAAGTTCTATTTATTTTATTTAATTTCATTTACTTTAACTTAATTCAATTTTTATTAATTTAATTTAATTTAATTTCATTTCATTTACTTTTTCTTTTTTCTCTCTTTTTATATTTATTTATTGGTTGATTTTATTTGTTTTTAAATTTATTTCGATTTAATTTTACTTTCTATTTTTATGCGGCATTACATCAATTTTTGTTCTTGTTTCTCCCTCAGATTTAATAGATTGGTTTGATATTTATTTAATAATTATTTTGAATTATTTACTTCTTTTATTTTTCTATTTTCTATTTTCTATTTTCTATTTTACATGTTATATGTTATATTTCATTTAAAAAATTCATATTTTATATTGAAAACTTCCTATTTCATCTTTTATTTCTTTTCGTTGATTTTCCAGTTTTATGAATTTTAATTTAATCGCCAATTTCTTTATTTTCCAATTTTTAATTAATTTTGAAAAATTTTATTTTCATTTCTGTTCTCATTTCCCAACATTTCCCGCCAAAAATTCCCGAGGTTTTTTTGGGAATCTCCCCTCTCAAACCTCCCCCAAAATCGGATTTTTTGGCCAATCCCATGGAAATCACCCCTTAATTTTCATTAATTAATTAAATTCTAATTAATTTTAATTTCAATTTGAAATTTTGAAATCTTGAAATTTTGAAATTTTGAAATTTTGAAATTTTGAAATTTTTGAAATTTTTGAATTTTTGAATTTGAATTTTAATTTAATTTTAATTAATGAATGGCACTCACGCTCCTGAGCCAGGATCTGGCTGTTGCCTGAGAAACACGGAGAGGGAAGAGGTAATTAATGGGTAATTAACGGGTAATTAATGGGTAATTAACGGGTAATTAATGGGTAATTAACGGGTAATTAATGGGTAATTAAAAGGAATTTATTGGGTATTTATTGGGTAACTTATGGGTACGTTATTGGAAATTAATGAGTAATTAATAGGTATGTAATGGGTAATTAACGAGTAATGAATGGGTAATTAGTGGATACTTAACGAGTAATTAACTGGTAATTAGCTGGTAATTAAGAGGTATTTAATGGCTAATTAACGACTGATTACCACATCGGTAATTGGTAATCGGCAGGTGATTAATGGGTGATTAATGGATAGTTAAAGGGTAATTAAAGGGTAATTAAAAGGTAATTAAAGCGTAATTAAAGGGTAATTAAAGGGTAATTAATGGGTAATAGAGGAAAAAGAGATAAAGGGAGGGGGAAATGGGAAAAGAGGAGGAAAATGGGGAATTAAAGGGGAATTAAAGGGAAATAAATGGGAAATTAAATGGGAAGGAATTAAAGGGAAATTAAAGGGAAAGAACAAGGAAATTGAAGGGAAATGAAAGGGGGAAAAGGGAAATTAAAGGGGAAATTAAGGGGAAATAAATGGGAAATGAAAGGGAAATTAAAGCGGAATTAAAGGGAAGGAAATGGAGAATTAAAGGGAAATTAAAGAGAAATAAAAGGGAAATAAATGGGAAATTAAAAGGACATTAAAGAGAAATAAAAGGGAAATAAATGGGAAATTAAATGGGAAGGAATTAAAGGGAAATTAAAGGGAAAGAACAGGGAACTTGAAGGGAAATTAAAGGGAAATTAAAGGGAAATTAAAGGGGGAAAAGGGAAATTAAAGGGAAATAAGTGGGAAATGAAAGGGAAATTAAAGGGGGAAATGGGAAGAAAAGAAGAAAACCCGAAAAACCAAATGGGAAAACTGGGAAAAGTGGGGGGGGGGGAAATGAGGAATGAAAGGAAATAAAAGGGAAATTAAAGGGGGAAAAGGTAGAAAAGGGGAACAAAAGAGGAAAAAAAACCCAGGCCCTGAAAAATAGGGAAAGAAGAGGAAAATGGGAAAGAAAAGGGAAAAAAAAAGGGAAATTAAAGGGAAATAAATGGGAAATAAATGGGAAATAAAAGGGGAATTAAAGGGAAATTAAAGGGAAATAAATGGGAATAAAAGGGGAATTAAAGGGAAGGAAATTGGAAATTAAAGGGAAATAAAAGGGAAATTAAAGGGAAATAAATGGGAAATTAAAGGGAAATTAAAGGGACATAAATGGGAAATAAAAGGGGAATTAAAGGGAAGGAAATGGGGAATTAAGGGGAAATAAATGGGAAATTAAAGGGAAATAAAAGGGGAATTAAAGGGAAATTAAAGAGAAATAAAAGGGAAATTAATGGGAAATTAAAAGGAAATTAAAGAGAAATAAAAGGGAAATAAATGGGAAATAAAAGAGGAATTAAAGGGAAGGAAATTGGAGAATTAAAGGGAAATAAATGGGAAATTAAAGGGAAAAAAAAAGGAGGAGAAGAAAAGAGGAAAACCAAAAAAAAAACCTAAAAGAGGGAAAAGGGGAAAAGGCTGGGTTGGGGTGCCGGGTGCTCACGGCGCAGCCGGAGCGCGGCCGCCAGCGCCAGGCTCAGCGCCAGCAGCAGCAGCAGCGCCAGCGCCGGCAGCCAGGGCGAGGTGGCCGGGAAGAAAACGTCTGCGGAGGGAAAAAACCGGGAATTGCAGAGCCGGACTGGGAATTTTCCAGCCCCAAACTGGGAATTCCATCCCAAACTGGGAATTTTTCATCCCCAAACCGGGAATTCCATCCCAAACTGGGAATTCCCCCATCCCCAAACTGGGAATTCCATCCCAAACTGGGAATTTTCCATTCCCCAACTGGCAATTCCATCCCAAACTGGGAATTCCATCCCAAACTGGAAATTCCAACCCAAACTGGGAATTCCCCCATCCCCAAACTGGGAATCCCCCCAACCCTAAACTGGCAATTCCATCCCAAACTGGGAATTTTCCATTTTCCAACTGGGAATTCCAACCCAAACTGGGAATCCCCCCATCCGAAAACTGGGAATTCCACCCCCAAACTGGGAATTTTATCCCAAACTGGGAATTCCAACCCAAACTGGCAATTCCAACCCAAACTGGGAATTCCCCCATCCCCAAACTGGCAATTCCAACCCAAACTGGGAATTCCCCCATCCCTAAACTGGCAATTCCACCCCAAACTGGGAATTTTCCATTCCCCAACTGGGAATTCCAACCCAAACTGGGAATCCCCCCATCCCTAAACTGGGAATTCCATCCCAAACTGGGAATTCCATCCCAAACTGGGAATTCCAACCCAAACTGGGAATTCCCCCATCCCCAAACTGGGAATTCCCCCATCCCCAAACTGGGAATTCCATCCCAAACTGGGAATTCCATCCCAAACTGGGAATTCCAACCCAAACTGGCAATTCCCCCATCCCCGAACTGGCAATTCCAACCCAAACCGGGAGCTCCATCCCCCATCCCACGGCGCAATTCCCGGTTTTCCTCACCGGCGATGACCACGGCCGACTGGGATGCCGTGCACCGCCGCGGGTCCAGCACCCGGCAGGACGCGGCGTTGCCGGCCCCCGGCCGCAGCAGCAGGGAGCTGCCGGCTCGGCCGGAATTCCCGTCGGGCTCCGGAATTCCCGTCAGGTTGCGGCCGCCGCCGTCGCTCCAGAGCAGCCGGACGTCGGGAAAGCTCCGCTCCGAGAGGCAGCGCAGGCGGATCCCGCCCCGCTCCGGCCCCTCCAGCAGCAGCACCGGGTCGTGGCCGCTCCCTGCGGGGGAAAATCCCGGGATTTCCTGTCCTGAGGGGGTCACCAGGGGTTGGGATCGGTGATCCCGGATGGGTTGGGATTGGTGATCCCGGATGGGTTGGGATCGGTGATCCCGGATGGGTTGGGATCGGTGATCCCGGATGGGTTGGGATTGGTGATCCTGGATGGGTTGGGATCGGTGATCCCTGATTGGTTGGGATCGGTGATCCCGGATGGGTTGGGATCGGTGATCCTGGATGGGTTGGGATCGGTGATCCCGGATGGGTTGGGATCGGTGATCCCTGATTGGTTGGGATCGGTGATCCCGGATGGGTTGGGATCGGTGATCCCTGATTGGTTGGGATCGGTGATCCTGGATGGGTTGGGATCGGTGATCCCGGATGGGTTTGGATCGGTGATCCCTGATTGGTTGGGATCGGTGATCCTGGATGGGTTGGGATTGGTGATCCCGGATGGGTTGGGATCGGTGATCTTGGATGGGTTGGGATCGGTGATCCTGGATGGGTTGGGATTGGTGATCCCGGATGGGTTGGGATCGGTGATCCCTGATTGGTTGGGATCGGTGATCCTGGATGGGTTGGGATCGGTGATCCCAGATGGGTTTGGATCGGTGATCCCTGATTGGTTGGGATCGGTGATCTTGGATGGGTTGGGATCGGTGATCCCGGATGGGTTGGGATCGGTGATCCCGGGTGGGTTGGGATCGGTGATCCTGGATAGGTTGGGATCGGTGATCTTGGATGGGTTGGGATTGGTGATCCCAGATTGGTTGGGATCGGTGATCCTGGATGGGTTGGGATTGGTGATCCCTGATTGGTTGGGATTGCTGATCCTGGATGGGTTGGGATTGGTGATCCCTGATTGGTTGGGATTGCTGATCCTGGATGGGTTGGGATCGGTGATCCCGGGATTGGTTGGGATCGGTGATCTTGGATTGGTTGGGATCGGTGATCCCGGATGGGTTGGGATTGCTATCCCGGGATTCTTTGGGTTTGGTATCCCGGGGCTCTTTGGGATCCATGTTCCCAAATTGGTTGGGATCGGTATCCCGGGATTCTTTGGGATCGATACCCCGGGATGCTCCGGGTTTGATATCCTGGAATAGTTTGGGATCGGTATCCTGGGATTCTTTGGGTTTAACAATCTGGAATTGTTTGGGTTCGATATTCCGGGATTCTCTGGGATCAATATCCCAGGATTCTCCGGGTTTGATATCCTGCGATTTTTTGGGTTGGATCTCCTGGAATTGTTTGGAATCAATATCCCCAAATTTTTCGGGATGAATATCCCGGGATTCTTTAGGATCAATATCCCCGGATTCTCCAGGTTTGCTATCCCGGGATTGTTTGTGTTTAACAATCTGGAATTGTTCGGGATCAGTATCCCGGGATTCCCTAGGTTCAATGTTTCCTCATTGTTTGGGATCAGTATCCCAGAATTCTTTGGTTCAATATCCCGGGATTCCTCAGGTTTAATATTCCCAAATTCTTTGGGTTCAATATCCCAGAATTTGGGGGTTTAACATTTCCTGGAATTCTTTGGGATCAATATCCCGGGATTCTTTGGGTTTAACAACCTGGAATTCCTTGGGTTCAATATTCCCAATGTTTTGGGGTTCAATATTTGGGAATTTGGGGGTTTAACATTCCCGGAATTGTTTGAGTTCGATATTCCCAAATTTTTGGGGTTCAATATTCCTGGAATTCTTCAGGTTTAACATTCCTGAATTTTTTCTTGTTTTGTTTTCAATATTCCTGAAATTTTTTGGGTTCAATATCCCGGAATTTTCTGGATTTAACATCCTAGAACTGCTGGGATTTAACATTCCCGGAATTATTTGGGCTCAATATTCAGGATTCCTTTGGGTTTAATATTCCTGAATTTGGGGGTTAAATATTCCCAAATTGTTCGGGTTTGTTCGATATCCCGGAATTCTTTGGGTTCCACATTCCCAAATTTTTGGGGTTTCGTGGGAATTCTGACCCCAAAGTTCCTTTCCCATCCCAGCGATTCCCGATCCCACAAACTCACCTCTTATGGGATGGAGGGCGGAGAGCAGCAGGAGCAGCAGCGGGAGCGGGAATCCTGATCCCATTCCTGATCCCAATCCCGATCCCAATCCCATTCCTGATCCTGATCCTGATCCTGCGGGGGAGGGGGAAATTCCAGGGCTCAGGGCCTGGAACTGGGGTTGGGAATTCCTTGGGAAAGGTTTGGGGTCGGTGGGGAGAGTCCCGGGAAAGGAAATGGGGGGAGGGGAAAGCGGGAATGGGAGGGGAAAGGGGAAAAGGGGGAAAAAAAGGGGGGAAAAGGGAAAAAAAAAGGGGAAAAAAGGGAGGAAAGGGAAAAAGGGGGAAAGAGGAGGAAAAAGAGGGAAAAGGAAATAAAAGGGGGAAAGAGGAAAAAAGGGGAAAAGGAAAAAAGGGGGGAAAAAGGCGGGAAAAGGGAGGGAAAGGCAGAAAGGGAAAAAAAAGAGGGGGAAGGGGAGGAAAAGGGGAAAGGGGGGAAGGGGAGGTGAAAATGGGGAAAAAGTGGGAAAAATGGAAAAGAAGGGAAGAGGAAAAGTGGGGAAAGGGGGAAAGGAAAGGAAAAGGGGGAGGAAAGGGAGAAGGAAGGGAAAAAAGGGGGAAAGGGGAAAGAAGAGAAGGGAAGGATCCAGGAACGTTCCCAAAAATCCACCTGGAGCCGGGAACGTTCCCGGCCGGAGTCGCCACCCTCTCCAGGAACCTTTGGACCCGGAATTCCTGGATTTTCCGGAAAAGTGGGAAGGGCCAGGGATTTGTGGGATTGGCCTGAAAAATCCTCCGGGATCGGGGCAGAGTCGGGATCTTTTTATTTTTATTTTTTTTTCCCACCTTCTCCCTTTTTTTCCCCAATTTTCCCCCTTTCCCCCCAATTTCCGTTTTTTTTTTCCCCTTTCCCCATTTTTTCCCATTTTCCCGTTTTTTCCCCCCAATTTCCCATTTCCCCCCACCCCTTTTCTCCCTTTCCCCCAATTTCCCTTTTCCCTCAGTTCCCCCAGGTTTTTCCCTTTTCCCATTTTTTCCCAATTTTCCCTTTTTTTCCCCCCATTTTCCCCAATTTTTCTCCATTTTTTCTCCATTCTCCCCCCAAATTCCCCAATTTTCCCCAATTTTCCCACCTTTCTTCCCCAATTCCCTAAATTTCCCCGTTTTTTTTCTCCATTTTTCCCATTTCCCCCCAATTTTTCCACCTTTCTTCCTTTTTCCCCGATTTCCCATTTTCCCCGATTTCCCTTTTCCCCCCAATTTCCCCAGTTTTTTCCCCAATTTTCCCCCCTTTTCTCACTTCCCCCCAATTCCCCATTTCCCCCCAATTCCCCGTTTTTTCCCAATTTCCCGATTTTTTTCCCCGTTTCCCCCCCATTTTCCCGCCCCTCCCCCACCCCGCCCGACCCCAGATCCAGGAGCGGAAACGGCGCCAAAATCTCGGGAATTTTATTGAATTCGGGATCCCCAGGTGGGCACAGGTAACCCCGGCGGGGGCTCCCTGCCCCGCCCAGGTGCGTCCATCACCTGTCCAGGTGTGTCCATCACCTGTCCAGGTGTGTCCTTGACCACTCCAGGTGTGTCCATCACCTGTCCAGGTGTGTCCAACCCACTCCAGGTGTGTCCTTGACCCACTCCAGGTGTGTCCATCACCTGCCCAGGTGTCTCTAGCCCATCTCCAGGTGTTTCCATCTCACCCCAGGTGTCTCCAGCCCGTGCCCAGGTGTTTCCCTCACCTGCCCAGGTGTGTCCAGCCCATCCCCAGCTGTTTCGAGCCAATCTCCGGGCGGTTCCCTCACCTGGCCAGGTGTCCCCACCTCACCGCTGGGGGACCCGGAGTCACCTGTGGGGCTCACCTGGCCGCTCTCACCTGAGAGAGGCACCTGGTCACTCCCACTCTCACCTGAGGGGGATCCCTGGCCACTCTCCCCCTCACCTGCAGGGCTCACCTGTCTGCTCTCACCTGCAGAATTCACCTGGCCACTCCCACTCTCACCTGCAGAGCTCACCTGGCCACTCCCACTCTCACCTGCAGAGCTCACCTGGCTGCTCCCCCCCTCACCTGCAAGGCTCCCACCTGCAGGGCTCACCTGTCTGCTCTCACCTGCAGAATTCACCTGGCCACTCCCACCTGAGAGAGGCATCTGGCCACTCCCACTCTCATCTGCAGGGCTCTCACCTGCAGAGCTCACCTGGCCGCTCTCATTCTCACCTGCAGAGCTCACCTGGCTGCTCCCCCCCTCGACTGCAGGGCTCTCCCCTGCGGGGCTCACCTGTCCCCCCTCACCTGCAGAGCTCACCTGGCCACTCTCACTCTCACCTGAGGGGGATTCCTGACTGCTCTCACCTGCAGGGCTCACCTGGCTGCTCTCACCTGAGAGAGGCACCTGTCCACCTCCACTCTCACCTGCAGAGCTCACCTGGCCACTCCCCCCCTCACCTGCAAGGCTCACCTGGCTGCTCTCACCTGCAGAGCTCACCTGGCTGCTCTCACCTGCAGGGCTCACCTGGCCACCTCCACTCTCACCTGCAGAGCTCACCTGGCTGCTCTCACCTGCAGGGCTCACCTGGCCACCTCCACTCTCACCTGAGGGGGATTCCTGGCTGCTCTCACCCACCGAGCTCACCTGGCCGCTCCCCCCCTCCCCCTCGGCGCTCACCTGTCCCCCCTCACCTGCCCAGGGCCTGCCCAGGTACCTGAGCACCTCCCCGGGGGGGCAGCGCCGGCCGGGCCGGGGGTGGAGCAGCCCCCGCAGCAGCTCCAGCGCCGCCTCCCCCAGACCCCGCCAGGTGCGCGGGGGCGGCCGCCGGGGGCGGGGCGGGGCCGCCTCACCTGCGCAGGTGAGGCGGTGCCAGGCGCGGAAGCGGCGGAAGGCGGGGTCGGAGCGCGCAGGTGAGGCCCAGGGGAAGGCGCCGGTCAGCAGCGCGAAGAGCAGCACGCCGAAGGCCCAGGTGTCCAGCGCCGGCTCCAGGTGCAGCCGCTCACCTGGGCGCAGGTGCCAGAGCTCGGGGGCGGCGTAGGGGGCGGGGCTGGGGGCGGGGCCGGGGCGCACCTGCCAGCCCAGCACCCGCGTCAGCCCGAAGTCGCCCAGCTTGACCAGGTGACACTCGGGGTCGAAGGCCAGGACGTTGTCCAGCTTCAGGTCGCGGTGCACCAGGGCGTGGCCGTGCAGGTAAGCCAGGGCCGAGGACACCTGGGCGGCGCAGCGCTTCACCTGCGCCTCGGGCAGGCCCACCTGGGGACAGGTGAACACACCTGGGGTCACACCCGGGGTCACCTGGGGTCAGCTGGGGTCACCTGTGAGGGGCAGTGCTTCACCTGCAGCACAGGGAGGCCCACCTGGGGACAGGTAACGCACCTGGGGACACACCTGGGGTCACACCTGGGAGGGGCAGCGCTTCACATGCGGCTCGGGGAGACCCACCTGGGGATGGGAGACCCACCTGGGGTCCCACCTGTCCCTGACCTGTCCCTGTCCCCCACCTGTCCCTTTCCCTCCCCTGTCCCTGTCCCTCACCTGTTCCTCACCTGTCCCCCACCTGTCCCTCACCTGTCCCTGTCTCTCACCTGTCTCTGTCCTCACCTGTCCCTCACCTGTCCCCCACCTGTCACTCACCCCAGGTGTGAGGAGGCCGCACAGGTCCCCGGCAGGTGCCAGCTCCTGGGCGAAGCCGAACTCCGTGGGGGTCTCGAAGGCGAGCGGCAGCACCTGGACGCAGGTGAGCGCCCCCCGCAGGCACAGGTGAGTGCAGAACTCCCGCAGGAAGCCGCACCTGGCCGTGCGCTCCTTGGACAGCAGCTTCAGCGCCACCTGCTCACCTGCACAGGTGGGGGCACACCTGGGTCAGCCCGGACACCTGGGACAGGTAACACACCTGGGACAGGGACAGACACACCTGGGACAGGGACAGACACACCTGGGACAGGGACACACCTGGGTCAGCTGGGACAGGGAACACACCTGGGATCACTTGGGGCCACCTAGAGGAGAATGACCCACGTGCCCCAGGTGTCTGTGGCTCTCTCCAGGTGCCCCCAGGTGTGCCCAGGTGTGCCTGTGGATACTCCCAGGTGTGCCCAGGTGTGCCTGTGGCTACCCCCAGGTGTGCCCAGGTATGTCTGTGGCTACCCCCAGGTGCGCCCAGGTGCCCCCAGGTGTGTCTCACCTCCCTGGCGGGGCCGGGCCAGCAGCACGCGCCCGTAGGAGCCGCGGCCCAGTTCTCCCAGTACGGCCCAGGTACCCCCAGGTGTGCCCAGGTGTGCCCCAGGTGCCCCCAGGTGTGTCTGTGGATATCCCAGGTGTGCCCAGGTGTGCCCAGGTGTGTCTGTGTCTCTCCCCAGGTGTGCCCAGGTGTGCCCAGGTGTGTCTGTGAATATCCCCAGTGTGCCCAGGTGCCCCCAGGTGTGTCTGTGGATACCCCCAGGTGCGCCCAGGTGCCCCCAGGTGTGCCCAGGTGTGTCTGTGGCTACCCCCAGGTGTGCCCAGGTGTGTCTGTGGCTACCCCCAGGTGCCCCCAGGTGTGTCTGTGGCTATCTCAGGTGTGCCCCAGGTGCCCCCAGGTGTGTCTGTGGCTATCTCAGGTGCGCCCAGGTGTGCCCAGGTGTGTCTCACCTCCCTGGCGGGGCCGGGCCAGCAGCACGCGCCCGTAGGAGCCGTGTCCCAGTTCTCCCAGTACGTCCCAGTCCCGCTCCAGCTCCCGCCGGGGCAGCGCCCGCCCCGCCCGCGCCATCAGCGCCTGCAGGAGGCGCTCCTGGGCCCGCGCCACCGACTCCTCATCGTCCTCCTCGTCCTCGCTGGCCTCCGGCGGCGCCTCCATCGCCCTGCCGACCAGTATAAACCAGTATGGACCAGTATAGACCGGTATGGACCAGTATGGATCAATATACACCAGTATAAACCAGTATAAGCCAGTATAAACCAGTATAAACCAGTACAACCCAGCCCAGCTCCACCCTCATCTTCATCCTCGCTGGCCTCCAGGGGCGCCTCCATCGCCCTGCCGACCAGTACGGACCAGTATAAACCAGTATGGACCAGTATAGACCGGTATGGATCAATATACACCAGTACAAACCAGTATAAACCAGTATAAACCAGTACAACCCAGCCCAGCTCCACCCTCATCTTCATCCTCGCTGGCCTCCAGGGGCGCCTCCATCGCCCTGCCAACCAGTGTAAACCAGTATGGACCAGTATAAACCTGTATGAACCAGTATAAACCAGTACAAACCAGCGTGGACTAGTATGGATCAATATGGACCAGTACAAACCAGTACAAACCAGTACAACCCAGCCCAGCTCCACCCTCATCTTCATCCTCGCTGGCCTCCGGGGGCGCCTCCATGGCCCTGCCGACCAGTACGGACCAGTGTGAACCAGTACGGACCAGTACGGACCAGTATAAACCAGTATGGACCAGTACAAATCAGTATAAACCAGTCTATCCCAGTCCCTCCCAGTATAAGCCAGTACAAACCGGTATAACCAGTACAACCCAGTCTAACCCAGTCTAACCCAGTACAAACCAGTATAACCCAGTGTAACCCAGTACAACCCAGTATAACCCAGTACAAACCAGTACAACCCAGTACAACCCAGTGTAACCCAGTAGATCCCAGTACAACCCAGTCTCTCCCAGTATAACCCAGTGCAAACCAGTATAGCCCAGTATAGCCCAGTATAACCCAGTACAAACCAGTACAAACCAGTATAGCCCAGTATAACCCAGTACAAACCAGTACAAACCAGTATAACCCAGTATAGCCCAGTATAACCCAGTACAAACCAGTACAAACCAGTATAACCCAGTATAGCCCAGTATAACCCAGTACAAACCAGTACAAACCAGTATAACCCAGTCCCTCCCAGTCTCTCCCAGTCCCGGTGTCCCCTCCTCCCTCCCCTCCCCCTCCCCACCTGTTCCCCCTCCCCCCCCCCCAATGTCCCCAGTGCCACCTGTCCCGGGGTGCCCCGGGGTGGCCCAGCTGTCCCCAAAGGTCCCCCAGCTGTCCCCAGGGTGCCCGCGGCTGGCCCAGGTGGCCCGAGGGGGGCCCAGCTGTCCCCGAGTGTCCCCAGGGGGGGCTCAGCTGTCCCCAGGGTGCCCCAAGGGTGCCCCAGGGTGCTCAGCTGTCCCCAAAGGTGGCCCAGCTGTCCCCAGGGGTCCCCCAGGGGGGTCCAGCTGTCCCCTCCTGTCCCCAGGGTGCCCCAAGGGTCCCCCAGCTGTCCCCAGGGTGCCCGGGGGTGGCCCAGGTGTCCCCAGGAGGGGCCCAGCTGTCCCCGAGTGTCCCCAGGGTGGCCCAGGGGGGCCCAGCTGTCCCCAAAGGTGGCCCAGCTGTCCCCAGGGGTCCCCCGCGCTGTCCCCAGGGGGCCCAGCTGTCCCCAAGGGTCCCCCAGGGGGGCCCAGCTGTCCCCTCCTGTCCCCAGGGGTGCCCCAAGGGTCCCCGCGCTGTCCCCGGGCTGCCCCGGGTGTCCCCGCGCTGTCCCCGGGGTGCCGCAGGTGTCTCACCTGTGTGCCGGGTGCTGTCCCCGCGCTGTCCCCGCGCTGTCCCCGCGCTGTCCCCGCGCTGTCCCCTCCGTGTCCCCCCCCCCCCCCACCCCCCCCCGCGGTGGCCCCGCGGTTGTGACTCAGAGTTTCCCGCGGCCGCGGTGCCACCGCCCCGCTGAGCGCGGGGACAGCGCGGGGACACGGGGGGGACATGGGGGGGACATGGGGGGGACACGGGGGGGACACGGGGGGGACATGGGGGGGACACGGGGGGGGCATTGGGGGGACACGGGGGGGACAGGGAGGGGACACGGGGGGGACATGGGGGGGACACGGGGGGGACAGGGAGGGGACAGGGAGGGGACATGGGGGGGACATGGGGGGGACAGGGAGGGGACAGGGAGGGGATATGGGGGGGACATGAGGGACACTGGGCTGTACTGGGAAGGACTGGGAGTGTCCCTGGGGATGCATGGAGCTGTACTGGGAATCACTGGGGCTGTACTGGGAATCACTGGGGCCGTACTGGGAATCACTGGGGCTGTACTGGGAATCACTGGGGCCGTACTGGGAATCACTGGGGCTGTACTGGGAATCACTGGGGCCGTACTGGGAATCACTGGGGCCGTACTGGGAATCACTGGGGCTGTACTGGGAATCACTGGGGCCGTACTGGGAATCACTGGGGCTGTACTGGGAATCACTGGGGCCGTACTGGGAATCACTGGGGCCGTACTGGGAGTCACTGGGGCCGTACTGGGAATCACTGGGGCCATACTGGGAATTACTGGGGCCGTACTGGGAATTACTGGGAATTACTGGGAATCACTGGGGCTGTACTGGGAGTCACTGGGCCATACTGGGCCATACTGGGCCATACTGGGCCATACTGGGCCATACTGGTGTCCCCGCACCCTGTGCCAAGGGCTGCGCCCATCCCAGCACCTCCCAGTGCCCCCCCAGTTCATCCCAGTTCATCCCAGTATGTCCCAGTAAACCCCAAACCCCAGGTGAACCCTTCCCAGTCCATCCCAGTCCCTCCCAGTCCCCCCCAGTCCATCCCAGTCCCCCCCAGTCCATCCCAGTCCCTCCCAGTCCCCCCAGTCCCTCCCAGTCCATCCCAGTTCCCTCCCAGTCCCCCCCAGTCCATCCCAGTCCATCCCAGTCGCCCCCAGTCCATCCCAGTCCCCCCCAGTTCCCTCCCAGTCCCACCCAGTCCCTCCCAATCCATCCGAGTCCCCCCCAGTCCCTCCCAGTCCCCCCCAGTCCATCCCAGTCCCTCCCAGTCCATCCCAGTCCATCCCAGTCCCCCCCAGTCCATCCCAGTCCCTCCCAGTCCCTCCCAGTCCCCCCCAGTCCATCCCAGTCCCTCCCAGTCCCTCCCAGTCCCCCCCAGTCCATCCCAGTCCATCCCAGTCCCTCCCAGTCCCTCCCAGTTCCCCCCAGTCCCCCCCAGTCCCCCCCAGTCCCACCCAGTTCCCCCCAGTCCCCCCCAGTCCCCCCCAGTCCATCCCAGTCCATCCCAGTCCCCCCCTCCCCCCCCGTGCCCCTCCCTCCCCTCCCCCCTCCCCGCACCTGTCGCGGTCGCTGCCCTTCCCCCGTAATTAATCCCCGCCGGTAATTAACCCCTGCCCTGCGGCCATTAATCATCCACGGTCATTAGTCATTCCCGGTCATTAATCACTCTCCCCCGGTCATTAATCACCCCCCGGTAAATAATCATCTCCAGTCATTAATCAACGCCCCCCCGGTCATTAATCACACCCCCCCCCCCCGTAATTAATCACACCCCCCCCCCAGTCATTAATCATCGCTAATTAGCGCAGCCACAGGTGGCCGGGGGGGGGGGGGGGGGAGGGCGGTGCCGAATTCCTCCCGGGTCACAGCTGGGACCGGCCCGGAGCTCCCAGTACGGACCAGTATGGACCAGTACGGACCAGTACGGACCAATACGGACCAGTACAGACCAATATAAACCAGTACGGACCAGTACGGACCAGTACGGACCAGTACAGACCAATACGGACCAGTACAGACCAGTATAAACCAGTACAGACCAATACAGACCAGTACGGACCAGTACGGACCAGTACGGACCAGTACAGACCAGTACGGACCAGTACAGACCAGTCCAGACCAGTCCAGTGCTCCCAGTTTATCCCAGTCCAGCCCAGTTCATCCCAGTGCCCCCAGTGCCCCCGCCCCTCCCCCCCCCCCCCGCACCTGCTCCCGCACCTGTCGGGGCCGAGCCGCGGCTCATTAACAGCGCCCGGTAATTAATGCCCGCCGCTAATTAACCCCTGCCCTGCCGTCAGGAATCGTCCGGTCATTAATCATCCCCAGTCATTAATCATCCCCCGGTCATTAATCATCCAGGGTAATTAATCATTTCTCCCCCGGTCATTAATCACCCCCCCCCCCCAGTCATTAATCATCGCTAATTAGCGCAGCCACAGGTGGCCCGGGGGGGGGGGGGGGGAGGGCGGTGCCGAATTCCTCCCGGGTCACAGCTGGGACCGGCCCGGAGCTCCCAGTACGGACCAGTATAAACCAGTACGGACCAGTATGGACCAGTACGGACCAGTACAGACCAATACGGACCAGTACAGACCAGTACGGACCAGTATAAACCAGTACGGACCAGTACGGACCAGTATGAACCAGTACGGACCAGTATGGACTGGTACAGACCAGTACAGACCAGTACGGACCAGTACGGACCAGTACAGACCCATACGGACCGGTACACACCAGTATGGACCAGTCCATCCCAGTGCTCCCAGTCCAGCCCAGTCCCCCCGGCTCTGTCCGGGTGGGGGAGGGGCCGTGGCACGGGGCCGGTGTGGGGGAGGGGCAGGGACAGGTGCGGGGGCTCTGAAATAACCGGGGGGGGAGGGGGGAACTGGGATGGACTGGGGCCATACTGGGATTATACTGGGGCCATACTGGGGCTGTACTGGGGCCATACTGGGGCCATACTGGGACCATACTGGGGCTGTACTGGGGCCATACTGGGGCCATACTGGGGCCATACTGGGGCTGTACTGGGACCATACTGGGGCCATACTGGGGCTGTACTGGGACCATACTGGGGCTGTACTGGGGCCATACTGGGGCCATACTGGGGCTGTACTGGGACCATACTGGGGCTGTACTGGGGCCATACTGGGGCCATACTGGGGCCATACTGGGGCTGTACTGGGGCCATACTGGGGCTATACTGGGGCCATACTGGGATTATACTGGGATTATACTGGGGCTATACTGGCGCCATACTGGGGCCGTACTGGGGCCATACTGGGGCTATACTGGGATTATACTGGGGCTATACTGGGGCCATACTGGGGCCATACTGGGGCTGTACTGGGGCTGTACTGGGGCCATACTGGGGCCATACTGGGGCTGTACTGGGGCCATACTGGGGCTGTACTGGGGCTGTACTGGGGCCATACTGGGGCCATACTGGGGCTGTACTGGAGCCATACTGGGGCTATACTGGGGCCGTACTGGGACCATACTGGGGCTGTACTGGGGCTGTACTGGGGCCATACTGGGGCCATACTGGGGCTGTACTGGGGCCATACTGGGGCCATACTGGGGCCATACTGGGGCTGTACTGGGGCCATACTGGGGCTGTACTGGGGCCATACTGGGGCCATACTGGGGCTGTACTGGGGCTGTACTGGGGCCATACTGGGGCCATACTAGGGCTGTACTGGGGCCATACTGGGGCTATACTGGGGCCATACTGGGATTATACTGGGATTATACTGGGGCTATACTGGGGCCATACTGGGGCCATACTGGGGCTGTACTGGGGCTGTACTGGGGCCATACTGGGGCCATACTGGGGCCGTACTGGGGCCATACTGGGGCCATACTGGGGCCATACTGGGGCTGTACTGGGGCCATACTGGGGCCATACTGGGGCCATACTGGGGCTGTACTGGGACCATACTGGGGCCATACTGGGGCTGTACTGGGGCCATACTGGGGCTGTACTGGGGCCATACTGGGGCCGTACTGGGGCCATACTGGGGCCATACTGGGGCCATACTGGGATTCTACTGGGGCCACACTGGGGCTATACTGGGACCATACTGGGGCCATACTGGGGCTGTACTGGGGCCATACTGGGGCTGTACTGGGGCCGTACTGGGGCCATACTGGGGCCATACTGGGACCGTACTGGGACCATACTGGGGCCGTACTGGGGCCATACTGGGACCGTACTGGGACCATACTGGGGCCATACTGGGACTGTACTGGGACCATACTGAGGCCATACTGGGGCTATACTGGGTCTGTACTGGGGCTGTACTGGTGCTATACTGGGGCTGTACTGGGAGTCAGTTGAGCTGTACTGGGAGACTACTGGGGTCATACTGGGAATCACTGGGGCCGTACTGGGAATCACTGGAGCTGCACTGGGAATCACTGGGGCCGTACTGGGAATTACTGGGAGTCACTGGGGCTTTACTGGGAGTCACTGGGGCTATACTGGGAATCACTGGGTCTGTAATGGGAGTCACTGGGGCTGTACTGGGAATCACTGGGGCTGTACTGGGAATCACTGGGGCTTTACTGGGAGTCATTGGGGCCGTACTGGGAATCACTGGGGCCGTACTGGGAGTCACTGGGGCCGTACTGGGAGTCACTGGGGCTGTACTGGGCTGTACTGGGAGACAGAACTGCCCCACCCCCACTCCCAGCGCTCCCTCTCCCCTTGGCCCCGCCCCCTTCCCGTGGCCCCGCCCCCTTGGCCCCACCCCCTTCCCATGGCCCCGCCCCCTCCCGGAAGCACGAACGGCAATGGGGGGGAGGGGAGGGGCGCCTTTATTGACACGGGGTGGGGGGGACGCGGGCACGGCCTCACCTGGGCCAGGTGAGCTCAGGTGCCCCCAGACCTTGGTCAGGTGTGCTCAGGTACCCCCTGACCTGGGTCAGGTGAGCTCAGGTACCCCCTGACCTGGGTCAGGTGAGCTCAGGTACCCCCAGACCTGGGCCAGGTGAGCTCAGGTGCCCCCTGGCACCCCCTGGCGCGGGCAGGTACCTCCAGGTACACCCCAGACCCCCTCACCTGTGGGCACAGGTGTGCAGGTGCTCCTCCCCCCACCCCCGGTATCGGGGGGCACCTGGGGGGCTCCAGGTGGGTGCTGGGCACCTGCGCAGGTGAGAGGTGGTGGGTGGGCAGCTCTGATGTGTCCAGGTGGGCACTGGGCACCTCCAGGTGAACTCTGGGCACCTCTGACATGTCCAGGTGGACACTGGTCATCTCTAAGGTGTGTCCAGGTGGGCACTGGGCACCTCCTCTGTGGTCTCCAGGTGGACATTGGGCACCTCCTAAGGGGGCTCCAGGTGGACACTGGGCACCTCTGATGTCTCCAGGTGGACACTGGGCACCTCCAGGTGGACACCGGTCATCTCCAAGGTGTCCAGGTGGGCAGAGGGCACCTCTGATGTCTCCAGGTGGACATCGGTCACCTGTGCAGGTTCCAGGTGGACAGTGGTCACCTCTGACACGTCCAGATGGGCACTGGTCACCTCCTCCATGGGTTCCAGGTGGGCATCCGTCACCTCCGTGGTCTCCAGGTGGACACTGGTCACCTCTGCAGGTTCCAGGTGGACATCGGTCACCTCTGACACGTCCAGGTTGGCACTGGTCACCTCCGTGGCCTCCAGGTGGACACTGGTCACCTCTGCAGGTTCCAGGTGGACATTGGGCACCTCTGACATGTCCAGGTGGACATCAGTCACCTCCACAGGTTCCAGGTGGACGCTGGTCACCTCTGACACGTCCAGGTGCACACTGGGCACCTCTGTGGATTCCAGGTGGACATCCGTCACCTCCGCAGGCTCCAGGTGGACATCGGTCACCTCCGTGGTCTCCAGGTGGACACTGGGCACCTCTGCAGGTTCCAGGTGGACATCGGTCACCTCCGCAGGCTCCAGGTGGACATCGGTCACCTCTGACATGTCCAGGTGGACATTGGTCACCTCCACAGGCTCCAGGTGGACATCGGTCACCTCTGACACGTCCAGGTGCACACTGGGCACCTCTGCAGGTTCCAGGTGGTCATCGGTCACCTCTGACACGTCCAGGTGCACACTGGGCACCTCTGCAGGTTCCAGGTGGTCATCGGTCACCTCGGTGGCCTGGAGCTGGACGTTGGTGAGCTCAGGTGGAGCTGGCAGCACCTGGAGCTGGACGTTGGTGACACCTGAGGTCAGCGGCAGGGCCTGGAGCTGGACGTTGCTCACCTCACCTGGGCAGAGCTGGACACTGGTGAGCTCGGGTGGGGCTGGGAGCACCTGGAGCTGGACATTGGTGACCTCACCTGGGCAGAGCTGGACACTGGTGACACCTGAGGGTGGTGGCAACGCCTGGAGCCGGACATTGGTCACCTCACCTGCACGGAGCTGGACGTTGGTGAGCTCAGGTGGGGCTGGGAGCACCTGGAGCTGGACACTGGTCACCTCCGGGGGCACCGGCAGCACCTGGAGCTGCACACCTGTCACACCTGCCACACCTGTCACACCTGACATGCCTGACACACCTACACCTGTCATACTTGTCACACCTGTCATGCCTGTAACTCCTGTTACACCTGTTACACCTACACCTGCCACACCTGTCACACCTGTCACACCTGTCATACTTGTTACACTTGACACACCTACACCTGTCACACCTGTCACACCTGCCACACCTGTCACGCCTCTCACCTCCCCACCCTGCACGTGGACATTGGTGACCTCTGAAGCCACTGGCACCACCTGGAGCTGGACACCTGGCACACCTGTGACCCCTGTGACCCCTACACTTGTCACACCTGTCACACCTGTGACCCCTGTGACCCCTACACTTGTCACACCTGTCACACCTGTCACACCTGTGACCCCCGCCACCTCACCCACCTGCACCGCTGCCCCCGCCCCCTCCTGCCCCGCCCCGGCCACCAGCAGGACGCTCTGCCAGGTGCGCGGCCCCTTGCCCACCTGCGCCAGGTGTGCCGGGGGGGCGTGGCCGGCCGGGGCGGGACCAGGCAGCAGCAGCACCTTGCCAGGGGCGTGGCCGCCGGCGGCCAGCGGCAGGGGCGCGGCCGGCAGCAGCAGGTAAGCGGCAGGCGGGGCCGGGGCGGCGCCAGGTGCGCGGGGTGGGGCGGGGCCGTGCGTGCGCAGGTGCCGCTGCAGGTAGGCGGCCATGACGAAGGCCTTGGGGCAGGCGGGGCAGCGGAAGGGCCGCGCCGCCGAGTGCGTGCGCCGGTGCAGGTGCAGGTTGGAGGAGTGGGTGAAGCTCTTGCCGCAGGTGCCGCAGGTGTAGGGCCGCTCCCCCGTGTGCACCCGCAGGTGCTGCCGCAGGTTGGCCGCCTGGGCGAAGCCCTTCCCGCAGGTGCCGCAGGTGTGCGGCCGCTCCCCGGTGTGGGTGTGGCGGTGGCGCCGCAGGCTGGAGGAGTTCTTGAAGGCTTTGGGGCAGGTGGGGCAGGTGTAGGGCCGCTCACCTGAGTGCTGCCGCAGGTGGTACTGGTAGTGCGAGGCCCACTTGAAGGTGAGGCCGCACTGGGCGCACCTGAAGGCGCGCAGCCCCGTGTGCACGCGCAGGTGCGCCTGCAGCAGCGAGGAGCGCTTGAAGCTCTTGCCGCAGGTGGCGCAGGTGTAGGGCCGCTCACCTGTGTGGTCGCGCAGGTGGTAGCGCAGCCCCGAGGAGCCCTTGAAGGCCTTGCCGCACTCGCCGCACCTGTATGGCCGCTCGGGCGGCGCCGGGGGCTCGGCGGCAGCGGCCGGTTCGGCCGGCCCGGGCGCGGCCAGGTGAGGCGGGGCTCGGGGGGCGGCAGCAGCACACCTGAGCCGCTGGTGGCCGGGCAGGTGCCGCGCCAGCCCCGAGCCGTTCTTGAAGCTCTTGCCGCAGGTGGGGCAGCGGTGGGGCGGGGCCGGGGGCGGGGCCGCCGTCCCTTCCTGCTCGGCGCAGGTGACCCCCAGCGGCCTCCAGAGCGGCTCAGGTGAGGCGGGGGCGGCGGCAGCGGGGGGGGCGGGGCCCTGCAGGTGCTGCCCGGGCGAGGCGGAGGGCGCGGCGCAGGTGGGGCACTGCGGGGCGGGGCCGTGCGTGCGCCGGTGCAGGTGCAGGTTGGAGGAGTGGGTGAAGCTCTTGCCGCAGGTGCCGCAGGTGTAGGGCCGCTCCCCGGTGTGCACCCGCAGGTGCTGCCGCAGGTTGGCCGCCTGGGCGAAGCCCTTCCCGCAGGTGCCGCAGGTGTGCGGCCGCTCCCCGGTGTGGGTGTGGCGGTGCCGCCGCAGGCTGGAGGAGTTCTTGAAGGCTTTGGGGCAGGTGGGGCAGGTGTAGGGCCGCTCACCTGAGTGCTGCCGCAGGTGGTACTGGTAGTGCGAGGCCCACTTGAAGGTGAGGCCGCACTGGGCGCACCTGAAGGCGCGCAGCCCCGTGTGCACGCGCAGGTGAGCCTGCAGCAGCGAGGAGCGCTTGAAGCTCTTGCCGCAGGTGGCGCAGGTGTAGGGCCGCTCACCTGTGTGGCCCCGCAGGTGGTAGAGGAGGGCGGAGGAGCCCTTGAAGGCCTTGGGGCACTCGGGGCACTTGTAGGGCCGCTCACCTGTGTGGCTGCGCAGGTGATGCGCCAGGCGCGAGGACCAGCGGAAGGATTTGCCGCACTCCCGGCAGGTGAAGGGGTGCTCGGGGGCGCCGGCGGGGGGCGCCGTGCCCGCCATGGCCGCACCTGAGGGGGACAGGGCTGCAGGTGAGAGGCCAGACCTGGGACAGGTGAGAGCTCAGACCTGGGACAGGTGAGAGCCCAGACCTGGGACAGGTGAGAGCCCAGACCTGGGACAGGTGAGAGCTCAGACCTGGGACTGGTGAGAGCTCAGGCCTGGGACTGGTGAGAGCCCAGACCTGGGACTGGTGAGAGCCCAGACCTGGGACAGGTGAGAGCCCAGACCTGGGACAGGTGAGAGCCCAGACTCTAAACATGGGAACAGGCGAGACCCCAGTCCCAGCACAGGTGGGCAGGTGACACCCCAAACCCGACACGGGGGGGACAGGTGAGACCCCAGACTCAAAACATGGGAACAGGTGGGACACCAGTCCCAGCACAGGTGGGCAGGTGAGACCCTGGACATGAAGCACAGGGACAGGTAAGACCCCAATCCCAGCACATGGGGACAGGTGACACCCCAAACCCGACACGGGGGGGACAGGTGAGACCCCAGACTCAAAACATGGGAACAGGTGGGACACCAGTCCCAGCACTGTGGGGACTTGGGGCCAGGTGAGACCCCAAACATAAAACACGGGGGGGAACAGGTGAGACCCCAGACCCATCCCAGGTGTGCACGTGGGACCCCAAACGCGACACGAGGGGGCGTGGCCAAACAGGAGGCGTGACCAGGCCGCCTTAGGCCCCGCCCTTCCATACGGGGCCCGCCCCTCTCGGCCCTCAGGCCCCGCCCCTTTCCCCTCAGCCCCAGCAGGCCCCGCCTCCCCCCGCCCCGCGCAGGCGCCGCCGCTGCGGCCCCGCCGCTTCCTCCTCCTCCTCCTCCTCCTCCTGCCCCGCTCCCCGCTCACCTGCCGGGCTCGCGGAGGCTCCGCCGGGGCCGGAAACGGGGCAGGACCGGGGCAGAACCGGGACAGAACCGGGGCACGACCGGGCCCGGCGCTGCCGCCGCCGCCGCCGCGCAGCGCCCGGGCCGCGCCGCCTCACCAGGCCACGCCCCTTTTGCCTCACGGGGCCACGCCCCCTCCCCCTTCCCGCCTTCGCCACCGCCAATAAGGTCACGCCCCCTCCGGCCAGACCACGCCCTTTTCCCCCGGAACCGCGCGCGGTGCACTCTGGGAAATGTAGTCCCGCGCCCGCTGCTGTTCTGTAGGCCTGGACTGGTTTTTACTGGTTTTTTATTGGGTTTGAACTGGTTCGAACTGGTTTTTAACCGGTTTGAACCGGTTTGTACTGGTTTGTGCTGGTTTTTGGGGGTATCTCAAGGTAACTTTGCGGTGGTTTGGGGATGTCCCAGGGTCCTATGGCTCAGGTGAGCTCGGGGGCTCCTCTGGCAGCAGCGGCTCACCTGGGAAATGGGGGGGGGGTCAGGGGGGTCCTGGGGGGGATTTTGGGGTCCCCAGAAACCCCCGGAGACCCCCCCCCCCCAAAACCCCCTCAGGACCCCCCAAATCCGCCGGGACCTCCCAGGGACCCCCCAAATCCACCCTAAGTGTCCAAGACCCCTCCCCAAAATCCACCCCAGGACCCCCCCAGGACCCCCCAAATTCCACGGGGACCCCCCAAATCCCCCCCGAATTCCCCCCACATTCCCGAAGACCCCCCAAAGACCCCCCCCCCCCAGGGACCCCCCCAAACCTCCAGGACCCTCCCAGGACCCCCCAAATTTCCCCCAAATTCCCCTCAAATTCCTCCGGGATTCCCCCCCCCCCCAAAAAACTTCCAGGACCCCCCCAAATCCCACCCAAGACCCCCCCAAATTCCCCAAGACCCCCCCTAAACCCCTCAGGACCCCCCCCCCCCCCAAATTCCCCAGGACCCCCCAAAACTCCTTCCCACCCCCCCCCCGGGACCCCCTCAAGACCCCCCCGGCACCTCCGGGCAGGGTTTGGGGGGTCCCTGGGGGGTCTCTGGGGAATTTGGGGTGGATTTGGGGGGTCCTGGGGGGTCCTGAAGGGTTTTGGGGGGGGGGTCTCTGGGGGGATTTGGGGAATTTGGGGGGGGGTGTCTTGGAGGTTTGGGGGGGGTCCTTGGGGGGATTTGGGGGGTCCTGGGGAATTTGGGAAGGATTGGAGGGGTCCCGGGTGGGATTTTGGGGGGGGGGGGGGGTCCCTGAGGAATTCGGGGGGGTCCCTGGGGGGGTCTTGGGGTGAATTTTGGGGGTCCGGGGGGTGTCCTGGGGGGGAGATTGGGGGTCCCCGGGGGAGATTTTGGGGGTCACCTGAGGGATCACCTGAGGGGGCTCGGGGTCACCTGGGTGGGTTTGGGGTCACCTGAGGGGGTTTGGGGTCACCTGAGGGGATTTGGGGGAGTTTTGGGGTCACCTGAGGGATCACCTGGGTGGGTTTGGGGTCACCTGAGGGGTGTTTGGGGGAGTTTTGGGGTCACCTGAGGGATCACCTGAGGGGATTTGGGGTCACCTGGGTGGGTTTGGGGTCACCTGAGGGATCACCTGAGGGGGTTTGGGGTCACCTGAGGGGTGTTTGGGGGGGGGGGGTCCCAGGGGATTTTGGGGTCACCTGAGGGGATTTGGGGGTTTTGGGGGGCGGTCCCGGCCGTACCTGTGCGGCGCCAGGCGGGGCGGCGGGCGGGGGCGCACCTGGCGCACAGGTAAAGGGCCAGCAGGGCCCCGCAGAGCCCCGCCCCCAGCCCCAGCAGCGCCTCCAGCAGCGGGCAGGAGCTGGGCAGGGCTGGGACAGGTGAGAGACGGACAGGTGAGACAGGGACAGGTGAGACAGGTGAGACAGGTAAGATATGGACAGGTGAGACAGGTGAGATATGGACAGGTGAGAGACGGACAGGTGAGACAGGGACAGGTGAGACAGGTAAGATATGGACAGGTGAGACAGGTGAGGCAGACAGGTGAGACAGGTGAGACAGACAGGTGAGACAGGTGAGAGATGGACAGGTGAGACAGGTGAGAGCCACAGGTGAGAGCCACAGGTGAGACAGGTGAGACAGGTGATACAGGGACAGGTGAGACAGGTGAGACAGGTAAGATATGGACAGGTGAGACAGGTGAGACAGACAGGTGAGACCCACAGGTGAGATGGGTGAGGCAGGTGAGACAGGGACAGGTGAGACAGGAGAGAGCCACAGGTGAGACAGACAGGTGAGACAGACAGGTGAGACAGGGACAGGTCACCTGAGACTGGTGAGAGACAGGTGAGACCCACAGGTGAGACAGGTGAGATATGGACAGGTGAGATGCACAGGTGACATAGGTGAGACCCACAGATGAGACAGGTGAAACAGGGACAGGTGAGAGATGGACAGGTGAGACAACTACAGGTGAGACAGGTGAGAGATGAGACAGGGACAGGTGAGACCCACAGGTGAGACAGGTGGGGCAGGTGAGGGATGGGCAGGTGAGACATGGACAGGTGAGACAGGTGAGATACAGACAGGTGAGATAAGGACAGGTGAGACACAGGGGAGGGATGAGGGTGAGACAGGTGAGACACAGGTGGGACAGGTGGGAGACAGGTGAGGGAAAATGGGACAGCTGAGAACAGGTGAGACACACACAGGTGAGGGTGAGGGCACAGCTGAGAGGGATGAGACAGGTGAGGGACGGGCAGGACAGGTGAGACAGGAGATCACAGGTGCGATCACAGGTGAGCCCCTCACTCACCTGGCGGCTCGGCGCAGGCGACGGTGGCGGCCACACCTGTGCCGCAGGTACCTGCCCGCAGCCCCCGGCACTCCAGCAGCAGCTGCTCCGAGCCCCGGCAGGTGAGCCCGGCCAGCCACGCCCCCTCCCCCGGCAGGTGCGGCCCCACAGGTGCGCTGAGGGCGGGGCCGCAGCCCAGCTGCCGGCACAGCACCTGCGCCTCGGGCAGCCCCCAGGTGAGGCCGCACACCTGCAGCCAGGTGCGGTTCAGCAGCACCTGCACCTGCCCCGCGCAGGGCCCGGGGCCGCCCCGCAGCCGCACCTGGGGGGGGTCGGGACCTGCGGGGAGGGGGAGGGGGGGGTCAGGCACACCTGGGCACACCTGGGCACACCTGGGCACACCTGGGCACACCTGGGGGCACCTGGGTGCTGCCAGAACCCACTTGAACCCACCCACCCCACCTGAGCCCCACCTGAGCTCACCTGAACCCCACCTGAGCTCACCTCAGCCCACCTGAGCCTCACCTGATCCCCCCCTGAGCCCACCTGTGGCTCACCTGATCCCCCACCTGAACCCCACCTGAGCACACCTGTCCCACCTGAGCTCACCTGTCCCACCTGAGCCTTACCTGAGCCTACCTGTAGCTCACCTGTCCCAGCTGAGCCCCCACCTGAGCTAACCTGTCCCACCTGAGCTCACCTGTCCCACCTGAGCTCACCTGAGCCCCACCTGTCCCACCTGAGCTCACCTGAGCTCACCTGAGCACACCACGCCGGCGTCCTCGCTGTGGCCGCAGTTGTGCTCCCCCCAGGGGTGCAGGTGGCACCTGTCCAAGGTGAGCTCCTCACCTGTGCAGTGCATCCCGTCCAGCCAGATGGGGTCAGCGCCCGGCCCAAAGTGGGCGTGGCCAGGTGCGGCCAGGGCGGTGCCGCAGCCCAGGTAACGGCAGATCACCTGTGCGGCCGGGGGGGTGGCAGGTGTGAGCGCAGCCCAGGTGTGAAACCAGCCCAGGTGTGAAACCATCCCCAGGTGTGTCCCATCCCCAGGTGTGAAACCAGCCCAGGTGTGTCCCAGTGTCCCCAGGTGTGAAACCATCCCCAGGTGTGAAACCATCCCCAGGTGTGTCCCATCCCCAGGTGTGAAACCAGCCCAGATGTGTCCCAGTGTCCCCAGGTGTGAAACCAGCCCAGCAGTGAGTGCACGCAGGTGTGTCCCTGTGCTCAGGTGTGTCCCATCCCCAGGTGTGTCCCATCCCCAGGTGTGCCCCTAGGTGTGTCCCAGCTGTCCCCGGGTGTGAGTGCAGCCCAGGTGTGTCCCCATCCCCAGGTGTCTCCAGGTGTGTCCCCAGGTGTTTCCAGGTGTGTCCCCAGGTGTCTCCAGGTGTGTCCCATCCCTAGGTGTGTCCCCAGGTGTCCCCCAGGTGTCCCCCAGGTGTGTCCGGGCTCACCTGTGCATCCGCCATGTCCCAGGTGTCGTCGCAGACCGTGCCCCACCTGTGCTGGTGCAGCACCTCCACCCTCCCCACGCACCTGGAGGAGCCGTTCACCAACCGCACCTGCGGAGAGCCGGGGGCACCTGGGGATGGGACACACCTGGGGGGACACCTGGGGGCACCTGGGGTCACACCTGGGTTACACCTGGGGCTTACCTTCAACTGCGTCTGAGCGTCCACCTGGGGGCTCACCTGTGGATCCACCTGGGTTTGCACCTGGGGGCTCACCTGGTGCTGCAGCAGGGGATCAGCACCTGGGAGGGGGCGGAGAGATGGGAGTGGCGCACCTGGCGCACCTGTGCCTGTGGCACCTGCGCGCACCTGAGCACACCTGGACACACCTGTCCCTGTCTCACCTGCGCACACCTGAGCACACCTGGACACACCTGTCCCTGTCTCACCTGCGCACACCTGTCCATTCTCACCTGCGCACACCTGTCCCTGTCTCACCTGTCCCTGCTCACCTGTCCATGTCTCACCTGTGCACACCTGTCCATGGTCACCTGAGCACACCTATCCACACACACCTGTCCATTCTCACCTGTGCACACCTGTCCGTGTCTCACCTGTCCATGTCTCACCTGTCCCTGCTCACCTGTCCATGTCTCACCTGTCCGTGTCTCACCTGTCCCTGATCACCTGTCTCTGCTCACCTGTCCCTGTCTCACCTGTGCACACCTGTCCATGGTCACCTGAGCACATCTATCCACACACACCTGTCCATTCTCACCTGCGCACACCTGTCCCTGCTCACCTGTCCCTGCTCACCTGTCCATGTCTCACCTGTCCATGTCTCACCTGCGCACACCTGTCCCTGCTCACCTGTCCCTGTTCACCTGTCCATGTCTCACCTGTCCCTGCTCACCTGTCCCTGTTCACCTGTCCATGTCTCACCTGTCCCTGCTCACCTGTCCATGTCTCACCTGCCCGTGTCTCACCTGTGTATGTCTCACCTGTCCATGTCTCACCTGTCCCTGCTCACCTGCCCGTGTCTCACCTGTCCCTGCTCACCTGTCCCTGCTCACCTGTCCGTGTCTCACCTGCACACACCTGTCCCTGCTCACCTGTCCGTGTCTCACCTGTCCCTGCTCACCTGTCCGTGTCTCACCTGTCCCTGCTCACCTGTCCGTGTCTCACCTGTCCCTGCTCACCTGTCCATGTCTCACCTGTCCATGTCTCACCTGCGCACACCACACCTGCGTCCTCCCCGTGGTGGCAGTTGTGCCGGCCCCAGGGGTGGGCGGGGCAGAGCTCCAGCGCCGCCTCCTCCCCCGTGCAGGTGACCTCGTCCAGCCAGATGGGGCCCTCACCTGGCCCGAACTCACCTGTGCCCGCCAGCGCCCGGGCCGGGCCGCAGCGCACCTGGCGGCAAACCACCTGCGCGTCCGCCAGGTCCCAGGTGTCGTCGCAGACCGTGCCCCACCTGCCGGCGTGGAACACCTCGACGCGCCCCGCGCACCTGTGCGGGCCCCCGGCCAGGTGCACCTGGCCCTCCTGGGGCTCAGCTGGGACACGCGACACGGGCAGGTGAGCTCACCTGGGCACCTGGGAGCACCTGGGCACTCCAGGGCTCACCTGGGCACCTGGGGGCACCTGGGCTCACCTGGGCACCAGAGCTCACTTGGGGGTGTCAGGAGCTCACCTGGGGGTGTTGGGGTCGCACCTGGGGGTGTCAGGGCCTCACCTGGGGTCCCACCTGGGACACAGAACATGGACAGGTGAGCTCACCTGGGCAGGGCTCAGCACCTCCGCCAGGTGTGGGCGCTGTTCACCAGCACCACCTCACCTGTCCAAACCACACCTCACCTGTCCCAGCCCCCTCACCTGTCCCCCCCCCAGCCCCCCCTCACCTGTGCAGAGCCACAGGTGCAGCAGCAGCCCCAGGTGAGCCGGCAGGTGAAGGACGCCCAAAATCCTCATGGCAGCCGAGCACAGGTGAGCTCAGGTGAGCACAGGTGAGCTCAGGTGAGCACAGGCACAGGTGAGAAGGCGCGGCCAGGCCAGGCGAGGTCTCCGGCGAGGCTGAGCCAGGGCACAGGTGAGGCTCCAGGACAGGTGAGGCTCCCCCCACACCTGAGAACCCCCCCCCGCACACCTGTGCCAGGTGTGTCCAGCCCCCCCAGGTGCCCCCCCAGGTGCGATTTACCTGCGCTGCCGCTCCGGCCTTTCCCGCTTCTCCCGGCCCGGCCGTGACGCAACCGCGCCCCTCCCCCCTCCCCTCCCCCACCCCCCCCCGGGGTCACCTGAGGGGGGGGAGGGGCGGGGTCACCCCGGGGTCACCTGAGGTGGGGGAGGGGCTCGGGGCGGCCATGGCGGCTCCAGGTGCGCGCGGGGGCTCCAGGTGCGCCCGGGGGGGGCTGGCGCTCACCTGGGGGCTCCTGGGGCTGCTCTACCTGGGCGGTGAGTGACGTCATCGGGGGGGGGAGGGGAGCGGGGGGGGGTTTGGCCCGAAAAATCCGGGATTTGATCCCAAAAATCTGGGATTTGATCCCAAAAATCCGGGATTTGATCCCAAAAATCTGGGATTTGATCCCAAAAATCCGGGATTTGATCCCAAAAATCCGGGATTTGATCCCAAAAATCGGGGATTTGGTCCCAAAACCTGGGGGGGGTTTGGGGCCGAAATTGGGGGATTTTGTCCTGCAAAACTTGGGGATTCGATCCCAACAATTTGGGGATTTTATTCCAAAAAATTGCGGGATTTGGGGTCAAAAAGGGGAGATTTGATCCAAAAATTTTTGGGGGATTTGGGGCTGAAACGAAGGAATTTCATCCCAAAAACCTGGGGATTCCATCCCGGAATTTGAGGGATTTTTATCCCCCCAAAAGTTGAGGGGATTTGGGGCTGAAATTGGGGGATTTTGTCCCAAAAATTCGTGGGATTGTATCCCAAAAAACCTGAGGGATTTGGGGCCAAAAGTCAGGATTTTCCCTCAAAATCTGGGGATTTCCTCCCAAAATTCGGAGTTTCCCCCCAAACTGAGTGATTTTATCCCAAATTTTGTGGGATTTCATCCCAAAATTCAGGGATTTTCTCCCAAAATTCAGGAATTTCCCCCCAAAATTCGGGATTTTCTCCCCTCCCCCCCCTTTTTTTTTTTGTCGTTCCGGGAATCCCGGCGCCGCCTGGGCCCTTGGAGGCCCCGATCGATGGTTTGGGGTCGAATTCCGGAATTTTTGGGTCAAACTCCCCGGGATTGCGCCACCGGCGCCGGATTTCGCCGTTTCCCGAATTCCCCCGAACGCGCCCCGGGGCCCCTCCCCCTCCCATTTCCCCCATTTTCCCCAATTTTCCTCAATTTTTCCTCAATTGTTCCCAATTTTCCTCAATTTTCCCCCAATTTTCACTCAATTTTTCCAATTTTCCTCAATTTCCCCAATTTTTTCCTCAATTTTCCCAATTTTCCTCATTTCCCCCCAATTTTTCCCCATTTTTTCCACAATTTCCCCTTTTTTTTTCCACAATTTCCCCAATTTTTTCCTCAATTTTTCCCAATTTTCCCAATTTTTTTCCTCAATTTCCCCAATTTCTTCCTCAATTTTCCCAAATTTCTTCAATTTCCCCCAAATTTTTCCCCAAATTTCCCCGATTTTCCCCCATTTTTTCTCCTCCATTTTCCCAAATTTCCCCCCCCCCAGGTGAGACCCTGGCACCCTCAGGTGTGACCCCGACCCCCTCAGGTGAGCTCCTGACACCCCCAGGTGAGCGCTGGGTGCCCAGGTGAGCCCAGGTGCCCAGGTGAGCTCACCTGTCCATGTCCTGTGTCCCACGTGTGACCCCAGGTGCGACCGTGCTGCCCACAGGTGTGACCCTGACACCCTCAGGTGAGCCCAGGTGCCCAGGTGCTCCCAGGTGCCCAGGTGAGCCCAGGTGAGCCCAGGTGCTCCCAGGTGCCCAGGTGAGCCCAGGTGAGCCCAGGTGCTCCCAGGTGCTCCCAGGTGCCCAGGTGAGCCCAGGTGAGCCCAGGTGCTCCCAGGTGCCCAGGTGAGCTCACCTGCCCGTGTCGCGTGTCCCAGGTGAGCCGCAGGAGGGCCAGGTGCGCCTGGCCGGGGGCCCGCACAGGTGCGCGGGGCGCGTCGAGGTGTTCCACGCCGGCAGGTGGGGCACGGTCTGCGACGACACCTGGGACCTGGCGGACGCGCAGGTGGTTTGCCGCCAGGTGCGCTGCGGCCCCGCCCTCTGGGCGCCAGGTGCGGCGCAGTTCGGGCGGGGCTCAGGTGAGATCTGGTTGGACGAGACCAACTGCAGCGGGCGGGAGCCGCACCTGAGCGCCTGCCCCGCCCACACCTGGGGCCGCAACGACTGCTACCACGGGGAGGACGCGGGGGCCGTGTGCGCAGGTGAGACATGGACAGGTGTGCAGGGACAGGTGAGACATGGACAGGTGTGCAGGTGAGACATGGACAGGTGTGCAGGTGAGACATAGGCAGGTGTGCAGGGACAGGTGAGACATGGACGGGTGTGTGCAGGTGAGACAGGGACAGGTGTGTGCAGGTATGGACAGGTGTGCAGGGACAGGTGTGTGCAGGTGTGCTCAGGTAAGACAGGTACAGGTGAGCACAGGTGAACTGGGGCAGGTGAACACAGGTGAGACATGGACAGGTGTGTGCAGATGAGCATGGACAGGTGTGTGGGGAAAGACAGGTGCGCTCAGGTGCGCACAGGTGAGGGGATGGGGCAGCCACAGCCAGGGCCGTGTGCTCAGGTGAGCACGGACAGGTGCGCAGGTGGGAAGGAGGGAGGGCACCAGGTGCGGCTGGGGCCGGTGGGAGGGGTCACCTGCAGCTCACCTGTGCCAGGTGTGGCCATCCGGAAGGGTTTGGGGGCGCCCAGGTGTGCTCTGCACCTGTGGGCAGGTGTGTGCGGGGGTGGGGAGCTTCGTCCTGGGGTTACCTGGGGGTTACTTGGGGTTACCTGTGGGTACCTGTGGGTGCCCAGCGTTACCTGTCCTGAGCAGCTCAGGTGTTGCAGATTCGCTGGAGCCGGAGCCGCCTCACCTGCGCCTGGCCGGGGGCCGGCACCGCTGCCAGGGGAGGGTGGAGCTGCTGCACCTGGGCAGGTGGGCCGGGGTCTGCGGGCACACCTGGGGCCGGCCGGAGGCTCAGGTGGTCTGCAGGCACCTGGGCTGCGGGAGCCCGCTGGCTGCCCCGCCCACCGACGCACCTGGGGGCGCACCTGGGGACGCACCTGGGGACGCACCTGGGGACGCACCTGGGGGCGCACCTGGGCAGGTGTGGCTGGAGCAGGTGAGCTGCAGAGGCACCGAGAGCGACCTGAGGCAGTGCAGGGCGGGGCCCTGGCGGGAGCGCACCTGTGCCCAGGGGGGCGTGGCCAGCGTGACCTGCACAGGTGGGTGTGTGACGTCATCCTCACCTGGGTACAGGTGGGGGGGGGGGATGGGTCAGGTGTGCTCAGGTGGGTGTGGGAGACTCACCTGCCCAGCTCACACCTGAGCCCCCCCCTCACCTGCCCAGCTCACACCTGTAACCCCTCCCCTCACCTGCCCAGCTCTCACCTGAACCCCTCCCCTCACCTGCCCAGCTCTCACCTGAGCTCCTCCCTCACCTGCCCAGCTCACACCTGAGCTCTCATCTGCCCAGCTCACACCTGAGCCCCTCCCCCCACCTGCCCAGCTCTCACCTGAGCCCCTCCCTCACCTGCTCACCTCACACTGGAGCCCCCCTCACCTGCCCAGCTCACACCCGAGCTCTCACCTGCCCAGCTCACACCTGAGCTCTCACCTGCCCAGCTCACACCTGTAACACCTCCCTCACCTGCCCAGCTCTCACCTGAGCCCCTCCCCAGCCCTGCCCAGGTAACCCCGCCCCCCTTTCCCTGACCCCTCCCCTCACCTGCCCGCAGGCTCGGCGCTGGCCACGCCCCCTCAGGTGCGGCTGGCGGGGGGGCCGGGCAGGTGCGCCGGCCGGGTGGAGGTGCTGCACCTGGGCAGGTGGGGCACGGTCTGCGACGACACCTGGGCCTTCCCGGCGGCCGCCGTGGTCTGCAGGTACCTGGGCTGCGGGCAGGTGATCGCCGCCCCGCCCCGCGCCCGCTTCGGGCCCGGCCGGGGCCAGGTGTGGCTGGACGGGCTCACCTGCACAGGTGAGGAGGGGGCGCCCTCCGAGTGCCGCCACAAGGGCTGGGGGGTGCACACCTGCAAGCACAGCGAGGACGCCGGAGTGGTGTGCGCAGGTGAGCCACAGGTGGGGACAGGTGGGGACAGGTGGGGACAGGTGGGGACAGGTGAGGGACAGGTGTGGGATGGGGACAGGTGAGGGACAGGTGGGGACAGGTGAGCCACAGGTGAGCTCAGGTTAGGGACAGGTGGGCTGTGAGCAAAGCCCCTCACCTGTTCTCCACCTCACCTGTCCCCCAATCACATTTGCGCTCTCTTTTCTCCCTCTTACCCCCTCACCTGTCCCACCTGTCACACCTGTCCCACCTCTCTCACCTGTCCCACTTTTCCTCACCTTTCTTCACCTTTCCCAACCTGTCCCACCTGTCCCACACCTGTCCCACCTTTCCTCACCTGTCCCACCTGTCCCACACCTGTCCCACTTGTCCCACCTTTCCTCACCTTTCCTCACCTGTCTTACCTGTCCCACCTGTCTCACCTGTCCCCACCTGGCCGGCAGGTTCGGGCCTGGCTGACCTGATTCACCTGCGCCTTGCCGAGGGCCCGCACAGGTGCGCCGGGCGTCTCCAGGTGCTGCACGAGGGGCGCTGGGGCGGGGTCTGCGGCCTCACCTGGGCCCTGCCGGCCGCTCAGGTCACCTGTCGCTACCTGGGCTGCGGCCCCGCCCTCCGGGCCGCCCGGGTGAGCGTCGGCAGGGAGGAGCTCACCTGGGTGGAGTCGCTCAGGTGCGAGGGCACCGAGGGGAACCTGCTGGAGTGCCAGGTGAAGCTCTGGGGCGCCCCCTACTGCCCGCACGCCACCGTCACCTGCGCGGGGCCAGGTGAGTCCGGGGGCCGCCTGGGCAGGTGAGGCCCCTCCCAGCCCCCAGGGTGGTGAGGCACCTGCAGAGGTGACACCCTGGGACACACCTGGACACACCTGGAACACATCCGGGGCACACCTGGGGCACATTTGGGACACCTGGGAACACCTGAGACACACCTGTGCACACCTGTGCGCACCTGTGCGCACCCAGGACACACCTGGGGCACACCGGGGGTTACCTGTGACCACACAAGGTTACCTGGACACACCTAGGACACACCTGGGGCACACCTGGAGCACCAGCCAGGTGAGCACACCTGCCCAACCCCTCTGTGTGTTTCAGGTGAGGCCCCAGCGCCCTCAGGTGCAACCCTGGCGCCCTCAGGTGAGCTGACCACACCTGCCCAGCTCCCCCTTTGTGCTCCAGGTGAGGCCCTGGTGCCCTCAGGTGAGCCTGTGGGCCGCCCAGGTGAGCTCACCTGCCCGCGCTTTGATCCTCAGGTGAGGCCCCAGCCCCCTCAGCTGCCAGCCCGGTGCACTCAGGTGTGACCGTGGCACCCTCAGGTGAGCCCCTGGAGCACCCAGGTGAGGTGGAGCCGGTGAACAGGTGCTGAGCCCTGCCCAGGTGAGCTCACCTGTCCATGTCCCGTGTCCCAGGTGTGACCCCAGGTGCGACCGTGCTGCCCTCAGGTGTGACCCTGACACCCTCAGGTGAGCTCCTGACACCCCCAGGTGCTCCCAAGCGCCCAGGTGCTCCCAGGTGAGCCCAGGTGAGCTCACCTGCCCGTGTCGCCTGTCCCAGGTGAGCCCCAGGAGGGCCAGGTGCGCCTGGCCGGGGGCCCGCACAGGTGCGCGGGGCGCGTCGAGGTGTTCCACGCCGGCAGGTGGGGCACGGTCTGCGACGACACCTGGGACCTGGCGGACGCGCAGGTGGTTTGCCGCCAGGTGCGCTGCGGCCCCGCCCTCTGGGCGCCAGGTGCGGCGCAGTTCGGGGAGGGGGCGGGGCCCATCTGGCTGGACGGGCTCAGGTGCGCCGGCAGCGAGGCTCACCTGGCCGAGTGCCCCGCCCAGCCCTGGGGGGAGCACACCTGTAACCACGTGGAGGACGCCAGCGCCATCTGTGCAGGTGAGGCGCCGACAGGTGAGCGCACCTGGGGTGGGGGTGCTGGAGGGGACAGGTGAGGGGGGAGCTGGAGGGGGAAGGGAAGGGCTCACCTGGGGCTCACCTGAGACACACCTGTCCCTGCCCCATCTCTGTCCCACACCTGTCCCCAGGTGAGCAGCTCCCCACACCTGTCCCGTCCCTGCCCCTCACCTGTCCTCTTCACACCTGTCCCTGTCCCCAGGTGAGCCCCCAGGTGAGCACTTCCTCCCTGCCCCTCACCTGTCCTACAGGTGGCGATCACCTGTCCCTCACCCATCATTCACCTGTCCCTCACCTGTCCCTGCCCCTCACCTGTCCCCACACCTGTCCCCAGGTGAGCCCCCAGGTGATCTCTCCCTCCCTGCCCCTCACCTGTCCCACACACAGGGCTCACCTGTACCTGCCCCTCACCCTTGCCTGTTCTCACCTGTCCCACACCTCTCCCTGCCCCACACCTGTCCCCAGGTGAGCCCCCAGGTGAGCCCTCTCCCCCCCTTCCCCCGCAGGCTCGGGGCTGCCCGGGGTGCCCCAGGTGCGCCTCTCAGGTGCGCCCGACAGGTGCGCGGGGCGGGTGGAGGTGCAGCACCAGCACCTGTGGGGCACCGTCTGCGACGACAGCTGGGGCCTGCGGGAGGCGCAGGTGCTCTGCGCTCACCTGGGCTGCGGCCCCGCCCTGGAGGCGCCAGGTGGGGCCAGGTACGGGCGGGGCTCGGGGCCCATCTGGCTGGACGACGTCACCTGCACGGGGGAGGAGCCGGAGCTGTTCAGGTGCGCCCACCGCACCTGGGGGGAGCACAACTGCCACCACGGGGAGGACGCAGGTGCGGTGTGTGCAGGTGAGGCACGGACAGGTGTGCGCAGGTGTGGGCAGGTGTGTGCAGGTGAGACACGGACAGGTGTGCACAGGTGTGTGCAGGTGTGTGCAGGTGTGTGCAGGTGAGACACGGACTGGTGTGCACAGGTGTGTGCAGGTGAGACACAGCCAGGTGTGTGCAGGTGTGCTCAGGTGTGTGCAGGTGAGACATGGACAGGTGTGCTCAGGTGTGTGCAGGTGAGACACGGACAGGTGTGTACAGGTGTGCGCAGGTGTGTGCAGGTATGTGCAGGTGTGTGCAGGTGTGTGCGGGTGAGCAGGGACAGGTGTGCTCAGGTGTGTGCAGGTGTGCTCAAGTATGGACAAGTGTGGTGTGCTCAGGTGTGTGCAGGTGAGACATGGACAGGTGAGACATGGACAGGTGTGCTCAGGTGTGCTCAGGTACCGACAGCTGTGGTGTGCTCAGGTGAAATGCGCACAGGTGTGCTCAGGTATGGACAGGTGTGCACAGGTAGGCATGGACAGGTGTGTGCAGATGTGTGCAGGTGAGGACAGGTGTGCTCAGGTGAGCATGGACAGGTGTGCATGGAAAAGTGTGCTCAGGTGTGCTCAGGTGAGCATGGACAGGTGTGGTGTGCTCAGGTGTGTGCAGGTGAGACATGGACAGGTGAGACATGGACAGGTGTGCTCAGGTGAGAGGTGTGCACAGGTGAGGCTGGGGGCCCTTTCCAGTGGCTGCTCAGCCTCACCTGTCGGTGCCCCGCAGGTAACTCCAGCTCAGGTGAGGTGCGGCTGGCGGCCGGGCCTCACCTGTGCGCAGGTAGGGTGGAGGTGCTGCACGAGGGGCGCTGGGGGACGGTCTGCGACCTCGGCTGGGACCTGAGAGACGCCCAGGTGAGCGCGGGGGGGGACAGGTGAGTTCTGAGCAGGTGCTCAGGTGAGCACAGGTGCAGCCAGGTGAGGCTGGGGAGGGGACAGGTGAGCCCTGGGGATGTCCAGGTGAGCTCAGGTGTCTTTAGGCCCACTCAGGTGTGCCCACCTGCCCCCACAGGTGTGCTTTAGTTCACTCAGGTGTGTTTACCTGTCCACACAGGTGTGTTTAAAGTCACACAGGTGTGTTGGGGTCACACAGGTGTGCTCACCTGCCCACTCAGGTGTGTTTAAGGTCACTCAGGTGTGCTCACCTGCCCACCCAGGTGTGTTTAACGTCACTCAGGTGTGCTCACCTGCCCCCACAGGTGTGTTTAAGGTCACTCAGGTGTGCTCACCTGCCCACTCAGGTGTGTTTAAGGTCACTCAGGTGTGCTCACCTGTCCCCACAGGTGGTCTGCCGCCAGCTGGGCTGCGGGCGGGCGCTGCTGGCGCCGGGCGGGGCGCGCTTCGGGCGGGGCTCGGGCCAGGTGTGGCTGAGCGGCCTCACCTGCGCCGGCAGCGAGCGGCACCTGGGGCAGTGCCCCGCCCCCCCCTGGGGCAACAACACCTGCGGGCACCACCAGGACGCCGGGGTCATGTGCGCAGGTGAGACACGGACAGGTGAGTGCAGGTGTGCACAGGTGAGCAGGGACAGGTGCTCTCAGGTGATAGGGGGCAGGTGGGCGCAGGTGAGGGGGTGGGGCACAGCTGTGCCGTGAGGCGTCTCCTGCCTGCCCTCACCTGTCCGTCTGCATCCCACACCTGTGCTCACCTGTCCTTCGTCACCTGTGCCGTACCTGCCGTAACCTGTGCCTCACCTCTCCCACACCTGTCCATTCCCACACCTGTCCATTCCCTCACCTGTCCATCCCCTCACCTCTCACCTGCCGATTCCCTCACCTGTCCCTGTCCTTCACCTGTCCATCCCCTCACCTGTCCATCCCCTCACCTCTCACCTGTCCATCCCCTCACCTGTCCATCCCCTCACCTGCCTCTCACCTGCCCATTCCCTCACCTGTCCCTGTCCTTCACCTGTCCATCCCCTCACCTCTCACCTGTCCATCCCCTCACCTGTCCATCCCCTCACCTGCCTCTCACCTGTCCATCCCCTCACCTCTCACCTGCCCATTCCCTCACCTGTCCCTGTCCTTCACCTGTCCATTCCCTCACCTCTCACCTGTCCATCCCCTCACCTCTCACCTGTCCATCCCCTTACCTGTCCCTGTCCTTCACCTGTCCATTCCCTCACCTCTCACCTGTCCACCCCCTCACCTGTCTCCCCTCCCCTTCCAGCCCCTCCCCCCACGCCCTCACCTGCGCCCCCGGCTCCCTGGGAGCCCCTCCAGGTGCGCCTGGCGGGGGGGCCGGGCAGGTGCGCCGGCCGGCTGGAGCTGCTGCACCTGGGCAGGTGGGGCAGGCTCTGCGACCCCACCTGGGACCTGCGGGCGGCCCGGGTCACCTGCCGCCACCTGGGCTGCGGCGCCGCCGTCCTGGGCGCACCTGGGCTGGCTCGCTTCGGCCCCGGCGCCGGCCCCGCCTGGCCCGGCCAGGTGCACTGCTCAGGTGAGGAGCTCACCTTGGACAGGTGTCAGCGCACCTGGGGACGGCAGAGCTGCGGCCACGAGGAGGAGGCGGCGGTGGTGTGCACAGGTGAGCACCTGGGGGGAACAGGTGAGGGGTTGGGGGGGGGACAGGTGTGTCCTTGAGGGGACAGGTGAGAGCCCAGGGACAGGTGAGAGTTTTGGGGGGGGGAAAGGTGTGTTTGGGGGGCTCAGGTGAGGGTTGGGGGCTCAGGTGTGAGTCAGGGGGACAGGTGAGGGCTTGGGGGGGCTCAGGTGTGCCTTGGGACAGGTGAGAGCCCGGGGACAGGTGAGGGGTTGGGAGAGGCCCAGGTGTGTCCATGGGGGCTCAGGTGTGGTTTGAGGGAACAGGTGAGGCTGGAGAGGGCTCAGGTGAGGCTTGGGGGGGGGGGCTCAGGTGTCTTGGGGAGCTCAGGTGTGGTTTGGGGGGAGCTCAGGTGAGTCCTTGGGGAATTCAGGTGGCTCTGGGGGTGCTCAGGTGGGTTCTGGCAGCACCCAGGTGCCCCCAGGTGCCCCCAGGTGTGCCCAGGTGCACCTGACCCCCCCCTCCCCCTCCCCGCAGGTCCCGACCCCCCCCAGGTGCGGCTGCGGGGCGGCCCCGGGCCCTGCGCGGGGCAGGTGCAGGTGCTGCTGAACCGCACCTGGCTGCAGGTGTGCGGCCTCACCTGGGGGCTGCCCGAGGCGCAGGTGCTGTGCCGGCAGCTGGGCTGCGGCCCCGCCCTCAGCGCACCTGTGGGGCCGCACCTGCCGGGGGAGGGGGCGTGGCCGGCCGGGCTCACCTGCGACGGCTCCGAGTCGCAGCTCCTCGAGTGCCTCGGCGCCTGGGCGGGGCCCGGCACCTGCGCAGGTGGGGCCGCCCAGGTGCGCTGTGCCCAGCCGGCAGGTGAGTGTGGGGGAGAGGCCGCAGGTGAATCTCAGGTGTGGGGGGAGGGGCTTCAGCTGATGGGCAGGTGTGTGGGGGAGGGGCTGCAGGTGAGCCTCAGGTGTGGGAAAGGAATCCAGGTGTAAGCAGGTGAGGGAAAGAACTGGGACAGGTGAGGAAGAGAAAGCAGCACAGGTGAGAAGAGCCGGGCCAGGGGAGACAGGTAAAGGTGGGACAGGTGTGGAGGGAGGAGCCCAGGACAGGTGGGACAGGTGTGGAGGGTTAAACCAGACCAGGTGGGACAGATGAGAAGCAGGAGCCAGGAGAGGTGAGGGGGAGCCAGGCCAGGTGTGCCAGGTGAAGGCTGGACAGGTGAGAAGGGCTGAACAGGTGTGAAGGGAAGATCTGGGACAGGTGTGACAGGCAAAGCTGGGACAGGTAAAGCTGAGAGGAGCCCAGGCCAGGTGAGAAGAGCCAGGACAGGGGTGACGGACAAACCTGGGACAGGTGAGGAAGGCAGAGCTCAGAAAGGCGGGAAAGGTAAACCTGGGACAGGTGAGGAGGCTGGGACAGGTAAGGGCTCCCCCCGACCCCCTCACCTGTTCCCGCCAGGTGCGCCCCCCACCTGCGCCTACCTGGTGGCGCTGCTGGTGCTGCTGACGGCCCTGAGCGGGGCCCTGCTCTGGCTCACCTTGCGGGCCAGGTGTGTCCCAGGTGAGCTCCGCCCCTGCCCTGCCTTCCCCCCCAGGTGACCCCAGGGGACGTTGGGTGACGCCAGGTGTGTCCCCAGGTGTGACCCCAGCTCACCTGGGCACCCCGAAGGCCTCCGGTGCCATTTACCTGCCCGGGAGGGCCTCACCTGGCGAGGTGGAGGCGCTGCAGCTGATGGACGACGCCCCCTGAGCTCACCTGGCCGAGCTCACCTGCCCCCGGAACTCACCTGGAGGAGCTCAGCTGGCACCTGGAACTTCTCACCTGTTCCCTCTCATCTGGAACCCCTCACCTGGGGGATCCCTCACCTGTCCCCTCTCACCTGAGCCTCGCCTGGAACATCTCACCTGGAATCTCCCACCTGAACCTCTCACCTGGAACCCCTCACCTGAAATCCCTCACCTGGAATCTCTTGCCTAGAACATCTCACCTGGCCGCTCTCACCTGGCCCCACTCACCTGGAATCCCTCACCAGAACCTCACCTGTCCCCTCTCACCTGGCCCCTGCCCCGCCCTCCTCCTTGCCAGCACCTGAGGGGCTCAGGTGCCCCCTGCACACCTGGGCAGGTGAATAAATTAAAAATGGCGTCTGGAGCCTCCAGGTGTGAATTTTGGGGGCCCCTCCCCCCCCAACCTGCCCAGTGACTCCACCCCTGAAGCTCCAGGTGGGGACTCAGGTGAGACCAGCGAAGACGTCATCAATTAATGATCCTTTAATGAACGATCCAGGTGTGCCCCGCCCCCAGCGCTACAGGTACCGCCCGGAAAGGTGGGATGGGGATGCCCAGGTAAACTCAGGTGAGCTCAGGTGAGCCCCAGGTGTGCTCAGGTGAGCTGTCCCTGTCCCATCGTCCAATGAGGCCCCGCCCCATCCAGGTGTGCACCTGGCCAGTCCCAGGTGCACCTGGAGCGCCCCAAAATCCAGGTGAGTCCGTCCTGGGCTCGCTCAGGTGAGACCTGGCAGTTCCAGGGTCACACCTGGCCGCAGGTGAACCTTCGGGGTCCTCCCGCTCCTCGCCCGCTGTTGATGACGTCACAGCTCAGGTGTGGCCGTGCTGGGGGCCGCTCACCTGCGGCTCAGGTGCTGCCAGGTTTGGGGTCCCCACCTGGCCGGGGCCCATCACCTGGGCGTGGCGGCTCAGGTGCTACAGAATTTGGGCTCCACACCTGTCCTGGGTCACAGCTCCGGGGTTCCCACACCTGCCCAGGTGTGCAATTCCGGGGTTCCCACACCTGCCCAGGTGTGCAGTTCCAGGCCCACACCTGTCCAGGTGTGCAGTTCCATGGTTCCCACACCTGGGGCTCATCCACGGGGCTCAGGTGTTGCAGCCCAGGTGCTGCTGCAGCAGCAGATTTTTGGAGTCCACACCTGCCCAGGTGTGCAGTTCCAGGGCTCCCACACCTGGAAGTCAGGTGTCTCAGGTGTCACTGTCCAGGTGTCTCAGCTGCAGATTTTCGGGGTCCAAAACACAATTTTGGGTTCCACACCTGTCCGGGCTCACAGGTACCGAGCCCCCTCACCTGGGGTTTCACCCAGAGGGCTCAGGTGCTTCAGGTGCAGGTCCTGCAGGGTTTTGGGGTCCACACCTGGCTGGAGTCACAGCCCTGGAATCCCCTCACCTGGGGCTCAGGTGTGTCACTGTCCAGGTGTTGCAGCTGCAGCTTTTTGGGGTCCACAGGAGATTTTTGGGGTCCACACCTGTCCTGGAGTGCAGGTACTGAGCCCCCTCACCTGGGGCTCAGGTGTTGCAGCCCAGGTGTTGCAGTTGCAACTTCTTGAGTCCACACCTGCCCAGGTGTGCAGTTCTGGGGTTCTCTCACCTGGGGCTCAGGTGTTGCAGTTCAGGTGTTGCAGCTGCAGATTTTTGGGGTCCACACCTGTCAGGGCACACAGGTACCAACTCCTTCCACCTGGGATCTCACCCACTGGGCTCAGGTGCATTTTTTGAGTCCACACCTGTCCAGGTGTTGCAGCTGCAGATTTTTGGGGTCCAAAACACATTCCTGGTGTCCACACCTGTCCTGGAGCACACCTACCAACTCCTTTCACCTGGGGCTTCACCCACAGGGCTCAGGTGCTTCAGGAGCAGATTTTTTGAGCCCACACCTGTCCAGGTGTGCAGTTCCAGGGTTCCCACACCTGGGGCTCAGGTGTCACTGTTCAGGTGCTGCTTTTTGAGTCCACACCTGCCCTGGAGCACAGGTACTAAGCCCCCTCACCTGGAGCTCAGGTGTCACTGTCCAGGTGTTGAACCTGAAGATTTCTGGGGTCCACAGATTTCTGGTATCCACACCTGTCCGGGCTCACAGGTACCGAGTCCCCTCACCTGGGGCTCAGGTGTCACTGTCCAGGTGCTGCTGCTGCAGCTTTTTGGGGTCCAAAACACATTCCTGGGCTCACAGGTACCGAGTCCTTTCACCTGGGGCTTCATCCACGGGGCTCAGGTGCTTCAGGTGCAGGTACTGCAGGTTTTTGGGGTCCACACCTGGCTGGAGTCACAGCCCTGGAATCCCCTCACCTGGGGCTCAGGTGTGTCACTGTCCAGGTGTTGCACCTGCAAATTTCTGGGGTCCACAGGAGATTTTTGGGGTCCACACCTGTCTGGGCTCAGAGGTACTGAGCCCCCTCACCTGGGGCTCAGGTGTTGCAGTTCAGGTGCTGCAGCTGCACCTTTTTTGGGGTCCAAAACACATTCCTGGGGTCCACACCTGTCCGGGCTCACAGGTACCGAGTCCTTTCACCTGGGGCTTCACCCACGGGGCTCAGGTGCTTCAGGGCAGATTTTTTGAGTTCACACCTATCCAGGTGTATAGTTCTGGGATTCCCTCACCTGGGGCTCAGGTGTTGCAGTTCAGGTGTTGCAGCTGCAGATTTTTGGGGTCTAAAACACATTCCTGGGGTCCACACCTGTCCGGGCTCACAGGTACCAACTCCTTCCACCTGGGGCTTCACTCACGGGGCTCAGGTGTTTCTCACTGTCCCAGACCCCCCACACCTGTCCAGGTGAGCGCCCCCGAGGGAAGCCCCGCCCACAGCGCTCTCAGGTGTCGCGGTGCACCCGCTGGTGCTGCAGCAGGTTGGACGGGTGCGCAAACCCCTTGGCGCAGACCCCGCACTTGTAGGGCGTCTCCCCGGTGTGCACCTTCTCGTGCACGGCCAGGTAAGCCAGGTCCTTGAAGAACTTGTGGCAGTGGCCGCACTGGTGGGGCCTCACCTGGGGCTCAGGCTCAGGTGTCGCAGTCCAGGTGTTGCTGCTGCAGCTTCTTGAGTCCACACCTGTCCAGGTGTGCAGTTCCGGGGTTCCACACTTGGGGCTCAGGTGTGTCTGGGGTCCACAAGAGATTTTTGGGGTCCACACCTGTCTGGGCTCAGAGGTACTGAGCCCCCTCACCTGGGGCTCAGGTGTTGCAGTCCAGGTGTTGCAGCTGCAGATTTTTGGGGTCTAAAACACATTCCTGGGGTCCACACCTGTCCGGGCTCACTGGTACCAACTCTTTCCACCTGGGGCTTCACCCACGGGGCTCAGGTGCTTCAGGTGCAGATTTTTTGAGTTCACACCTATCCAGGTGTATAGTTCTGGGATTCCCTCACCTGGGGCTCAGGTGTTGCAGTTCAGGTGTTGCAGCTGCAGATTTTTGGGGTCCACACCTGTCCGGGCTCACAGGTACCAACTCCTTCCACCTGGGGCTTCACTCGCGGGGCTCAGGTGTTTCTCACTGTCCCAGACCCCCCACACCTGTCCAGGTGAGGCCCCACCCTCCCCTCTCAGGTGTCGCGGTGCACCCGCTGGTGCTGCAGCAGGTTGGACGGGTGGGCGAAGCCCTTGGCGCAGACCCCGCACTTGTAGGGCGTCTCCCCGGTGTGCACCTTCTCGTGCACGGCCAGGTAAGCCAGGTCCTTGAAGAACTTGTGGCAGTGGCCGCACTGGTGGGGCCTCACCTGGCTGTGCACGCGCCGGTGCTGCAGCAGCAGCGAGGGCCGGGCGAAGGCTTTGCCGCAGGCCTCGCACCTGTAGGGCCGCTCGCCGGTGTGGGCCCGCTGGTGGACGGCCAGGTAAGAGGATTGCTTGAAGGCCTTGCCGCAGGTGCGGCAGGCGAAGGGCCGCTCGCCGGTGTGCACGCGGCGGTGCGAGGCCAGCGCGTTGCTCTGCTTGAAGGCTTTGCCGCAGAGGGCGCACCTGAAGGGCCGGTCACCTGTGTGCACCCGCTCGTGCACCTTGAGGGAGTGGCCGTAGGTGAAGCGTTTGCCGCAGACCCCGCAGGTGTGCGGCTTGTCCCGGCAACGCCGCCGCCGGTGCAGCAGCAGCGCCGGGGCCGCCGGGAAATCCTTGCCGCACTCGCCGCACCTGAAGGGCTTCTCGGCCGCCAGGTGGGTCAGGGCGTGGCGCTGGCGCTCGTACGGCGTCTTGAAGCCCTTGGCGCACCTGGGGCAGGTGAAGGGGCGCTCGCCGCTGTGGATGCGGCGGTGCTCCTGCAGGTTGGAGGAGCGCTTGAAGCGTTTGCCGCAGAGGTCGCACCTGTGCGGCCGCTCCTCGGTGTGCACCAGCCCGTGGCTCTTGAAGTCCGACTGGCGCTTGAAGGTGGCCGGGCACAGGTGGCAGGTGTAGGGCCGCGCCTCGGTGTGCACCACCTGGTGGCTCAGCAGCTCCCAGGCCCGTTTGAAAGCCTTCAGGCACACCTGGCACTGGAAGGGCTTCTCGGCCACGATCACCTGGCGGATCTCCAGGTGAGCGTCCTCGGAGGCTTCTTCCTCTTCCTCCTCATCACCCTCACCTTCGTCCTCCTCCTCCTCCTCCTGCACACCTGGCGCACCTGAGCGCCCGCCCAGCACCAGCTTGGCCGTGGAGTAGACGCCGCGCTCGTCGATCAGCTGGACGAAGGCCGGCCCGGCCCCGGCGGACTCACCTGGCTCAGGTGAGGCGTCCTCCTCCGGCCCGGCGGGTTCACCTGGGCGGCCCCAGAGGGGCTGCAGGTGGGAGGGGCCTGGTTCTTCTGGAGGTGGGCGTGGCCGCAGGTAAAGGCGGGGCCGGCGCGGCGCAGGTGGGCGCAGGCGGGAGGTGGAGGGCTCACCTGGAGCGGGGCGCACCTGGAGGGCTCCGGCGGGCTCCTCCTCCTGCTCTTCCTCACCTGGGTCCTCATCGTCACCTGGATCTTCATCGTCACCTGGGTCTTCATCATCACCTGGGTCTTCTTCACCTGCGTCTTCTTCGTCACCTGGGTCTTCCTCCTCCTCCTCACCTGGCTCTTCACCTGCACCTTCCTCCTCCTCACCTGTCCCTTCCTCACCTGGCTGCTCCTCCTCCTCCTCCTCCTCGAGGGGGGGGATCCCCTGGGGAAAGGGGGGCTCAGGGTCCATGGCCACACCTGGAATGGGGACAGGTGAGGGACAGGTGAGAGGAACAGGTGAGACAGGTGTGGGACAGGTGAGACAGGTGGCACAGGTGGGACAGGTGGGACAGGTGTGGGACAGGTGGCACAGGTGGGACAGGTGAGGGACAGGTGGCACAGGTGAGACAGGTGAGACAGGTGAGGGACAGGTGAGACAGGTGGGACAGGTGGCACAGGTGTGGGACAGGTGTGAGGGACAGGTGAAGAATTGGGAATCCCCTTGGGACTCCCCCGAGATGGATTTGGGGATTCCCCCGGGGGTTTGGGGATCCCCAGACTGGGAATTCCCAGGAATGGATTTGGGGAATCCCCTCGGGAATGCCCGAAGGTGGATTTGGGGAATCCCTTTGGGGATTTCCTGGAGCGGGATTTGGGGATCCCTCAGGAATTCCCAGAAATGGATTTGGGGATTCCCTTGGGGAACTGGGATTTGCGGATTCCTAAACTGGGAATTCCCCGGAATGGATTTGGGAATCCCGGGAATGCCCAAAGGTGGATTTGGGGATCCCTTTGGGGAGTTGGGATTTGGGGATTCCTAGACTGGGAATTCCCTGGGTGGGATTCGGGGAGTCCCCTTGGGAATTCCCTGGGGGGAATTCAGGGATCCCTTTGGGAATTCCCTGGGTGGGATTCGGGGAATCCCAGGAGCTCCCTGAGCCGGCTTTGGGGATCCCTAAACCGGGAATCTCCCCGGAGCGGGATTTGGGGATTCCCCTGGCTTGGATTTGGGAATCCCCTGAATGGAATTTGGGGATCCCTTGGGGAATTCCCCGGAATGGATTCGGGGAATCCTGGGAATGCCCAAAGGTGGATTTGGGGATCCCCTTTGGGAATTCCCAGCAGGATTTGTGGGATCCCCTCGAGGATCCCCCCTGGGCTCTGTCCGGGGATCCGAACAATCCAGGGAATGACAACAACAACAATTCGGGAATTCCAGGGAATCCGCGCGGTCCCGGAAATCCCTGAAGCGCCGGGCGGGAAAGGAATCCCAGGGGAAACCGCCCCGGGATCGGAATTCTGGGAATTCCGACGGCACCTACGAGGCCCCAAATCCCCAAATTTAGGATTGGAATTCTGGGAATTCCGGTGCCACTGAGGAGGCCCCAAATCCCAAATTCCGGGATCCCAAATTCCAGGAATTCTGGGAATTCTGATGGCACCTATGAGGCCCCAAATCCCAAAATCTGGGATGGGAATTCCGGGAATTCCGGGGCCACCGCCCCGGTGTGGCGCCTCCCGGGAACTGGGGACAAAATTTGGGAATTTTGGGAACCCAAAATGTTCCCGGGAAAGGGCCCGGGGGACAACTGAGGGTTCGTGCATGCAAATGAGGCATTAAAAATGCAAATGAGGATCTGGATATGCAAATGAGGAATTTGCATCTCATTAGGGGGGCGGTACACCCTCCCCCCCCTCCCCGGGATGGGATTTGGGAATTCCCGGGAAAAAATCGGGATTTGGGAGCTCCAGGGGGGGAAGGGCCCGAAATCTGGGGTTTGGGCTCCACTTGGGAACCGTCCCAGTCCCATCCCAGTTCAATCCCAGTTCAATCCCAGTCCATCCCAGTCAATCCCAGTCCATCCCAGTCAATCCCAGTCCATCCCAGTCCATCCCAGTTCAATCCCAGTCCAATCCCAGTTCCATTCCAGTCCATCCCAGTCCATCCCAGTTCAATCCCAGTCCATCCCAGTTCCATTCCAGTCCATCCCAGTCCAATCCCAGTTCCATTCCAGTCCATCCCAGTCCATCCCAGTTCAATCCCAGTCCAATCCCAGTTCCATTCCAGTCCATCCCAGTCCATCCCATTCCCATCCCAGTCCCATCCCAGTTCAATCCCAGTCCATCCCATTCCCATCCCAGTCCATCCCAGTCCATCCCAGTCCCATCCCAGTCCCATCCCAGTTCAATCCCAGTTCAATCCCAGTCCCATTCCAGTCCATTCCCAGTCCATCCCATTCCCATCCCAGTCCATCCCAGTCCCATCCCAGTCCATCCCAGTTCAATCCCAGTCCATCCCAGTTCAATCCCAGTCCCATCCCAGTCCATCCCAGTTCAATCCCAGTCCCTCCCAGTCAATCCCAGTCCATCCCAGTTCAATCCCAGTCCATCCCAGTTCAATCCCAGTCCCATCCCAGTCCATCCCAGTTCAATCCCAGTCCCATTCCAGTCCATCCCAGTCCATCCCAGTCCATCCCAGTTCAATCCCAGTCCCTCCCAGTCCTCACCGCGCGCCGCCACCGCCCCCGGAGCCGCTTCCGGCCGCGCTCGGGCGCGGTGACGTCACTTCCGGAAATGGGCGGGGTCAGGGCGGGATGCAGTGGGGGATGGGCGGGGGGAGGGGATTTTGGGGGAACCTTGAAAGGGGGAATTTTGACACCAAAATTCGGGTGTTGCCCCCCAAAAACAGCGGCGGCCGGCACGGACGGGGCTGGGGGATTCAGGGTCGCCCCGAAAATCGGGGATTTCCCCCCAAAATCGGGGATTTCCTCCCCAAAATCGGGGATTTTCCCCCAAAATCGGGGATTTCCTCCCCAAAATCGGGGATTTTCCCCCAAAATCGGGGATTTTCCCCAAAATCGGGGATTTCCCCCCAAAATCGGGGATTTCCTCCCCAAAATCGGGGATTTCCTCCCCAAATATCGGGGATTTCCTCCCCAAAAATCGGGGATTTTCCCCAAAATCGGGGATTTCCTCCCCAAAATCGGGGATTTCCTCCCCAAAATCGGGGATTTTCCCCAAAATCGGGGATTTCCTCCCAAAATCGGGGATTTCCCCCCCAAAATCGGGGATTTCCTCCCCAAAATCGGGGATTTCCCCCCAAAATCGGGGATTTCCTCCCCAAAATCGGGGATTTCCCCCCAAAATCGGGGATTTCCTCCCCCAAATCGGGGATTTCCCCCCCAAAATCGGGGATTTCCTCCCCAAAAATCGGGGATTTTCCCCAAAATCGGGGATTTCCTCCCCCAAATCGGGGATTTCCCCCCCAAAATCGGGGATTTCCTCCCCAAAAATCGGGGATTTTCCCCAAAATCGGGGATTTCCCCCCAAAATCGGGGATTTCCTCCCCCAAAATTGGGGATTTCCCCCCCAAAATCGGGGATTTCCCCCCCAAAATCGGGGATTTCTTCCCCAAAAATCGGGGATTTTCCCCAAAATCGGGGATTTCCCCCCCAAAATCGGGGATTTCCTCCCCAAAATCGGGGATTTCCCCCCAAAAATCGGGGATTTCCTCCCCAAAATCGGGGATTTCCTCCCCAAAAATTGGGGATTTTCCCCAAAAATCGGGGATTTTCCCCAAAATCGGGGATTTTCCCCCCAAAATCGGGGATTTTCCCCAAAATCGGGGATTTCCTCCCCAAAATCGGGGATTTCCTCCCCAAAATCGGGGATTTCCCCCCCAAAATCGGGGATTTTCCCCCAAAATCGGGGATTTCTCTCCAAAATCGGGGATTTCCTCCCCAAAATCGGGGATTTCTCTCCAAAATTGGGGATTTCCCCCCCAAAATCGGGGATTTTCCCCAAAATCGGGGATTTCCTCCCCAAAATCGGGGATTTCCCCCCCAAAATCGAGGATTTTCCCCAAAATCGGGGATTTCTCTCCAAAATCGGGGATTTCCCCCCCAAAATCGGGGATTTTCCCCAAAATCGGGGATTTCCTCCCCAAAATCGGGGATTTTCCCCCAAAATCGGGGATTTCCTCCCCAAAATCGGGGATTTTCCCCCAAAATCGGGGATTTCTCTCCAAAATCGGGGATTTTCCCCCCAAAATCGGGGATTTTCCCCAAAATCGGGGATTTCCTCCCCAAAATCGGGGATTTCCTCCCCAAAATCGGGGATTTCCCCCCCAAAATCGGGGATTTCCTCCCCAAAATCGGGGATTTCCTCTCCAAAAATCGGGGATTTCCCCCCAAAATCGGGGATTTTCCCCAAAATCGGGGATTTCCCCCCAAAATCGGGGATTTCCTCCCCAAAAATCGGGGATTTTCCCCAAAATCGGGGATTTCCTCCCCAAAATCGGGGATTTCCCCCCCCAAAATCGGGGATTCCCCCCCAAAATCAGGGATTTCCTCCCAAAAATCGGGGATTTCCTCCCAAAAATCGGGGATTTCCCCCCCAAATCGGGGATTTCCTCCCCAAAATCGGGGATTTTCTCCCCAAAATCGGGGATTTCCTCACAAAAATCGGGGATTTCCTCCCCAAAATCGGGGATTTCCCCCCAAAATCAGGGATTTCCTCACAAAAATCGGGGATTTCCTCCCAAAAATCGGGGATTTCCCCCCCAAATCGGGGATTTCCTCCCCAAAATCGGGGATTTTCTCCCCAAAATCGGGGATTTCCCCCCAAAATCGGGGATTTCCTCCCCAAAAATTGGGGATTTTCCCCAAAATCGGGGATTTCCCCCCAAAAATCGGGGATTTCCTCCCCAAAATCGGGGATTTCCCCAAAATATCGGAGATTTCTCCTTTAAAATCGGGATTTTCTCCTCCCACACCCCAAATCAGGGATTTCCCCCCAAATCGGGGATTTCTGCCCAAAATCGGGGATTTCCCCCCAAAAACTGAGAATTTCCCCGCAAAATCGGGGATTTCTTCCCCAGCATCAGGGACTTCTTCCCAAAAATCAAGAATTCCCCCCCAAAATTGGGGATTTCCTCCCAAAAATCCAGGGTTTCCCCCCAAAAAAGCACTTCCCGAGCAGGGTGCAATTCCAGCATTGGGGTCCCAAAACCTCCAAAAATCACCAAAAATCTCCAAAAATTCCCCCCAAAATTGGGAGAAAATTCCGAAAGTTGCGAAAAAATCCCAAAATGGGGGGGAAAAAATCCCAAAACATTGGGGAGGAAAACCCCAAATTTGGGAAAAAAAATCCCCAAAATTGGGGAAAAAACCCCCAAAAATGGGAAAAAAATCCCCCAAAAATGAGAAAAAAATCCCCCCAAAATTGGGGAAAAATCACTCAAAACTGGGGGGGAAAATCCCCAAAACTTGGGAAAATCCCCCAAAATTGGGAAAAAATCCCCCAAAATTGGGAAAAAAGATCACCCAAAAATGGAAAAAAAATCCCCCCAAATTGGGGAAAAAATCCCCCAAAACTGGGAAAAAATTCCCCAAAACTGGGAAAACAAATCGTCCCAAAATTGGGGAAAAAAATCCCCCAAAATTGGGGGGAAAAAATCCCCCAAAATTGGGGAAAAAAATCACCCAAAAATGGGAGGGAAACCCTCCCCCCCAAATCTGGGAAACCTCTCCCCCCAAAATTGGGGAAAAAAAAAAAAAAAAAAATCGGGAATTTCGTGTGTTTCCCCCCAAAAACGGAAGCGCTGCCGACGAGGGTGGGATTCGAACCCACGCGTGCAGAGCACAATGGATTAGCAGTCCATCGCCTTAACCACTCGGCCACCTCGTCCGCGGCTGCGCGGCCGCGCCCGAGCGCCAAGGCCGGCGCACAGGGGGCGTGGCAAGGGGGCGTGGCCATGGGCGTGGCCAGAGCGGAGCTCCGGGAGGGGAGGCCGCGGGTTCGAGTCCCGGTAACGCCAAATGGGGGGGGGGAGGGGAAAGGAGCGGGTTGCCCCTCCTCCACCTCACCTGAACCCCCTTTTCGCCCTTTTTTCCCCCAAAATTTCTTTTTTTCCCCCTCCCAATTTTTTCCAGTTTTCCTAAAAATTCCTCCTTTCCCCCCCATTCTTTCCCCGTTTTTTTTTATCCCAATTTTTTCCTTTTTTATCCCAAATTTTTCCTTTTTTATCCCAATTTTTTCCCTTTTTTATCCCGAAATGTTCCCTTTTTTATCCCAAATTTCTCCCTTTTCTATCCCAATTTTTTCGCTTTTTCTCCCAATTTTTTTCCCTTTTCTATCCCTACTTTTTCCCTTTTTTATCCCAATTTTTTTCCTTTTTTATCCCAAAATTCTCTCTTTTCTATCCCAATTTTTTTCCCTTTTTATCCCAATTTTTTTCCCGTTTATATCCCAATTTTTTCCCTTTTTCTCCCAATTTTTTCCCTTTTCTATCCCAAATTTTTCCATTTTCCCCCCAATTTTCTCCTTCCCCCCCTCGCATTTTCTCTATTTTCTCCCCATTATTCTCTTTTTTGGTTGGGTTTTTTTTTTTTCCCCAATTATTGCCTTTCTCTCCCAATATTTACATTTTCATCCCTTTTCCCCAAAATCTTCTGCTTTTATTTTTCCCAATTTTCTCCTTTTCTCCCCAATTTTTCTTCCTTTATCCCAATTATTTTTTCCTTTCCCCCCAATTTTCTCTATTTCCCCACAATTTCATTTTTCCCCAGTTTTCTCCTTTCTCTCCCAATTTTCTGCTTTTATTTTTCCCATTTTTCTGTTTTATTTTTTCCCCAATTTTAACGTTTATTTTTTCCACTTATTTCCCCAATTTTCTCCTCTTTCTTCCCAATTTTCTCCTTTCTCTCCCAATTTTTCCCTTTTATTTTCCCCATTTTTATCCCTTTTCCCGATGATTTCCTGCTTTTATTTCCTCCCAATTTTCTCATTTTCCCCCAATTTTCCCTTTTTTATCCCAATTATTTTTTCCCAATTTTCTCCTTTCCCCCCTCGCATTTTCTCTATTTTTCCCTCAATTTTCTCCTTCTGTTTTTTTTTTCCAATTTTCTCCTTTCTCTCTCATTTTTGTAATTTTATTTTTCTCCAATTTTAAATTTTATTTTTCCCAGTTCTTTCCCCAGTTTTCTCCTCTTTCCCTCAATTTTCTCTTTTTGGTTTTTTTTTTTCCCAATTTTCTCCCTTTCCCTTTTTTTCTGCTTTCATTTTTCCCCATTTTTCTCCCTTTCTTCCCCAAATTTCTCCTTTCCTCCCTCAATTTTCTCTTTCCCCCCATTTTTTTTATTTTTTCCCCAATTTTCTCCTTTTCCCCCAATTTTTTTCCATTTTCCCCGACTTTCTCCTTTTATTTCTTCCCAATTTCCTCCCTTTCCCCCCCAAGTTTCCTCCCCCTTTTCCCCACAATTTTTCTCTTTTTTCCTTCCCCTTTTTCTCTTTTTTTCCCCCCCAATTTATTTCCTTTCCCTCCTCACTTTTCCTCCCTTTTCGCCTCTTCTGCATCCCAGGATTTCCTAAACTCCCCTTTTTAATAAAAGGAGGGAAAAAGTTTAAACAAAATGGGAAAACGGGGGGAAAAATGCGGGAAAAAATATTTTAAAATCAGAAAAGGGAAAAAAACTGGGGGAAAAAAACTATTTTAAAAGAGGAAAGACTTTAAAAAATGGAAAAAATAGATTTTCAAAAAAGGGGAAATTGTGGGGAAGAAAGAAAAAACTATCAAATAAAAGAGGGAATAAAAACCGGGGGAAAAAGAAAAAAAAGAAAAGCAGCTTCACCCAGGGAAGGAAAACCCGGCATTTTTTTAGTCCCGATAAAGCAAATTTAGGTTAATTTGGATTAAATTAATAAAGTTTCCCCGGAGCAGCAGAGTGGCGCAGCGGGAGCGTGCTGGGCCATAACCCAGAGGTCGATGGATCGAAACCATCCTCTGCTAAATCCGGTTATTTTCCCTTTTCTCCTCAATTTCCCGCTTTCCCCTGCAATTTTCCCGCTTTCCCCCTCATTTTTTTCTATCCCCTCATCTTTTTCTATTTTCCCCTCATTTTTTTCCATTTTTCCCCCTCATTTTTTTCCATTTTTCCCCCTCATTTTTTTCCATTTTCCCCTCCATTTTTTCTATTTTCCTCTCACTTTTTTCTATTTTCCCCTCATTTTTTCCCCTCATTTTTTCTATTTTTCCCCTCATTTTTTCTATTTTCCTCTCAATTTTTACTATTTTCCCCTCATTTTTTCTATTTTCCCCCTCATTTTTTTCCATTTTCCCCTCCATTTTTTCTATTTTCTCTCACTTTTTTCTATTTTCCCCTCATTTTTTCTATTTTCCCCCTCATTTTTTTCCATTTTCCCCTCCATTTTTTCTGTTTTCCCCTCCATTTTTTCTATTTTTCCCTCATTTTTTTCAATTTTCCCCTCATTTTTTCTGTATTTCCATTTTTTATATTTTCCCCTCATTTTTTTACATTTTTCCCCTCATTTTTTTACATTTTTTCCCCTCATTTTTTACATTTTCCCCCTCATTTTTTCTATTTTCCCTCATTTTTTCTATTTTCCCCTCATTTTTTCTATTTTTCCTCTCATTTCCCCTCAATTTTTCCATCGAATTTCGGGCCGTTTCCTTCAGTTTTCCCACTTTCCGCCCATTTCCCCCCATTCCACTCAATTTTATCTGGTTTTCCCTCCATTTCCCCCGTGGTTTTTTCCTCATTTTCCCCTTTTTACCTCAAATTTCCATCTTTCCCCTAATTTTTCCCTGATTTTCACCGTTTTGTCTCAATTATCCCTGTTTTTTGTTCTCTCCATTTCTACGTTTTTCCCACAATTTTCCCGGTTTCACCCTCTTTCCCTCCGCTTTTCCCTCCATTTTTCCATTTAATATCGGGGGTTCCCCCCTCCATTTTCTCCATTTCCCTTAATTTTTCCTCCTTTTCCTTCAATTTTCCCACTTTCCCCTCAATTTTCCCCATTTCCCCTCAGTTTTCCCCCTTTCCCCCTCATAATTTCCATTTCCCCCTCAATTATCTCCATGTTCCCCTCTTTTTTCCCCATTTTCCCCTCAATTTTCCTATTTTTCCCCTCAAAATTCCCATTTCCGCCTCAGTTTTCTCCATTTTCCCCTCAATTTCCCCCATTTTCCCCTCATAATTCCTATTTTCCCCTCAAATTTCCCCCTTTTCCCCTCAATTTTCCTCCTTTTCTCCTCAAATTTCCCCATTTCCCCCTCATGATTCCCATTTCCCCCTCAATTTTCCCCTCAATTTTCCCCATTTCCCCCCAAAATCCCCATTTCCCCCCAATTTTTCCCCATTTCCCCTCAATTTTCCCCATTTCCCCCTCATAATTCCATTCTCACCTCACATTTCTCATTTTTCCCCTCAGGTTTTCCATTTCAATTCCGAATTCGGGGACGGCGGGAAAGGGAGAAAATGGCGTCTAAAAAAGGCGGGAAAGAAAAAAACAAAACAAAACAAAACAACAAAAAGGTAAAAAAAACCCCAAATCGGGAAAATTGGGGTAAAAAAAAAAAAAAAAAGATGGAAGGGAAGAAAAAAAATTTTAAAAAGCAGAAAAATAAAACAAAACGGGGAAAAAAAAAGATAAATTAAATGATTTAATTTCTATTTTAACTCGGACCGGATTCGAACCCACGGTGAGGGGGCGGGGCCAGCGGGGATTTTTGGGGTCTCCCCTCCCCCGATTTGTTTTTGGGGGGGGGTTGAGGGGATTTCGGGAACTTTGAGGGTCTTTGGAGATTTTGAGGGGGTTTAGGGGGGTTTGAGGGGGTTTTGAGGGAGGTTTAGGGAATTTTGGGGGATCCTGGAGGGTTTTGAGGAGGTTTTGAGGGGATCTTTGGGGGAATTTGAGGGGTTTTGGGGGGTTTGAGGGAGGTTTTGGGAGATTTAGGGGATCCCTGGAGGGTCTTTGGGCGAGATTTTGGGGGACTTTGGGGGGATTTGGGGGATTTTGAGGGGTTTTAGGGGGTTTTGAGGGAGTTTTGGGGATTTGGGGGAGAGGGGGTCAACACTCGGGGGGTCCGGGACATGCGGGGAGGGGATTTGGGCTGGAATTTCGCCGTTTTGGGGTGAAATTGGAAGATTTGGGGTGAAATTAGGAGATTTTTGGGGTGGAATTTCGGGTGGGTTGGGGTGAAATCCGAGGGGTTGGGGGGGGGGGGGGGAATTTGGAGATTTCGGGATGAAATTCCGAGATTTTGGGGCACAAATTGAGGTTATGGGGTTAAAATTGGGGATTTGGGGGTGGAATTTAGGGATTTGGGGGTGAAAATTGGGGCGAAATTCGAGGATTTGGGCCGGAATTCGGCCATTTTGGGGGGCCCCCCTCAATTGGGGGATTCGGGGGGTTGGGGTCCCCCCCTTTTTGGGGGAGGGGAATTTGGGGTCTCCCCTTTTTTGAGGAGGGGAATTGGGGAAGTTTGGGGGTCTCCCCTTTTTGGGGAGGGGAATTGGGGAAGTTTTGGGGTTTCCCCTTTTTGGGGGGAGGGGAATTGGGGGATTTTGGGGTCTCCCCTTTTTGGGGGAGGGGAATTGGGGAAGTTTTGGGGTCTTCCCTTTTGGGGGAGGGGAATTTGGGGTCTCCCCCTTTTTGGGGTGGGAAAAATTTGGGGGATTTTGGGGTCTCCTCCTTTTGGGGTTGGGGAATTCGGGGTCTCCCCTTTTTGGGGGGTCAGGAGGGGGCGGGGGGGAGGGGCCGGGGGGGTGATGGGGGTTGAGGGCGGCGCGGAGAGCGCGCGGCGCCGTGGCTTAGTTGGTTAAAGCGCCTGTCTAGTAAACAGGAGATCCTGGGTTCGAATCCCAGCGGTGCCTCAGCTCTGTCGCCACATCGCGACAGCAATTCCCGCGCTTTTTTCCCTCCCCCCCACATTATTACATCACCCTTTTTTTTTTTTAACTAATTATTGTTACTAATGAAGAAGTTAATCTTGAATGAAACGCTAAATACGGCGGAGGAGAGAAAAGGAGGCCCCCCCGCGAACGGGTGGGAAAAATCGGAAGCGGAAATAAGTTGGGAAAAAAAAAAAAAAAAAAAGAAATAAAACAAAAAGGGACGCATTCTTGTTCCCTGACCGGGAATCGAACCCGGGCCGCGGCGGTGAGAGCGCCGAATCCTAACCACTAGACCACCAGGGAAAGCCGCGAGCGCTCGGGCCGCCGGCGGTACCAGAGCCGCCACAACGCGCGTTGATTGGCCAAACCTGTTTCGATAGCCTGTCAATCAACGCGGAGAGCCAATCAGAGTGCGTCTCTGGGTGGCCACGCCCCCGCCTCAGGATTCCCGCCTCCCGTGCCCGGAGTCGTGGGGGAGAATTACGGGATTTTTGGGAGGAATTTGGGAGTTTCTTGGTGGGTTTGGGAAGGAATTCGGGGATTTGCGAGCGAAATACGGAGATTTTGGGGCAGAAGTCGGGTATTTCGGGTGAAAATTGGGCGATTTTGAGCTGCGCGGGCGCGGAACACGAATGCTGTGAGTTGATTGGCTGTGCGGCACCGGAGAGGGTGTCAATCATGGGGAGAGCAAATCAGAGCGCGTCTCGGGGTGGTCACGCCTCCCGCCTCAGGTTTCCCGCCTCTCGCGCCGGCGCTGTGGGGAGAAAATTTGGGGATTTTGGGGTGGAATTCGGGAATTTCGGGTGAAAATTTGGGGGATTTAGGGATGGAATTCTCGGGTTTGAGGGGGAAATTCGGAGATCTGTGTGCGAAATACGGAGGGTTTGGGGCGAAATTCGAGGATTTTGAGCTGAGCGGGTCCGGCGCTGTCGAAACTGCACGCCACGCGCTGATTGGCTGCGGGGGTTGAATTCAGCCGTCAATCACATTCGAGAGCCAATCAGAGTGCGTGTCCGAGGCTTGATAACGCCCCCTCCCGGATTTCCCGCCCCCAACGCTGAGGGGGAAAAAAATCGGGAATTTTGGGGCAAAATTGGGAATTTTGGGGCGGAATTCGGAGATCTGAGGCGGAATTTAGGGATTTTTCGGATGAATTTCAGGCTTTGAGGGAAGGATAGGGAGATTTTTGGGAAGAAATTCGGCGAGTTTGGGGCAGAATTTGAGGATTTTGAGGCAGAATCTGCAGCTTTTGGGGTGAAAATCGACTTTGGGGGCAAAACATGGGGATTTGAGGTGAAAATTGGGATTTTGAGGTGGAATGTGAGGATTTGGGGTGAAATTTCAGGATTTGGGGTGAAATTCAGGGGTTTTGGGGTGAAATTCTGAGATTTGGGCTGGAATTTGGCCATTTAGGGGTGAAATTCTGGGATTTTGGGCTGTAATTCTGAATTTTGGGGTAAAATTCTGGGATCTTGCAGTGAAATTCAGGGATTTGGGCTGGAATGCAGGGATTTTGGGGCAAAATTCTGCAATTTTGGGATGAAATTGGGGGGATTTGGGCTGGAATTTGATGTTTTGGGGTGAAATTCTGGGATTTTGGAATAAAATTCAGTGATATTGGGCTGGAATTTCCCCATTTTGGGGTAAAATTTGGGAATTTTACAGTGGAATTTAGGGATTCGGGTTGGAATTGGACCATTCTGGGGTGACATTCTGGGATTTGGGCTGGAATTTGGGGATTTTGGGGCAAAATCCGGGCATTTCAGCGCAACCACAACACAACAAAGCTGCAAACGATCGCTTTTAATCCTTTTTGGGGAGGGGTTTAAAGGCCCGGAGGTGCCCCCAGGTGACATCCAGGTGACATCCAGGTGACATCCAGGTGACATCCAGGTGACATCCAGGTGACACCGACACCGCCTGGGCTCCCGGGGGGTCCCAAATCCCACCAAAAAAACCCAAAATTTGGTCGTTTGTGGGAAAACCCAGCAGTGTCACCCTCAGGTTGTCACCTCAGGTGTCACCCACAGGTGTCACCCAAAGGTGCCACCCACAGGTGCCACCTCAGGTGTCACTCGGGGCTCAGCCACGTCCCCGCCTCCTCCACCTCCTGTGTCACCACAGGAACAGCTCCGAGGGTCCCTTGGCCAGCGCCTCCCGCAGGAACTCCCTAAGGACACAAAGGGTGACAGAGAGGGGACAAAGGTGACAATGCCACCCCCAGGTGACAAAGAGGTGACAATGCCACCCCCAGGTGACACTGCCACCCCCCCCAGGAACAGCTCCGAGGGTCCCTTGGGCAGCGCCCCCTGCAGGAACTCCCTGCGGCCACAAGGGGGCGACAGAGAGGGGACAAAGGTGACCAAAAGGTGACAAAGAGGTGACACAAAGGTGACAAAGGTGACAAGGAGGTGACAAAGGGGTGACACAAAGGTGACAAAGGGGTGACAAAGGGGTGACACAAAGGTGACAAAGGGGTGACAAAGGTGACAAAGGGGTGACAAAGGGATGACAAGGGGGTGACAAAGGTGACAAACGGTGCCATTCCCCCCCGGGTCTCACCGCAGCTGTCCCTCGGTGCCGATGGCCGCCGGCGCCGGCAGTTTGGAGTCCAGGGGTGACAGAGGGGTGACACGGAGGTGACAAGGGGGTGGACACAAAGGTGACAAAGGGGTGACACAAAGGTGACAAAGGGGTGACACAAAGGTGACAAAGGTGACAAGGAGGTGCCATTCCCCCCCGGGTCTCACCGCAGCTGTCCCTCGGTGCCGATGGCGGCCGGCGCCGGCAGTTTGGAGTCCAGGGGTGACAGAGGGGTGACACAAAGGTGACAAAGGGGTGACACAAAGGTGACAAAGGGGTGACAAAGGGGTGACAAAGGTGACAAGGCGGTGCCATTCCCCCCGGGTCTCACCGCAGCTGTCCCTCGGTGCCGATGGCCGCCGGCGCCGGCAGTTTGGAGTCCAGGGGTGACAGAGGGGTGACACAAAGGTGACAAAGGGGTGACACAAAGGTGACAAGGGGGTGACAAAGGTGACAGAGGGTGCCATTCCCCCCCTGGGGGTCTCACCGCAGCTGTCCCTCGGTGCCGATGGCCGCCGGCGCCGGCAGTTTGGAGTCCAGGGGTGACAGAGGGGTGACACAAAGGTGACAAGGGGGTGACACAAAGGTGACAAAGGTGACAAATGGTGCCATTCCCCCCCGGGTCTCACCGCAGCTGTCCCTCGGTGCCGATGTTGGCCGGCGCCGGCAGTTTGGAGTCCAGGTTGTAGAAGGCGCCGCCGAGGCGCCGCAGCCCCAGCCAGTGCGGCCGGGCCAGCGGCAGCGGCAGCGCCCCCAGGCGGAGCCGCGAGCGCACGTTCAGCAGGAAGCCCAGGATCTGCGGCAGCGCCAGGCGCTCCAGGGGGCTGCTAATTGATTCATTAATTAACGGGGGGGCGGGAGATAATTGGGGAGGGGTCAGGAGTTAATTGGGGAGGGGTCATGAGTTAATTGGGAGGGGTGGGGAGTTAATTGGGGAGAGGTCATGAATTAATTGGGGAGGGGTCATGAATTAATTGGGGAGGGGTCAGGAGTTAATTGGGGAGGGGTCATGAATTAATTGGGGAGGGGTCATGAATTAATTGGGAGGGGTCATGAATTAATTGGGAGGAGTTGTAAGTTAATTGGAGGGGTGGGGAGTTAATTGGGGAGGGGTCGTGAGTTAATCTGGAGAGGTGGTGAGTTAATTGGAATGGAGTGCTGAATTAATTGGGGAGGGGCCACGAGTTAATTGGGGAGGGTGGTGAGTTAATTGGGGAGAGGGTCGGAAATTGAGGAGAGGTCATGAATTAATTGGGGAGGGGTCATGAATTAATTGGGGAGGGGTCAGGAGTTAATTGGGGAAGGGTCATGAATTAATTGGGGAGGGGTCATGAATTAATTGGAGAGGGGTCGTGAATTAATTGGGAGGGGTTGTGAGTTAATTGGAGGGGTGGTGAGGTAATTGGGGGGGTGTTGCGAGTTAATTGGGGAGGGACCATGAATTAATTAGGGAGGCATCGTGAATTAATTGGGGAGGGGGCAGGAGTTAATTGGGGAGGGGTCAGGAGTTAATTGGAGAGGGGTCAGGAGTTAATTGGGGAAGGGTCATGAATTAATTGGGGAGGGGTCGTGAGTTAATTGGAGGGGTGGGGAGTTAATTGGAGGGGGGTCACAAGTTAATTCGGGGGGGTGGCGAGTTAATTGGGGAGGGGTCGTGAATTAATTGGGAGGAGTCATGAATTAGTTTGGAGGGGTCGTGAGTTAATTAGAGAGGTGGTGAATTAATTGGAATGGGGTCGTGAATTAATTGGGGAGGGGATTGTGAATTAATGGGGGGATCACAAGTTAATTGGGG